>WAAF01015674.1:2453-28784 GCA_013400475.1 Tricholaema leucomelas | reverse complement strand
TACCTGAGGGGTGGTTGTAGCCAGGAGGAGGTTGCTCTCTTCTCTCAGGCAGCCAGCACCAGAACAAGAGGACACAGCCTCAAGCTGTGCCAGGGGAAATTTAGGCTTGAGGTGAGGAGAAAGTTCTTCCCTGAGAGAGTCATTGGCTACTGGAATGGGCTGCCCAGGGAGGTGGTGGAGTCGCCGTCCCTGGAGCTGTTCAAGGCAGGATTGGACATCCATGGTCTAGCCTTGAGCTCTGTGGTAACAGCTTGGACTTGATGATCTGTGAGGTCTCTTCCAACCTTGGTAATACTGTGTGTGAAGAATTTTCTTCTAATGCCCAGCCTAAGCCTCCCTGGGGCAGCTTGAGGCCCTTTCTTCTTATCACTTCTTACTAGGGAGAAGAGCCCAATCCCCACCTCACTGCAGCCTTCTTTCAGGGAGTTGCAGAAAGAATGAGGTCTCTCCTCAGCCTCTTCCCCAAACTAAACACCCCCAGTTCCCTTAGCTGCTCCTCTCCAGCCGGGCTGTCCAGACCCTTCCCCAGCTTTGTTATCCTTGTCTGGACCTGCTCTAGCACTGTAATGTCCTTCTTGGAGTGAAGGGCTCAAAACTTGAGCCCAGGACTCAAGATGTGGCCTCACCAGTGCTGAGTCCAGGGGCAGGCTCCCTGCCCTATTCCTGCAGGCAGCATCATTGCTGATCCAGGTCCTTTTCTGCTGGGCAGTTTCCAGCCACTCTGCCCCGAGCCTGGAGCCTTCACAAGGTTGTTGTGACCCAAGTGCAAGACCCAGCTTGGCCTGGTTGAACCTCATACAGTTGGCTTCATCCCATGGATCCAGCCTGGTCAAGACCCTCCTGCAGAGCCTCCCTACCCTCCAGCAGGTCAGCACTCCCACCCAGCTTAATGTCATCTGCAGACTTCCACCCAGAACACTGATGCAGCTATTAAAGAGAACTCACACATCATTGATGCTCTTTTCTTTCAACATTTCTGCTGTAAAAATCAGGCTGTCCAGAAGAACAGTGAGGTCAGTCGATCAACTCTTCAGGTGAAAGCAAAGCCTGATGAGTGTTACCTGAAGATGAGAGTTCAGCCTACACCTGGTGATTTTTCAGCACAGGAACACTCCTGCAGTGCTGCATTTGAGAGACAGGCAGTTAGGGAAACAACTTCCAGAACTACCCCCCCAGAGCCAGCTTTGGTAAGCACAGGAAGCTGTTTTCATAGAACCACAGAATGGCTTAGGTTGGGCAGACACCTCAGAGATCATCTGCTCCAACCTCCCTGCCATGGACAAATCTCAACTAGATTTGCTCAAAGCCTCATCCAGCCTGGTCTTCAACAAGCCCCAGGGAGAAGGCATCCACAACCTCCCTGGGCAGCCTGTTCCAGTGTCTCACCACCCTCACACTGAAGAACTTCTTCCTAAGATCCAGTCTAACCCTGCTCTGCCTCAGCTTCAAACCATTCTTGGGACTCTTTAGTCTGGAGAAGAGAAGGCTTCAGTGAGACCTTTGAGTGGCCTGCCAGTATCTGAAGGGGGCTACAGGAGGGCTGGGGAGGGACTATTGACAAGGTCTTGTAATGACAGCAGGAGGAGGAATGGGTTTGAACTGGCAGAGAGGAGATTGAAACTGGATGACAGGAAGAAGTTCTTTGCAGTGAGGGTGGTGAGACACTGGCACAGGTTGCTCAGGGAGGTATTGAGGACTAAGTTGGATGAGACCTTGAGCGACCTGTTCTAGTGGGAGGTGTCACTGCCTGTGGTGGGGGGGTTGGAACTCGCTGAGCTTTGAGGTCCCTTCCAACCTAAACCATTCTGTGATTCTTGTCCCCTCTCTACACACCCTTAAGAGTCCCTCTACAGCCTTTCCATAGGATCCCTGCAGGTATTGGCAGGGTGCTCTGAGGTCTCCCAGAGCCTTCTCTTTTCCAAGCTGAACACCCCCAGCTCCCTCAGCCCATCCTTACAGCAGAAGTGCTCCAGCCCTTGCATCACTTAGTGCCATGGTCTAGGATAGGGCTGGGTGCTAGGTTGGACTGGATGAGCTTGGAGGTCTCTTCCAACCTGGTTGATTCTATGATATGTTCTAAGTTCTATGATAAGTTCATCCTTGTGGTCTTCTCTGGGACTCACTCCAACAGCTCTGTGTCCCTTTCTTATGCTGGGCACACCAGACTGGACACAATATTGGAGGTGGGGAGGGTCTCAGAAGAGCAGAATAAAGGGCCAGCATCCCCTTTCTTGCCCTGCTGGCTTAAGTTAAGTTTTCTTTAAAGTCCCTGCTGTGGAGGTTGAATGAAAGTGGAGCCACAGCTGAGATTGTTCCTGATAAAATGTAGTTTTTATTAAATTATAAATTCCGTAACAAAAAACGAGACAGCTCAAGAAGGACCTCAAAAACCCAAAACTACAAGGACTAGATGGCCAAGCCAGTGAAAAATGCCACAAAGAGTGGCCAGGGGCAGAATCTGCAACAGAAGTTAACAGCATTTTTCTTGTTGTTTTTACATTTCCACTGAAGGAAGGTAAATGATTGCTCTTGTCTAGCAAAAAAAACACACTTTTAACTCCAAACTCACAGCTAATTTTTCTCACATGAAATTAAGCATCCCGCTCACACCCAGCCTCTTGCCTTCTCCCACACTGCTTTAGTGTTCTTTTCAGACATCAATCCATGCAGAAAGTAGTTAAGACACTTAATGCAACAGTCAGGTAATGAAGACAATTCAAAGTTGTACAGTAGATATACATTGGCCAAAAGGGGGTTTGGGGTATCCTGGAGGGGGAAATGCTACAAAAGAAACACGAGACATTGCCAAGGAAACTGAGCATTGCTAAGCAGCTTTCAAACCACTAACAGGACAACCCAGTTTCCTACAGTTAAGAGTCTTCCAGCTGAGACATGTTAAGAGACTTAAGTTAAAGAGGCCAAATCTGTTTCTCCCCTTCACCCCACCCTCCCACCAGACACGCTGCTAGGTTTGAGTGCAATGCCACCGTGGACAGAGAATTTACAGGTAGAGGAGCAGGTTGGGGATGGCATGGCTCTGGCTTTACACCTCAGTGACTGTGCACTGTCCATCCGGCCTTCTAGACCTCACGCTTGTGCTGACCACCCCACCCCCTGCCACTGGTCTATCTGCTGCTGGCTGGCTGGCACTTGCACTCGGGTGTCTGTGCTGCACAGAGGCCAGGCGCTGCTGCAGGGGCGCAGACACATCCTCGCTATCACTGCTAGCATCTGATTCGGTCTCCTCAACGGAGGTGTCAGGAGCTGGCACCCTACCAGAAGACGAGGATTGGTGGTCTTCTTCTCCCTCTCCCCTGTGACTCCTTTCAGCCATACTGTCTCCATTGAGTTGCAAGTGGGCAAAAGAGTTCTCCAGAGAATCGCTGGCCTCCGGGGATGGGGTTGCGGGACTCAGCAGCTGCCCGTCGAGCGGCGGCAGAGGCCGAGCGGCAACGGATGCTAGGGGCTGCAGCGCCGCGGCCCCCGGCGCGGCCGTGCTGTCTGCGCCATCGGCGGAGCTCTCTCGTGCCAGGTTGACAGTGTCACAGTCCAGCCTGAGCCCAGCCACCCCCTTCTTTGGTATGTCTATGATGTCCCGTTTGATTTTCCGCCGGCGGCCGTGCTCGTTCCTGCGGTACTGAACCATGTTCTCCAGGTCTGCCACGTACAGGAAGCCGGCGATGAGCATCTCGGTGCTCTTTTTGCCCTTGGAGAAGGCATCCTCCAGCTCTCTGCTGGTGCGTTCGTCGTACTGCCACCAACCGTTTCTACCTTCGTAGTACCAAGCGTATTCTCCATTGCCTCTGCTGGCCGCTTTCAGTTCCTCCGGGGACAGCAAGGTTGGCTTGTCCAGAAAGTCCTCTGGGATCTCCTGCCTGCAGAGGGCACAGCGCTTGCCAAGCCAGGAGGCTCCCTTCACACACAGGTAGCAGAAGACGTGCCTGCAGGGCAGGCTGACAGGGTGCACGCAGGTTTGCAGGCAGATGGCACACTCGGGGACGGTCAGGGCCGGTGCCGTGCCGGCGCACGACTCGTTTGCTTTCCTGTTGGTGGGGAGCATGTTGATGGAATGATCTATCTCTCCACAGCCAGCCATCCTGCAGACCAAACAGATTGGCATCAGTCTCTTGTGTCAAGCTCAGCTGCCACCTAGCATCACCTCTGAGCTCAGCCTCCAGAGAATGAGCTACTTCATAGTGTGGCCAGCAGGGCAAAGGAGGTGATTCTGCCCCTTTACTCTGCTCTCATCAGACCCCACCTGCAGTCCTGGGTGCAGTTCTGGAGCCCCCAGCACAAGAAGGACATGGAACTGCTGGAGCCAGTCCAGAGGAGAGCCACCAAGATGCTCAGAGGGCTGCAGCAGCTCTGCTATGAGGACAGGCTGAGAGAGTTGGGGCTCTGCAGCCTGGAGAAGAGAAGGCTTCCAGGAGACCTTAGAGTGGCTTTGCAGTATCTGAAGGGAGCCTACAGGAAGGCTGGGGAGGGACTATTGACAAGGTCTGGGAATGTCAGGACGAGGGGGAATGGGTTTAAACTGGCAGAGGGGAGATTTAGACTGGATGTTAGGAGGAAGTTCTTTACAGTGAGGGTGGTGAGACACTGGCACAGGTTGCCCAGGGAGGTTGTGGATGCTTCCTCCCTGGAAGCGTTTAAGGCCAGGCTGGATGAGGCCTTGAGCAACCTGCTCTAGTGGGAGGTGTCCCTGCCTATGGCAGGGGGTTGGAGCTGGATGATCCTTGAGGTCCCTTCCAACCTAAACCATTCTATGATTCTGTGATTCTCTTACAATAAAGTTACCATTGTTGAAGCTCAACACACAGAAACAGCTTAGCAACATCTCCTGGACTCACACAACCATGGAATGGTTTGGGTTGGAAAGGATCTCAAAGACCATCCAGTTCCAACCCCCCTACCATGGACAGGGACACCTCCCACCAGCCCAAGTTGCTCAAGGCTGTGTCCAGCCTGGCCTTGAACACCTCCAGGGAGGAAGCATCCACAGCCTCCCTGAGCAACCTGTGCCAGTGTCTCACCACCCTGCCTGGAAAGAATTTCTTCCTAATACCCAGTCCAAATCTTCCCTCTTCCAGCTTCAATCCATTGTCACTCAGCCTGTCACTACAAGCCCTTGTAAAAAGTCCCTCTTCAGCATTCCTGTAGCCTCCTTCAGGTACTGGAAGGCCACTCTCAAGATCTTCCTGGAGCCTTCTCCAGGCTGAACAGCCCCAACTCTCCCAGCCTGTCCCTACAGGGATGGGCAGAGTAAATCAACTGCTGAGAGAATTTCTTTTGCTAATTACCAATCTTTACCCATTTAATTTTCTGCACATTATCAGGCCAAGTTAGAAACCAGATTTTGGCATTGCCTCTGTTCTTTCTCTGAAGCAGTGCTGATTAATGAACCCTCAGCCAGCCAGTCCCTTTGGAACCTCCTCAGGAAATTGAAAGAAGCTATGGTTTTCTCCTCAAGCTGCAAACACTGAATTTAGAACAATCTCTCTTCACACCCCTGGTGATCATCTGCTTAAGGGATTGCCTGAACAGTGCTTCAGACCAGGTTCCCACAGCAGAAATTATGCCTGGCAGCAGCACCTGGCTGAAGTGTTCCTCTACTCTCATTATTCATTCCCTATAGCCCATGGCACCCCATCCCTCAAACTGAGTGCAGGAACAGCCACAAGGCTGCAGAAAGAACCAGATTTGAGAAGTGAAAAGATCCCCTGGCTGCTTTTGTCCTAGACATCAAGTGAACTCCCTGATAGAGCTGAGTACATCTCAGAAGGAACCACTGCAGCTCAGCAGAAGGAGTACCACAGAGGGCATACAACTAAGTCATTGCCTCTGTCCTCTCTGGCTATATTTTGTCACTAAGGGGTCTGTAAGCAATGCTAGGAGAGCAGAAAATGCAGAACTGTGTCATTTGGGCACCATGCAAGGTTTCAGCTGCTGAAAAATTCTAGCCTGAGTATGCAAATGCTTTCCCAGCTGCATTTTTGGCATGGCAATCTCTTACAGTCTGCTTCATGGTAATTTTCCCTTTATGTGCTTATTTGTTAGCAAGCAAACCCAAACAGAAGGTATCAAATGAGGGGGAAGAAACAGCTCTGAGGGTTAGGTGCCTGGTGATAGGTTGGACTGGATGATCTTGGAGGTCTCTTCCAACCTGGTTGATTCTATGATATGATATCCTCAAGGAACTCTGATGCTGCTAGGCAGCTAAACAGCCTTTCAGCTAGGCTTTGCTGTACAAGCAGCTAGGAACAGCTCCTGCAAAACTATCACAGGCATGTGAGCCAAAAGGGACCTTTAGAGGTCATGTAGTCCAGTCTGCTGCTTCACAGGGCACTGCCACCAATATTCCATCAGATCAGCCCTTGCTCCTTGAAAGGGGCCTGGAATGAGGTAGGGGTTGGTCTCTCCTCCCTAGGATCAGGTCATAGGAGGAGAGGAAATAGCCTGAAATTGTGCCAGGGGAGGTTTAGGTTGGAGATGAAGAAAAATGTCTTTGCTGCAAGAGTGGTCAGGGATTGGAACAGGCTGCCTGCTCAGAGAGGTGGTGGAGTTCCCATCCCTGGAGGTGTTCAAGAAATGTGTGGCCATGGCACTTTGGGCCATGGTGGTGTTGGGTGGATGGCTGAACTCCATTACCTTAGAGGGCTTTCCCAACTAAAACAGTTCTATGACTCCATGAAACCTACAAGGATGGAGTTACCACAAGCTCCCTGGACAGCCTGTCCTAGTGTCACCCACGTTTCTAGCAGAAAGTGTTACCTCAGGAGAACATGCCTGGTGCTACTGTCAAAGCCTCTTCTGCTTTAAACATCTTCTTAAGATGTGCTGGGACTAAACCAGAAAAGATTTAGCACTTCAGTGTCTGCATTTCTCTTTGTAATCATGTAGTAAGTGCTGTTTACTTAGAAATGTATTTCTGTGTGCTGTCTGTTCCCTTCCATCACTGCTAATTTTCTCTCCAAAGACCAATGCCTCTTTAATCCATTTTTTTAATCAAATCATTCCTTTTAAAGCTCTACAGTTCAAATACTTCTTTCCTGTCACGGTTCAGGCCAACCCAGCTGGCAATCAGACACCACACAGCCACTCACTCAGTCCCCTGCCCCTCTGGTGAGATGGGGAGGAGAAAATACAACAACAGGCTCAAGGGTTGAGACAGGATGAGGGGCAATGTATTTAAACTGGCAGAGGGGAGATTTAAACCAGATAGTAGGAAGAAGTCATTTATAGTAAGGGTGGTGAGACACTGGCACAGGTTGAGGGTGGTGAGACACTGGCACAGGTTGCCCAGGGAGGTTGTGGAGCACAGAAGCACAGAATGTGATCAAAGATCACATTCTGTGCTTCTGTGCTCCACAACCTCCCTGGAGGTGTTCAGGACCAAGTTGGATGAGGCCTTGAGCAACACTGGCACAGGTTGAGGGTGGTGAGACACTGGCACAGGTTGCCCAGGGAGGTGTTCAGGACCAAGTTGGATGAGGCCTTGAGCGACCTGTCCTAGTGGGAGGTGTCCCTGCCTATGGCAGGGGGTTGGAACTGGCTGAGCTTTGAGTTCCCTTCCAACCTAACCCATTCTATGATTCCTATGATTATATGACAAGGGGCCAAGATCTTTTGGTCCTAGACAGAAGGCAGACCTGACTTAGAGAAAAAAGCTCAATTTAATTTAAACCACCACCAACTTAACCAGTCAAGTCAGAGTACAATAATGAGAGGTACAACTAGACCTTAAAACCACCTTCCTCCCACCCCTCCCTTCTTCATGGGCCCAGCTCTGCCCCCATTCTCTAGCTCCTCCTCTCCAGTGGTGCAGGCAGATGTGGATATGGGTTCCAGTCAAGTCTGTCACTTGGCTCTGCTCCTTCCTCCTCAGGGGGAGGACTGCTCACACTCTTCCCCTATCCCAGTGTGAGTCCATTCCACAAGGTGTGGTCTTCTCAGTGACAAACTGCTCCAGCATGGGCTTCCCTTGGAGCCATGGCCTTCTCCACCTACTCTGGGTCCTCCACAGGCTGCAGGTGGGCAGGTGCTCCACCATTACCCTCCATGGGCTGCAAGGGCTTTGCCTGCCATTCCTGGGGAGGAAATCTCTGCAATATCACCTCCCTTCACCTTCCTCACTGACCTTGATGTCCACAGAGTGCTTTCTCTCACATCTCCCTCCTCTCCCAGACAAAAGAAGATGCCCAGCAGGTTTTATCTCTCTTCAATGTTATCACTGAAACATTTCCACCATTGCTTATTGGTTCAGCTTGTCCCCAGAGGTGGATCTGAACTGGCCTTGGGGGTGCTTCTAGAAGCTTCTTACAGGAGCCACCTGTGTAGCTCCTCACCTTGTTAACAAAGCCCTGCCAGACACAAGGCCAGCACACTGAAGTAGCACACAACTGTGCCCACCTGTTTCATATCTGAATTCTTTCTCTTGTCACCTGAGACAAATCTGCATCCTGGCTCTTAAAGCAGCATGCCAGGCAGAGCCACAGCACTGCACACCTCTTGGAAACTTGTCTTTTCACTGCACAGTACACACCTAGCAGCAGAATTTAAAAGCAAAACTAGAGGTTAATAATGAGAAGCTTAACAGAAAAATAGGAGGGGGAAGAAAAGCTATTGAGGATTCAGAATGCAGAAAATCCATGTATTGATCTCAATTTTCAAGTGGCTTCACAATGAGATACTGCTGTGCAAACAGGCACAGCAGCAGAGATTTTCACTTCCATGCTCCAGTTTTACAAAGGGCTGCTTGTCCCTGAATACACTTTGTAAGGTTCCCCTTTTCAGAGTCAAAGAAAAGATTAAAGCAACCTGCAGATAAGTAACTTTTATCCAACTTGTCTGAGGTAGCTAAGATTTTGGAGGGGATTAAAACGCAGTGCTGGGATTACAAATGCAGTTTGGCAAATCAAATTCTGATACCATACCAAAAGCAGAGTGAAAGCAGAAAAGTGCTAACGTTTGACCTGTGTATCAATAGGTCACACATTCATTTGAGAGCTCTTTGATTCCTTACTAGACAGGATATGAAAAGAAAGGAGCAAATGCCTTCTCTTTAAATTCTTCTGTGAGTTTTAATAGCTTGGAGGAAAATTTCAGTGTCAAATGAATACAGCTGGAGGAGCAAACCCTTATCTCTAAGCAAATGCTACCCTGCAACATAAAACTATTAAAAGATAAGCACAACTGCAGTTGCATGTGCTCAGCATGCAGGACAATTATGCACTTGAAGATTCCTATCAACTAAACCAACAGTGTCTCAATTTTTGTTTTTAAAGGAAGATCCTAATTAATACTTTTTTTGTTTACCTCGTTAGGGATCAGCTCTAGGTCACTGAGTTTGTTTATAAGCTGGTATGAGGATGCACAGGTGGATTTTTATTGAAGAGCTAATCCTTCAGAAAGAAAGGAATATAAATATCTAGGAGTGCTAATTCTGCTGTGCTATGGCTGTGGAAGCAGTTTCATTACAACTTCATGGTGTTAAGAACTAAACAAAATGGACTACAGCCTATTTTTGTCTGAAATCAGGAGTAGTATTTTACAACAAAGTTTAATCAAAAAAGGCTTCACATTATAACTGTTATCCAGCAATCATAGAATCACAGAATGTTAGGGGCTGGAAGGGACCTCCAAAGCTCATCCAGTCCAACCCCTGCCAGAGCAGGGTCACCCTGAGCAGATCACACAGGAACTCATACAGGCAGGTCTTGAATATCTCCAGAGAAGGAGACTCTACAACTCCCCTGGGCAGCCTGTTCCAGTGTTTTGCCACCCTCACAGGGGAAAAAAAACATCCTCATATTTCCATGGAACTTCCTATGCCTCAACTTCCACTACTGCCCCTTGTCCTGTCATTAGGCATCACCCAGCAGAGCCTGGCTCCAGCCTCTGGCACTCACCTGCACATCTTTATAAACATGAATGAGGTCACCCCTCAGGCTCCTCTTCTCCAAGTGGCAGAGCCCCAGCTCCCTCACTCTCCTTGTAAGGGAGGGGTTCTATTCCCTTAATCACTTTTGTGGCTCTGCACTGGACTCTTTCAAGCAGTTCCCTGTCCTTGAACTGCAGAGCAATGAAGTTTTCAAGGGCTGCAAGTGGGAATATTACATAATTGAACAGTAAGGCCAGAACTTCATCTAACACTTACCTCTTCTGAATAATGTCTACTGAAGCATGCCACAAGACTAGAAGGTGCTCTCTTCAGAGGTCTCCAGCTAGGATGGCAGGTCCTTTTTTCCAAGGCTGGCTCATTCCTTACTTCTCTTGCTCGACAGCACACTGCAGTGTTTCAGCTTCTCTGCACACTGAAGGGAAACAAATGACACCACCATCACAGTGCTGCACAGAGGTATCAGCCAGCAACTTGCAATGCCATGGTCCTGCTACAGAAAAGCAATGACTGTGCTTGACCTGCTGCAGGCTGCTTTCAGTAGTTTGCAATAATCAGTCATAGCCCACAGTTTTCAATGTCTGACTTGATCATAGATGGGGCTGGGTTGGAAAGGACCTTAGAGATCATCTAATTCCAGCTCCAGGAGGGGAGATTTAGACTGGATGTTAGGAGGAAGTTCTTTACAGTGAGGGTGGTAAGACACTGGCACAGGTTGCCCAGGGAGGTTGTGGCTGCTTCCTCCCTGGAAGCGTTTAAGGCCAGGCTGGATGAGGCCTTGAGCAACCTGCTCTAGTGGGAGGTGTCCCTGCCTATGGCAGGGGGTTGGAGCTGGATGATCCTTGAGGTCCCTTCCAACCTAAACCATTCTATGATTCTATGAGCTCCCCTGCCATGGGCAGGGACACCTCCCACTAGAGCAGGTTAATGTTTTCCTCAAAAGGCAATTATCTTAACCTAAGAGAAGTTAATGGCTTGTTTCCATAAAGGAACCCTGCTCAGAAAAGGAGAAACAAGCCCAAAGTCAGAAGCATGTTAGGTTTATGCAAACTGAACCTTTAGAATAGAATAGAATAGAACAGAATCAACCAAGTTGGAAGAGACCTCCAAGCTCATCCAGTCCAACCTAGCACCCAGCCCTATCCAGTCAACCAGACCATGGCACTAAGTGCCTCATCCAGGCTTTTCCTGAACACCTCCAGGGACGGTGACTCCACCACCTCCCTGGGCAGCCCATTCCAATGCCAATCACTCACTCTGTGACAAACTTCCTACCATCCAGCCCACACCTTCCCCAGCACAACTTGAGACTGTGTCCCCTTGTTCTGTCCCTGTTTGTCTGGCAGAAGAGACCCCCCCCACACCTGGCTACAACCTCCCTTCAGGTAGCTGTAGACAGCAATGAGGTCATTCCTGAGCCTCCTCTTCTCCAGGCTGCACACCCCCAGCTCCCTCAGCCTCTCCTCATAGGGTTTGTGTTCCAGGCCCCTCCCCAGCCTTGTTGCCCTGCTCTGGACACCTTCCAGCACCTCAACATCTCTCTTGAATTGAGGAGCCCAGAACTGGACACAGTACTCAAGTTGTGGCCTGACCAGTGCTGAGCACAGGGGCAGAAGAACCTCCCTTGTCCTACTGGCCACACTGCTCCTGAGACAGCCCAGGATGCCATTGGCTCTCTTGGCCACCTGGGCACACTGCTGCCTCATCTTCAGCCTACTATCCACCAGGACCCCCAGGTCCCTTTCCTCCTTGCTGCTCCTCACTTTTATAAGTGACTCCTTACATTCAGAGAGTTTCAAAAGTCACAATGCCCTCCAAACCCTCCCTGTAAAGTATTCATCTGGTATAGTTCCAAAGGACTATCAAAGTTTCTATCTTGCCTCTTAACAGGGGCTGGTATCACATGGTCAAGGGGAAAACAGTACATGCAAAGAACTGATTTCCCTGAGGTCCTCTCCAGATTTCATAGCCATGGAATACTCTGGGTAAAGATCATCTAGTTTCAACCTCTATGCCATGGGCAGGGACACCTCCTATTAGCCCAGGTTGCTCAAGATGCCATCCAGCTTGGCTTTGAACACTCAAGCACTCTGCAGCTCAGAGCCTTGCATCCTTGTCCTCTTTTTCACAGATGACATGCATTCATCTCATGAATGAATCTCAGAATCCTTCAGCACTTCTCTTTATTAACCTACATATGTATGTACTCAGAGCAGCTGAGAAACAAACTCTATGACCTAGATTTGGTACTGAGGGTTGCCAAACAAAGAATTAATTAGGATCTTCCTTTTTTGTTCCTTTATAAAGTGTGGCTGGCCTCAGAGGAGCTTTCACGGAATAAATGCATGGCCTCTTTGACAGAGGCATCTTTCACACCTGGCTGGAGCCAGCCTCTTCTTGGTGATGCCCAGTGACAGGACAAGGGGCAATGGGTGGAAGTTGAGACATAGGAGGTTCCATGTGAACCTGAGGAGGAATTTTTTTCCCTTTGAAGGTGACAGAGCACTGGAACAGGTTGCCCAGGGAGGTTGTGGAGTCTCTCTGGACATATTCAGGAACCTCAACATGCCCCTCTGCAGCTCAGCAGGTAACGTCAGTCACAAAACCTTGAGCAGATGTCACCAATCAGGATCTGACCTAAGTCATTTCACAAATACATAATCATCACTGGAAACTAGGAAGTGTCTAACAAACACCTGGGGAACTCTACAGCAGGAAAGAAGGAATCTGCAAACTCAGAGTGGGCTGAGGGACCATCAAGATTTCACTGTTGCATTCTCATACCCTTAACAGGAAGGTCTTGACTGAAAAGAGCCACTCTTAGTTGCAGACAGTATTTGGGAATGCTCTGTAAAAGGCTTGATCAGCCATAGTGTTCTATCTTCCTTATGGGCTGTAGTGCTGAAGATGACACCCTGGAGTAGGTTCAAACAGGCAGAGATGTGGTGCTGAAGGACACAGTTTAGCACCAGACTTGGTAAGAGTTAGAGTGCTTGGACTGGATGATCTTAAAGGTCTTTTCCAGCCAAACCAATTCTACAATCCTATGATTGTTAAGCATTCTCAACTACAGTTTCCAGTTGCTGCAAAGCATAACATAGGAATGATACAAAGTAGGCTTGAGAATGTTTTGTCTTGCAGTGCCCCTCACTCCAAGGAGGACATTGAGGTGCTGGAGCATGTCCAGTGAAGGACAACAAAGACAGTGAAGGGTCTGGAGAGCAGGTCTGGTGAAGAGCAGCTGAGGGAACTGGGGGATGTTTAGTCTGGAGGAGGCTCAGGAGAGACCTCGTTGCTCTCTACAAGTCCCTGAAAGGAGGTTTGAGCCAGGAGGGGTTAGTCTCTTCTCCCTAGTAATAAGTGATAGAATGAGAGGAAATGGCCTGAAATTGTGCCAGGGGAGGGCTAGCTTGGACATGAGGAAAAATTTCTTTGCTGCAAGTGTGGTGAGGGATTGAAAAAGGCTGCCCAGGAGAAGATGGAGTCACCATGCCTGGAGGTGTTCAAGAAACCTGTGGCCATGGCACTTCAGGACATAGTTTGATGGCCACGGTGGTGTTGGGTTGATGGTTGATCTGTATAATCTTGGGAGCTCTTTCCCAACTGAACCAATTCTGTATTTTCATTAGCTGAAGGAAAGAACCATTTCAGTACAAAGTGCAGATGGACATGGACAGAGCTGAGCCCACTCAAGGAGTGGTAAGCTCCTGAAAGGCCCTGGAGTGTTCAGCATTACATATTCTGCACTTCATCAAACCATCCACTGCTGATCAGGAACAACATCAGAGTGCAATGTGCTGATGCCTTCAGTAAGACACATTACTCAACCATGTTCTTTTCTTTCCAGCTGAGCTCCATGTAACATCCCGTGCAGCTATTTTTAGCTAGAGCTCCTAAGGAAAAAGGCAGACATTAACAAGCCTATCCACACCTTTTCTGCCCTCATCCTTTTGGCAGCTTCCCCTTTCTTCACACATCAATCTGAAGCCACCAGCTGGAATCACATGAAATGTTTGGCTCCACTGATCCACTCAAGACAAGATACTATGTGTGCTCTGATCAGAGACAGTTGCAACAAGCTTGATCCTGTGGGTGTGGTGCTCAATCCTTCATCTTCAGAGCTGGCTTTTTGTTACTTCCACAGGTATCACTTCAAGGCTTTTATCTACTACCTCTTGCAATCCACTACTAGAGGCAGCACATAATACACTCCAATGGGAGAAAAAGGTTGGGTCAGTTCTGGCAGATGCTTTAGGAAATCAAAATGCATGCACATAGTCAAGGTATGTAATTATAGCAAGAAGAATCCACAAAGGGCATAATTATAGGATGATGATGGTGAGGCAACTTTCTAATTGCTGCAAAGCTCTTAAAAAGAAGCAGTTCACAAACTGACTTCAGCTAACCTCTGTATTTCCTGACATTGTTATTTAATAAGGCAGGCTTGGAACTTTTACTGAGCAGGACAAAAGGCACTTGTGGTTACTATGCCCCTCTCCTCCCTTTTCTGGATGATGACTCCTCCTGTAAAGTCAAGTGGGTAGGAGTTGAGTTCTATAGCCAGCAATTACTTTTCTGTGCTAGAAAAGCAGGTGGTGTGCACAGTTAAGCTATCTGCAGCCACCTGCAAGCACCTCTTCCTTCTGCTCCCTCACCAAATCCATGCATCCTATCGCACACCCATTTTGAAACTCAGTCAAGATGCAGCAGATGAAGATTAGGAGCATGAACTGGAAGTGGGGGACATCCCCTCACAAACCGAGGCTCAGTCAGCATTCAACTGCTCTCTTTGTCCCCTTCAAAGTCTCTCAGGATGCTTGCTGGGAGAAGCCACATCTGCTTCTTTCACCCGACTTTGAGATGTTCATGTGGTGAACTTCCTACCAGGATGATCTCAGGTTCTACTTAGGATCAGATTCCAGGTTCTACTTAGGAAAAATGTGAAGCTTTTGCTAGACCAGGATGCAGTTAAATATTTTTGTTTGTTTGTTCAGTCAACTGTGCCCATTGGATTCTCACCAAACTATGAGATCCAAGACAATTTTTTACACTTTTCTATTTCTTTGAGGGAAAACAGCAACAATTAAAAGAAAAGAAAATGCCAGCACTGTACATATTTAAGAAGCCAGCTCCTAAATGTCCATGAAGTGTTACCTACAGTCTTAATAAATCTCTGTGTGCAAAAATTAATGTTTTAAGAGCAAACACAAACCAGCTTCTAAGAAGACCAGCCAGAGTATTACTTGAATCACAGAACTGTTTTGGTTGGATAATTCAGTCCAACCATTCTCTACCTCTACAAAGGCTGCTGCTAAACCACATCCCTCAGCACCACATCTGTGTCTCTCTGAAACAACTCCAGGGATGGGGATTCAATCACCTCCCTGGGCTGCCTGTGGCAGTCTTTGAGAACCCTTTCAAGGAAGAAGTTTCTTCTCATATTAAACCTAACCTCCCCTGGTGCAGCTTGAGACCATTTCTTCTCATTCTATCACTTACTACTTGGGAGAAGAGACCAACACCCACATTTGAGTTCTACCTGAAATGAAGATGATCTCAAATTCTGCAACTATGTACAGATGGCTTTAAGCCAATTATCACAAATCATCCTTTACCCCTTGTCCTTACAGGCTGAAAGCTCAGCATCTACAGCATTACTTGAAAGGAGCAGATACTCTTCTCCATGTAAATCGTTGGGTTTTTCCATCAAGGTCCTTAACTCTTAACTCAGTTGTTGGGGGGGAAAGGAGAGAAAAGAGAACCCCAGGGTTCTGCCCTTCCTAAGAAGTCACCACAAACCAAACACTATGGGTAGAAAGAAGGCAGGTGGCTGGTTTTGTTCAAATAGAGGAAAAATGTCTCTCTTGTCTGACAGTCCTGTTGTGTCACTATAGATTGAGCTTGGGGCACTGAGCCTATCAGGGATTTTTTAAGCTGGGCAGTTTACAGCACAGCAGACAAAAACCCTCACTCTTCCCTGTCCTTACCTGCTTTTCTGTTTCTTAAACTTAGAATTTATTGAAGAATTGCTGGTTGTGATAATGCTTCAAGTTGCCTGTCACTGCTTACCCTTTGCTATCACACAGTAGCAAGAAAAGGATCTTTATATTTGGGGTAGATTTGGAACTGAACCACAGAGAAACAGTCAAGGACAGAACAGTCACCCATTTTGGTACTGAACTGCTCCGTGTTTATTCAAAATGAGGTTGTTCTCCTACGCTACAACTGCAGCACTGAATGTGTGGTTTGAGCATTTCAATTTATTTAACACACCAAAACGTTAGCTCCTCACTCAAAATGACATGACATTGCGTGGGGAAAATGAAGCAGAACCTGCTTCAAGTTATCAATGCTTCAAAAAAGCTAAGTACAAGAGCACCCTTTCATATAGAGACTTGGTTAACATGCAGAGGACAGAAAAACAACAAATCTATTTCAACAAAAAGCCTCTTCCACCACCAATTCCACGAGTTCATTGCTCAGCAGCCTTTAAAAATGCTGCAGCTCCAGCAGCTCTCTAAATAAACAACTCAATTACATCTAAACTGATAGAAAGAAATGGGAACAGAACTTCTCTCACTCATTCAGCACAGATTCTGCAACAGAGCAATTTAAACAATCAGGGTTTTGATTCACTTGCAAAGAAATTACAGAAACCACACCAGGCTATGAAGCAAGTGCTTGCAAATATTCAATATTTGAGACTCAGTCAGAATGATCAAGTCAGTATTGTGCTTTCATTAGTATCACAAACTGTCCTATTTGGTAGCCCATTTTTCAGAGACAGAAATGATTTAAGCAGTTCACTCTCCAGAGGTAGCAGCTAACAGGACTGTATTTTTAGCATCACAAACCTGACGAAAGCACAACGTTTTCAACGCTCTGCTCCCTGCTCTTCATCCTATTTGGTCAATGTAAAAGCTTAAAGTATACATTGTTGGTGCAACAGTAACAAAACCTCTGCTAGTTTTAGTTCTTTACAGCTGCAAAGTTACACTAACATGTAGAACTTCAGACTTTACTTCATAGCATTTCAGAGGAATTTTGGTTGGAAAAGACCTTTAAGATCATTCAGTCTAACCGTTCTCTAGCTCTACCAAGGCTGCTGCTAAACCATGTCCCTCAGCACATCTCTGCCTCTTCGAAACACCTCCAGGGATGGGGATTCAACCATCTCCCTGGGCAGTCTGTGCCAGGCTTTGAAAACCCTTTCGGTGAAGAAATTTCTTCTAATATCCAACTTAAATCTCCCCTGGTGCAACCTGAGGCCATTTCCTCTCATCCTGTCACTTGTTACTAGGGAGAAGAGACCAACCCCCACATCACTGCAACCTCCTTTGAGGGTGATGTTGAGAGTGATGAGGTCTCCCCTCAGCCTCCTTCTCCACACTAAACCCCCCAGTTCCCTCTGCCTTTCCTCACCAGACCTGTTCCCCCGAGCAGAATTTGGTTTAAACTATTTTCCCTTGTATTAAAAACTCATATCCACTACACTGCATCTTTTGTACTACCTTTTCAGCGGTGGTAACATCCACTGCACCAAAACGCAGACCTTCACGTCCCGGTTTAACATTCCAAAGGGACGCAATCCCAAGCGCTGAGCTGAGACCACAAAGCACAATGAAACAACAGCATCGCAAACAGCAGTTACCTCTTTTTACACGCTTTGTGCTGCGCTCCTACGGCTGCTTGCGCGACTTCCACTCTACCTTCACACAGCCCACACCGGTAACCGAAGCAAGCCGGCAGTGACATTTGGAACTGCACACAGTGATTCACATCGCTCACGGAATGGAAGCGGGGCGCTGGTTTGGCCAGGGGATTCTGCCACGCGTGACGCCGCCGCGGCTAATGCTCCTGACCTATTTTACCGCCCAACAAAATCAAACCTGCAAATCTGGGCCCCGACGCGGCAGGCGGCACCGAGCCGCCTCCAGCCGGGCAGAGGGAGGCAAGATCCAGCTCGGCAAAGAGGACTTGGCGGGGGCTTACAGGAAGCGCCGGCAGGTTCCCCGCTGCCGGCGGCAGCAAGGCGCGGGCCAAGCGGAGGCCGGTACAGCTCCCCCGAATGCTGAGGGTCGCTGGCCGAGCGACGGCGGTCCCGGCTTCCCCGAGGCCTGAGAGCCGCGGAGTGGGGGCTGACCTCGCCGGTGGGGCACAGGGACGGCGGGCAGCGCCCAGCGCCGCCAAGGCCCCCACAGCCGTCATGTGACCCGGCGGGCGGGGCGGCTGCCGGTGATTCCCCCCCCGCCTCGCTCCGCTCTCTCCGGCCCCTCACCAAAACAATACGGGGCACGGATAGGCGCCGGGGAGCCTCGGTGAGGCCCGCACCACACCGATCGCCGGCCTTTTGTTCGGGGTGCCCACCCGTAAGGAGAGGCCTCGGCAAGCGGCGTAGCTCGGCCGCCCTTCGCCGGCAAGGGAATGGAGGGGGGGGGGGGAGAAAGTGGCGGTGTCGATCCCAGACTTGGGCGGCCACGGAAGGGGGCCGGTGGTGGTAGTTGTGGTAATGGTGGTGGTAGCGGCCTCCTCCCGCCCGCCGCGGTGCCAAGCACTCACCCGCTGGCCTGGCCAGCGCCGCTCTAGCCGCAGCCGCCACCTGCCGCCTCCTCCGGCCCCGCCGCCGGGACAGCGGGGACGGGCTGACGTCACGCACGGGACAAACGCGGCGCCGTGACGCTGCGAAAGGGGAGGGCAGGGGGTGGCTCCGCACGCGCTGGACGTCAGTGCGTGACATTGACTTGCACCGCCCCCTTGGCGCCGCTGCCATGGCAACGGGGCCTGCACCCTGCCGGCTTCCCTTCCGCGCTCCTTTACCCCTTTCCTCCTTTTCCGCCTTTCCTCCTTTTCCCCCTTTCCTCCTTTTCCCCCTTTCCTCCTTTCCCCCTTTCCTCCTTTCCTCCTTTCCTCCTTTCCTTTTTTCCCTTCCATTACCCTTTCTCTCCCTTTCCACTCCCATACCTGCCGGACAGGAGAGAGTCGAACAAAAAGGCCTTTAGGTTGAGATAAGAACAAGGAGAGAACACTCAGAGATCACTGTCACAGGCAAAACAGGCTTCACTTGAGGGGTTTAGTTTAATTTATTACCAATCAGATCAGAGTAGGATAATGAGAAATGAAATCTAAATCTTAAAACACCTTCCCTGTGCCTCTCCCTTCTTCCCAGGCTCATCTCTGCTCCTGAGTTCTGTGGCTCCCCCGGCACAGGGGGCAAGGGAACAATGGGTTTGGTCAGTTCATCACTTCTTGTCTCTGCTGCTTCTACATCCTCACACAATTCCCCTGCTCTGTCGTCAAACCTGCTCCCACGTGAGTTCCTCTGTCCTCCATGAGTCTCCAGGTCTGCCAGGAGCCTGCTCCATTACAGGTATCCACAGGGTCACAGCCTTCTTTGGCCATCCACTTGCTCCAGCATGGAGTTCTGCGTGGGCTGCTCCACCACTAACCTGCATGGTCTGCAGGCAGACAGCCTGCCTCACTGTGACCTTCACCACAGGCTGGAGGGGAATCTCTGCTCAGAAACCTCCTTCTTCACTTACCTTGGTGTCTGCAGAGTTGTTTCCCTTTCAGAATCACTGAATGGTGAGGGTTGGAAGGGACTTCTGGAGATCAAGTCCGACCAACCCACCAGAGCAGGTTTAGCTCGAGCAGGTTGCACAGGATGACATCGTGTGGGCTCTGAACGACTCCAAAGAGGGAGACTCCCTCACGTTCTCACTCCTCTCTCCAGCTGCAATTGCTGTTGCACAGATACTTTGTCCCCTCTCTTAAATATACTATTACAGAGATGCTACCACTGTCCCTCATGGGCTCAGCCTTGTGCAGTGGTCATGGTCTTGAAGCCAGCTGGCACTGACTCTGTCAGACACAAGGGAAGATTCTAGCAGCTTCCCACAGAGGCTTCCCTGCTACCAAACCTTTGCCACACAAACCTAATATACCACTCCAAGGAACAAAGGTCTGGAAGTGATGGGAACCTCCATGTCTGTATTTCCTGGAGCTTTTTGCCCAGAAGGTAGCCAGGCTTGTTTCCTTGGGGCTCATCATTCAAGCATCATGACATCAGGGACCCAGGATGGGGACAGTGGCAGGGACAAAGGAGGTAACACAGCCCCATCAGCCAGTTCTGGGCTCCTCAATTCAAGAGAGATGTTGAGGTGCTGGAAGGTGTCCAGAGAAGGGCAACANGCCATGGTCTGGTTGGTTGGCCAGGGCTGAGTGCCAGGTTGGGCTGGATGATCTTAGAGGTCTCTTCCAACCTGATTGATTCTGTGATTCTGTGATTAATTTGAAGGCAGAGGAGAGTTATGTCTGTCCCCACGCTGATGGAGCCAGGGAGCAGATAGAGCAGGAGACATGAAGTGTTCTTGGCCTTTCTGCAGCTCAACACTTGGCAGCTGGGCAAAGTCACTGCTGCAACTTAACCAGGCCAGTGCCTTGTGCCACTGTGTGCTGCCCAGCCATGTTTGGGTGTCTGGTGGAGGTCTGGCTGCTTTAGTGGCCTCCCACAGGTGGAGATGGACCTGGGCATGACCCAGGTATAAAAACATGAGGTCTGACTGTCCCGAGGCTGAGCTGCTCCCTTTGAGATGGGATGCAGGAAGGAGACTTGCAGTCTGCTGCTGTCAGAAACACTTGAAAACTCTGCTGTGGTGATTCTTGAATAAGCCAGAGTGGAAAACAATCCACACAGCATTTAAACTGGGACAATCCTCATTTAGCTGGGGGCAGAGAGGCTGAGTTCAGGTACCCACTGCACACAAATGGAAAAAATAAGTATTTCAACATGACTAAAGGATTTGATAGACCTAGAGGGGTTGCTAGGCACTCTTCTTGATATTTCAACACCTGGAAATCACAAGCATCAGAGAACACAGAGGATCAAAATTGATCTAACAAGACTAAATTCTAGATGTAATCAGGAATACTAAACCAAAGAGATTTGGTTAAACCTCTGCACATTTCTAAAGGTCTAGAAAAGCCTGCCCATAATTAGCAGTGGTTTTATCAAATGGGATATGACTGCACCCAGGGACAAACTTTTACTTGGTGCTGCTATTTAAAGAGGTCTGTGTGAGGCTGAGTCAAAGAATAGAGATTAAAAGAAAGAGTCCTTGCTGGCAGTGTGTGTTCAGTAGCAATAGGCTTAATGCTTTACTGCACCAGACCTTGATCCTGTGGAAGCTGTTGAGGACAAATTCCTATTGGTTTCAGTGAGAATCTGACCTTAAAAAGGAGAGAGGCCTGGGTTTATAAGGGGTCCAAAGAGTTCAAGCAAAACTACTCTCAATGCATGCAGCTTCCTAAGAAGCAGCACCATGGAAAAGTGCACCTACAAAAAAAGAAGCCCATGGCTCTCTTTGGGTAGGTTTGTGACAGCTCACTGCAGTTGCAGAGAAGGCACTGGTGAAGGTGAGATTTTATTTTACACTCCACGAGTTACAGAGCAAGCTAAAGGGGACATCTGGTAGTGCCAAAGCTAGAAACCAGAGTTAAATGCATTGCACCTTGCTGGGCTGAAGCAATGGTGAGCCCACAGGTATATCACAGAGTCACAGAACGTGTTGGGTTGGGAGGGACCCTGGAAAGTCATCTTGTCTAACCTGATCTAGTTAAAGGCACCTCTTTTTGCCATTGGAATGGGCTTTGCCTTTGGAATGGGCTGCCCAGGGAGGTGGTGGAGTCACCATCCCTTGAGGTGTTGAAGAGAAGCTGAGGGAGCTGGGGGTGTGCAGCCTGCAGAAGAGGAGGCTTAGGGCAGAGCTCATTGCTGTCTGCAGCTACCTGAAGGGAGTCTGTAGCCAGGTGGGGTTGGTCTCTTCTGCCAGGCACCAGGGACAGAACAAGAGGACACAGCCTTAAGCTGTCCCAGGGCAGGTTCAGGCTGGATGTTATGGGGAAGCTGTTGGCAGAGAGAGTGATTGGCATTGGAATGGGCTGCCCAGGGAGGTGGTGGAGTCACCATGCCTGGAGGTGTAGAAGAAAAGCCTGGATGAGGCACTTAGTGCCATGGTCTGGTTGATTGTCTAGGGCTGGGTGCTAGATTGGAGTGGATGAACTTGGAGGTCTCTTCCAAGCTGGCTGATTCTATGATTCTTTGATTCTTTAACTAGATCAGGTTGATCAGGGCCCCATCAAGCCTGACTTTGAATGTCTCCAGGGGTGGGTCCTCACCTACATCTCTGGGTAACCTGTGCCAATGTTCCACCACTCTCACTGTAAGAACTTCCTCCTTACATCTAGCCTAAATCTACCCTGCTCTGGATATCTAATTGAATAGATTGGAATATCTGCTTAGATTCTAGAAAGATTCCAACCAGGTTGGAAGAGACCTCCAAGCTCACCCACCCAGCCCTGTCCAGTCAACCAGACCATGACACTAAGTGCCCCATCCAGGCTTGGCTTGAACACCTTCAGGCATGGTGACTCCACCACCTCCCTGGGCAGCCCATTCCAATGCCAATCACTCTGTCTATAAAATCATGCAAGATCATCCAGTCCAAGTAGGTGAATTAGGTAGGTGAATTAGGTAGGTGAATTATATCTTCCAGAGTGTTGTCTGCACTATTACCAGTCCTTATTACCTTGTTGCAGTCAGACTGGGTTTTATTCACATATCTGTTTTTCTTCTGTGCATGAACACATCCAATCTGTTTTAGTGATGGCTTCCTTTAGATAAGTTAGTTTATACCTGCCTTGTTATGATTGAAAGCACCTCACTTACATCTTTTCTACCACTGCTGGCTTCTGTTCTCTCTTATGTTTCTCCTTGCTTGTTTTTACTGTTGTCTACAGTGTCATCAATCTGGAATTCATGTCTGATGCTTGCCTTTGAATTATTAATGAGTACAGTGGCTTGAAAAGTAAAGATTCAGCAGGCTAATCCTTACAAGACACCACTTCCCCTGTTGTCTGCAGTGCCACCATTAATATTTTGCTGATGCTCTGACAATGGAGAGCTGTCAATCCATATTTCAGTGCTTCTATTTATAAAGCTTTCCCCCCCACCCCTGCTTCTTCAGATGTATGTGATACTAAATAAATCTTTGCAGACAGGCCAATATCTTATCTTCACCAAGAGCTCAATCCTTGCCGCACCTTGGCACAGTTAAGGAGAGGGGAGAGAAAACTACTTTCCTTCTGCTGTGGTTTTGAGTCAGTTTATCTCATCCCAAAGCAATTTGTGGAGGTAGTGTACAGAACCTCAGGGCTGCAGTAAGTTACTCCAGCAGCAAAGGAATGGATGTTGTGTGGTATTGTGACACCTCTTTCCACACTCCTGCACCTTCAGCAGACCCTCTGTGCCCAGCAGAGGAGGTGTAAACTCGACTATGTGCCCTTCAAGTGGAGGTGTACTCTTGGCTCTTCCATGCTGACAGCCAGAGGAGGGTCTGAAGGTTGGGTTCTGAAATAATAAACACAACACAAATCCTGATATATTTTTTTTCAGTCAGGTATTTGTTCCTTGCCCCCCTGCTGCTCAGCACTCATCTCATCCCTTTCCCCTAAGATCTTGTAGCAGAAGGGATCCCCATCTTATACTCCATTACAGTGAGAATGTTTTCACTGGCACTGAAGATTTCAATGCACCACTTTCCCAGGCTCTTTGTTTTTAAAATGATATCTGTAGTTTTTTTGCAGTGTGTGACACAAGTTTGGCCCTTGTGCTGCAGATGGTTTAAGGATGCTAAGAGCACAGCTGGGCTAGCCAGGGGCTTCTCTAACAGTGTGCAGCCAACACAGAGTCATAGAATCAGCCAGCTTGGAAGAGACCTCCAAGATCATCCACTCCAACCTAGCACCCAGCCCTAGACAATCAACCAGACCATGGCACTAAGTGCCCCAGCCAGGCCTTTCTTGGACACCTCCAGGGATGGCAACTCCACCACCTCCCTGGGCAGCCCATTCCAATGCCAATCACTCTCTCTGACAACAACTTCCTCCTAACATCCAGCCTAGACCTGCCCTGGCACAGCTTGAGGCTGTGTCCCCTTGTTCTGTTGCTGCTTGCCTGGCAGCAGAGCCCAACCCCAGCTGGCTACAGCCTCCCTTCAGGGAGCTGCAGACAGCAATGAGCTCTGCCCTGAGCCTCCTCTGCTGCAGGCTGCACACACCCAGCTCCCTCAGCCTCTCCTCACAGGGCTGTGCTCCAGGCCCCTCCCCAGCCTTGCTGTCCTTCTCTGGACACCTTCCAGCACCTCAACATCTCTCCTGAATTGAAGGGCCCAGAACTGGACACAGCACTCAAGGTGTAGCCTGAGCAGTGCTGAGTACAGGGGCAGAAGAACCTCCCTCGTCCTGCTGCCCACACTGCTCCTGAGCCAGCCCAGGATGCCATTGGCTCTGCTGCCCACCTGGGCACTGCTGCCTCATCTTCAGCTCCTCTCTCCCAGCATCCCCGGGTCCCTCTCTGCCTGGCTGCTCTCAGCCACTCTGTCCCCAGCCTGTAGTGCTGCTTGGGGTTTTTGTGGCCAAAGTGCAGAACCCTGCCCTTGGCCTTGTTTAATCTCATCCCAACATCAGGCTGCCTACCTAATTCTCTGCACATTGTAGTCCTGGCTCTACAGCCAGGCAAATACTGCAAGTGCAGTTCCCAAGATGGTGTCAAGGAGGCAAAGCAATGTTTGCTTCAGCTCTCTTGAGATGCAGTAGCAGCTGTTTCAGTGGTACACAGAAGGTGAGTTGGTTGACAAGAGTCCAAAGCCTCATCTTGAATTTGCAAGTGATTTTTCATTTGGCCTAGCTGGGAAGTGTTGAGATCCATGTCTGCTTCAGCACTCTACACTGACAACCCTGATGCACTGTGGCTAAACTCATTTCCAGTCACTATTTGCAGGTTCAGAACACAGGAAACTGTTAGTTAAGGCCTGAACTGGCGTATGAAAATGCAGCTATACCTCATAGAATAGTTTTTTGCTTACATAATCCATGTATGTAGCAACTTGTGCCAAAAATGCTGTTATTTAACAGTCTTGGAAGGACTGTGCTGGTTAGTCATGAGAACAATCCCATTTTGCTTCAAGAACAGAATGTTGAATGATGCTGAGGAGGAGATGTGGGAGAAGAGGAGCTGAGGGTGAGGTCTCTTTCTCAGTTCTCTCAATCTGTTCCTTTTGCTGGATCTGGACCCATTCTGTCTGCAAACTCCCAGGGAGAGATTCTGATTGTTTTGCTTTCGTTTAGTGGCAAAAAAATTCCACACAGCATACAAAACAAATTTGTTTTATTGCCCCAGTTGCCAGGCAAGGTGAAAATCTTCTTTGCCAATAAGTCAGCATTGCCTTGTTCCATCCTCCCAGCTGTCAGAAGCACATCACAGTGCATGCTGCTTTGGAATTGAAGGCATCCATATGGTGATGCAGACAAGGAGAAAGGAAAAAACACCACAAGAGGGTTCCTGCCTTACAATGCAGTGTGCTTAAGTCTTTCAGCTTTCCAGGCAAAGAGTTTCCACCATGAAAACTTTCCTTTTCCCCAAAGTGAATCTTCTGCCTTAGTCTCAAGACTGCTGGAGTTGCTTTCTGCTTGACTTGCTCACCATCAACAAGGAAAACTAACCTGGCATTTAAAAGGAAAAATAGGAGAAGAAGGAAAAAAGAGAAGCACAAAGAAAAAGAAAAAGGAAAAGGAGAAAAGGAAAGGGAAAGGGGAAGGGAAAGGGAAAGGGGAAAGGGAAAAGGGGACAGGGAAAAGGGAAAGGAAAACGGGAAAAGAAAAAGGGGAAAGGGAGAAGAGGAAAGGGAAAAGGAAAGGGAAAGGGAAGGGGAAAGGGAGAAGGGGAAAGAGAAAGGGAAAGGGAAAGGGAAAAGACAAAAGGGAAAGGGAAAAGGCGCGGGGAAAAAGGAAAAAGAAAATAGAAGAAAAAGAAAAAAGGAAAAGGGAAAAGATCCCATTCTGTGCTTCTGTGCTTCACAGCCTCCCTGGGCAACTTGTGCCAGTGTCTCACCACCCTCAACCTGTGCCAGTGTCTCACCATCCTCACTGCAAACAACTTCTTCCTAACATCCTAACATCCAGTTTCAATCTCCCCTCTGCCAGTCTAAACCCATTCCTCCTCATCCTGGCATTACAAGACTTTGTCAATAGTCCTTCCCCAGCCCTCCTGGAGCCCCCTTCAGCTGCTGGAAGGCCACTCCAAGGTCTCCTCCAAGCCTTCTCCAGGCTGCAGAGCCCCAAGCCCCAACTTGCTCAGCCTGTCCTCTTAGCATCTTGGTGGCCTCCTCTGGACTGGTTCCAACAGTTCCATGTCCTTCTTGTGTTGGGGGCTCCACACAGGACTGCAGGTGGGGTCTGAGGAGAGCAGAGCAAAGAGGCAGAATCCCCTCCCTTACCTTGCTACTGGAAGGCCTCTCTAAGGTCTCCTCAAAGCCTTCTCTTCTCCAGGCTGCAGAACGAAAAGGAAAAGAGAAAAGAAAATAGAAAAAAAAAAAAGG
>WAAF01015673.1:68492-93622 GCA_013400475.1 Tricholaema leucomelas | reverse complement strand
AGGAGCCCAGAACTGGACACAGCACTCAAGGGGTGTCCTGAGCAGTGCTGAGCACAGGGGCAGAAGAACCTCCCTTGTCCTGCTGGCCACACTGCTCCTGAGCCAGCCCAGGATGCCATAGGCTCTGCTGCCCACCTGGGCACACTGCTGCCTCCTCTTCAGCTCCTCTCTACCAGCACCCCCAGGTCCCTCTCTGCCTGGCTGCTCTCAGCCACTCTGTCCCCAGCCTGTACCACTGCTTAGGGTTGTTGTGGCCAAAGTGCAGAACCCTACATTCAGCCTTGTTAAATCTCACCCCATTGGCCTCTGCCCACCCATCCAGCCTGGCCAGGTCCCTCTGCAGAGCTCTCCTACCCTCCAACAGCTCCACACCTGCTCCTAGCTTGGTGTCATCTGCAAACTGATGCTGGACTCAATCCCCTGCTCCAGATCATCAACAAAGATATAGAATAGGACTGGTCCCAGGTCTGATCCGTGAGGAACACCACTACTGACAGCTGCCAGCTGGAAGTGGCACTAAGTGTAGAACCCTATAGTGGCCAAAGTGTAGAAACCTGCACTTGGCCTTGTTAAATCTCATCCCATTGGCCTCTGCCCACCCATCCAGGGATTCTCTCTGTGTGTTTTCCAATCAATACTGCATCATCCTAGAGCAGATTTGCTTAGGATCATCATGGTACACCTCCACCCAAGCAGAGGGCTGCTGCTGCTGCTTCTCCTTTCTCAACAACTCTTTTTTAACTCAGCCTCCAAGGGAAATTTTACCCTTTTCACCCAGCTGAGTTTTGACAAATCTAAGTTGGCCATTCTAAACCTCTTTGTTTCCCTTTAGGTGCTTACCAAAGTGTGATTGTTTGTTCCAGTGTTTTTCCAGGAATTGAAGTCAAACTGAACAGCCTCCAATGCCTGCTCCTCCTTTTTTCCCTTTTAAAGACAGGAACTGGCGGCCAGTCACTAGTGGTGTCCCTCAGGGATCAGTGCTGGGCCCCATCCTCTTTAACATCTTCAGAGATGATCTGGATGAGGGCATCGAGTCAGCCAGCAGCAAGTTTGCAGATGACACCAAGCTGGGGGCAGATGTGGCTGGGCTGGAGGGCAGAAGGGCTCTGCAGCAGGACCTCGACCGCCTGGACAGATGGGCAGAGTCCAATGGGATGGCATTCAATGGCTCCAAGTGCTGGGGGCTGCACTTTGGCCACAACAACCCCATGCAGAGCTACAGGCTGGGGTTGGAGTGGCTGAGAGCAGCCAAACAGAAAGGGATCTGGGGGTGCTGATTGATACCCACCTGAACATGAGCCAGCAGTGTGCCCAGGTGGCCAAGAGAGCCAGTGGCATCCTGGCCTGCATCAGGAATGGTGTGGCCAGCAGGAGCAGGGAGGTCATTCTGCCCCTGTACTCTGCACTGGTTAGACCACACCTTGAGTACTGTGTCCAGTTCTGGGCCCCCCAGTTTAAGAGGGACATTGAGATGCTTGAACGTGTCCAGAGAAGGGCAACGAGGCTGGGGAGAGGCCTCGAGCACAGCCCTACGAGGAGAGGCTGAGGGAGCTGGGATTGTTTAGCCTGGAGAAGAGGAGGCTCAGGGCAGACCTCATTGCTGTCTACAGCTACCTGAGGGGTGGTTGTGGCCAGGGGGAGGTTGCTCTCTTCTCTCAGGCAGACAGCACCAGAACAAGAGGACACAGCCTCAAGCTGTGCCAGGGGAAGTTTAGGCTTGAGGTGAGGAGAAAGTTCTTCAGTGAGAGAGTCATTGGCTACTGGAATGGGCTGCCCAGGGAGGTGGTGGAGTCGCCGTCCCTGGAGCTGTTCAAGGCAGGATTGGATGTGGCACTTGGTGCCATGGTCTAGCCTTGAGCTCTGTGGTAAAGGGTTGGACTTGATGATCTGTGAGGTCTCTTCCAACCTTGGTGATACTGTGAGACTGTGAGACTGTGAACTAACTATGCCTGCACTTCTCCAGCCTTCCCAGCACCATCTCTGGGCTCTGTAACATCCCAGAAACTAGAGTAGATCTTTTGCAGTTCAATACCTGGCTGGAGCAATTACCCTAAGATGAAATTCGTCTGACCCAACTGACTCGGACTCTATCTGAAGGATTTTCTTTACCTAGATTTGTTCTAGTTTGGGGATTTCTCCCCCTCTGGCACTGACATTGATTGCAATATTTCTCTGAAGCAGTGACAAGGGCAGGAAAGGTAATACCCAGCCTGGAACTTGATCCATGAACTGTCCATAGCCGTTCTTCCCCACTGGAGAGCAAGTTTTCAGTTCCCTGGGTCTTCCTCTTGCTGCTGAAGTGCTGGTGGAAGAACTAGTTGTTGCTTTGAAGTCTCCTGCTAGTTGGTTATCGTTCTGCTGCTTCAGCATTATGATTTTGTCCTCAATAGGTATCCCAATAGCTGGGGGGGACAGGCTATTGCTCACTGCTCCCTGGGACAGGACAAGGAGCAATGGGACAAGCAGCACAGGAGCTTCTGCCTCAACACAAGGGGGAACTTCTTTCCTGTAAGGGTCCCAGAGCACTGGCACAGGCTGCCCAGAGAGGTTGTGGAGTCTCCTTCTCTAGAGACTTTCAAGGCCTTTTGGGGAGGGACTTTTTAGGCTCTCAGGGAGTGACAGGACCAGGGGAATGGAGCAAAGCTGGAGATGGGCAGGTTCAGGCTGGAGGTGAGGAGGAAGTTGTTCATCGTGAGAGTGGTGAGAGGCTGGACTGGGTTGCCCAGGGAGGTGGTTGAGGCCCCATGGCTGGAGGTGTTTAAGGCCAGGCTGGCTGAGGCTGTGTGCAGCCTGCTCTAGGGTAGGGTGTCCCTGGGCATGGCAGGGGGGTTGGGACTGGCTGCTCCTTGTGGTCCCTTCCAACCCTGACTGATTCTGTGATTCTATGATTCTGTAACCTCTCTGGTTGCATTCCTATGTGACCTGAGCTAGATTGTATGGTCCTGCTCTGGCAGGGGGGTTGGATTTGATGATCTCTTTGGGTCCCTTCCAACCCCTGACATCCTGTGAGCCTGTGATCCTTTCTCATTTGGGCACTTATTTTTGCTGTCTTCCCTCTCAGCTGACCTGTGGAGCTTGAAGGCAGCACAGACTGGGCTGATGGAGAGGGGAACATGGGTTTTGTTTTCATACCTATGACAACCCTCCAAAATCACCAGTAATGCAGCCATGCTGAACTCCTGCCTGCACACCAACTCTGGCTTGCCTTCCATCATCACATGTTCTTCCGAGCAGTAAAGACATTCAAACCCTCGCTGCTTGAGAAAGCCAAAGCTGTACCAGCACTCCTGTAAATACCACAGTGTTACACAGCCATAATGGTGCTCTTTCAAAAGAGCAGCATGAGCAGCCAAAAGGGGAATGAGTTCAGTCTTTCTGTTGCCCTAGAGGAAGCAAATTACGGATTGCACTTTGGTTGTGATTCACCAGAAGCGAACAGCCTAAAGCAGCAGTAGTTAGGAGGGCTGTGGAAGCAGGTACTTCCAAAAGTGGGGACTCAAAGGAAAAAACAAAGCAGGCTGGCCTCTTGCCTAGCTGTGAGTGGCCTTCCTTCCTATTCTGCTGCTTTTGTTTTTAGGGTTCCTGTGCATTTTGCAGTGTCAGCCAGTCCTCTCAGAGAGGGGAAGACAGCCTCGCCTGAGTCCTCGCTTCAGCCTGAGACCCTCTCCTAGCCCCTAGACTGGGACTTGCTCACAATTGCAAGCTGCCATTAAATCAAAGTGATGCTCTAGGTCATAAAGCAAGTAAGGGAATGCCCTGCTGGTAAACTGTGGCATGTGGAAGGACAGAAAGTGTTTATGGGTTGGAGAGGATACCAGAAGAAGCAGCAAACTCTATGATTAGAGAAGGCTCTGTTGGCCTTCTCTACTCATAGAATCATAGAATGATAGAATCATAGAATCACAGAATCAACCAAGTTGGAAGAGACCTCCAAGTATGCCTTTATGCACCTTGTTACTATGCCTCTTTAAACACGTGCTACAGCCAGGCAGACCAAGGCAGGTGATTGCAGGTGTCACCATAGAATCAGAATCAATCAAGTTGGAAGAGACCTCCAAGCTCATCCAGTCCAACCTAGCACCCAGCCCTGGCCAATCAATTAGTCCATAGAATCAGAATCAACCAAGTTGGAAGATACCTCCAAGCTCATCCAGTCCATCCTATCACCCAGCCCTGGCCAATCAACCAGACCATGGCACTAAGTGCCCCATCCAGGCTTTCCTTGAACACCTCCAGGGGTGGCAACTCCACCACCTCCCTGGGCAGCCCATTCCAATGGCTGTTATCTCTCCTTAGCAGGATGATTTCCCATGGGAGAAATGGTAGCAATACCTTTCCTTCTCAGCCTGGGCAAGCTGCACCAACAGCATTTGGAATGTGCCTTCTGTTCTGAATTTGTTGTGCTCTCAGCAGCTGGATCTTGTTTTGCCTTCTCTTACTTCTTCTCTGTGTCAACACAGATAAATCATGAGTGACCTATCTGTAAGGAGACTGATGTGCAGAGGCATATAACATGTCACACCAATGTGTCACATCTAAAACGTGAGGCAGCATGGCAGAGGTATTTCCAGTTCTCATAAGGAAACATTAAGTTGCTACTTGTCAAGAAGCAAGTTTAAAAGCCCACAGTGCTTGGGAAGCAGAGAGGAGGGTGTGCTGCCAGACTGGTGCAGAGACAGGGAGCCATTAAAACCCCCAAACAGCAAACAACTTCTCCACTGTCCTGCACGCTACCACTGTCAACAGCAGATAAAGGATGGGTATAAAATGACATTAGAGCAGATAATGGTATGGGGTAGTGAGTGAGATCTCTTCTGCCAGGAGGCTTACAGTGCCCTATCTCTTTTTCACAATTCCCTATCAGGTGGAGCAAACAAAGCCTCGCTGAACTTGCATTTGCCTGCTCTGCATGAGCCCTCAAACGAGTGGTGATGGCTGGGGTGAGTGAAGGAGCAGCAGGTCTGTGCTCCCACACACACCTGAGTACCTGATGGCACACATTAAGGGAAGGTCCCTAGCAGACAAAAGTGTCTCCTCCTAGCCCAAAGTGCACCTCTCTAACTAAAACTGTGCACTTGCTGGTTCAGATTTCATCGGCAAAGCCTGTTGCTGGCATGGCTCAGTCAGGCAAAGTACATCCTCACCACCACCCTACTATGTCTCAGTCCTGCTGGCAAAAGCTGTGATAGAAAGGCTGGAGAAGGAGGGAGAAATGGGAGTGGGGGATGTGCTAAACACCAAACACCTGAGCCCCTCTCAGATGGAATCTCTCAGCAAAGAAAAGGATTGTCCCTCAGCTGCCTGCAGAAGGCTGGGCTGATACCTGAAAGAGATTAAAACAGCAAAGCTGTACTCTGGCTGGGCTGCCATGCGGAAAATCTCCTTGCAGCAAGGGTCCCTGTGCGCTCCTTTGGCTGGAGGGGAGGGGAAACTACTAGAATTAGCAGGAGAGATTAATAAAAACGTATTTGCACATAAAAAGGCTGCCCTTATCTTTGGACACAGGTCACTTTATCCCTTGCAGTAGAGAAGTGACCAGTCTGTGTGCCTCACCTACACAGCAAGAAGGGAATGTTTGGCCAGAGGGAGGTATTAAGGTAAGGCAAAGGATCTGCAGGTGAGGGGGGGATAACAGAATTGTTTACAATAATGGATTGCTTTTCAATGAGAATTGTAAGCTACCTCTTAAAGCCAAAACCAAATCCAGCCTCATTGGAATCATAGAATAGAATCAGACCACAAGGAGCAGCCAGTTCCAACCCCCCTGCCATGCCCCGGGACACCCTACCCTAGAGCAGGCTGCCCACAGCCTCAGCCAGCCTGGCCTTAAACACCTCCAGCCACGGGGCCTCAACCACCTCCCTGGGCAACCCATTCCAGCCTCTCACCACTCTCATGCTCAACAACTTCCTCCTCACCTCCAGCCTGAATCTTCCCTCCAGCTTTGCTCCATTCCCCCCAGTCCTGTCACTACCTGACAGCCTAAAAAGTCCCTCTGTGTGTTTGGGACACACAGAGGAAAGGAAGAGGTGAAACCAGCAAGAATCTGTGAAAGTTTTTTTAGCTAAGGCTGGCAGAGGTTGCAGACAAAAGTGTGGTTTGACACTGTGGCCCCCTCCACCCTACCTCCATGACTAACCACAGCCATGCCACCCCTTTCTATCCCTGCCAGCAGAGAAGCCTTACAGCAAAATGTGTGCTCATCTCATGGCTCTCATGAGCAAGGGGATGCAAGGGGCAGGTGCTCACTTCTGCTTTGGGGATCTAGCACTCGTGTGGGCTCTCACAATACAGCTCTGGTAAGCAATCTGGGTCATTTTCAGATTGATACACTGCCAATTACCACACTCCACCACTGTCCTTGTTGCCAGGAAGGGACTAAGCCGTACCTCGGTTTCTTCTGCTGCACCTCTTAAGAAGCTTCCCTACCAGCCCTCAGCCTCTTGCTTTCTCAAGCTTCTCAGCTTATCTGCCCTCGTTGAGAGGTGCTGTGGCAAGATCCCTGTTCTTCCAAGGCAGCATGGAATCATAGAATCAGCCAGCTTGGAAGAGACCTCCAAGCTCATCCAGTCCAACCTAGCACCCAGCCCTAGCCAGTCAACCAGACCATGGCACTAAGTGCCCCAGCCAGGCTTTGCTTCAACACCTCCAGGCACAGTGACTCCACCACCTCCCTGGGCAGCCCATTCCAATGCCAATCACTCTCTCTGCCAACAACTTCCTCCTAACATCCACCCTAGACCTGCCCTGTCACTACTTGAGACTGTGTCCCCTTGTTCTGTTGCTGCTTGCCTGGCAGCAGAGCCCAACCCCACCTGGCTACAGCCTCCCTTCAGGGAGCTGCAGACAGCAATGAGGTCTGCCCTGAGCCTCCTCTTCTGCAGGCTGCACACCCCCAGCTCCCTCAGCCTCTCCTCACAGGGCTGGGCTCCAGGCTCCTCCTCACCAGGTTGGTCACATATGCTGGCCACAGCTGCCCCAGATCCCAAGATCCCAAGGGAAGAGCTGTGTGCAGTTTTGCTAGGCAGCACTTTGTCTCAAGGCATGAACGTTTCTGCACCGTGTGCTGACTCTGGTCTTGTGAAAGCTGGTGCAGATCAAATGAAGCAAGCAACACTCCAGTTCCAAGGCAAACATTTCAGAGTTGTATTCAGAGTTGACCTCCACTCTCCCTGAGATCCACGTGTCCTACTTAACTTTTATCTTCCTGTTACTGCCCAGGAGGGAAGTACCCAGGCTCTGCTGGTAAATCATGTTCTGGGCTGCAGCAAGAGCAGTGTGGCCAGCAGGGCAAGGGAGGGGATTCTTCCCCTTTACTCACTTCTCCTGATACCTCAACTGGAGTACTGTGTGCAGTTGTGGATTCCCCAGCACAAGCAGGACATGGAACTGTTGAGGCCAGTCCAGAGGAGGCCACCAAGATGCTTAGAGGGCTGCAGCAGCTCTGCTATGATGATAGGCTACAAGAGTTGGGGCTCTGCAACCTGGAGAAGAGAAGCCTTCAAGGTAGCCTTCCAGTATCTGAAGGGGGCTACAGAAGGGCTGAGGAGGGACTACTGACAAGGGCTTGTCATGGCAGGACGAGGGGTAATGGGTTTAAGCTGGCAGAGGGGAGATTGAAACTGGATGTTAGGAAAGGGTTCTTTGCAGTGAGGGTGGTGAGACACTGGCACAGGTTGCCCAGGGAGGCTGTGGAGCTGGGCAGGAAACAGCAGTGTCGGATGAGCCGAGCAGCAAACAGCAATGGGCTACGGCACCTTTCTCGCCCGCGGTCCACGCTTCTGTCAAGCACTGCCTTTTGCTGAGGCTCCAGCTTTTGCTTTGCAAGTGTTTAAAGGGCTGCTCCACAAAGGCTCTCAGGAAAACAATTACACATTTACCAGCAGCAAACATTCTGCAAGGAAGTGATCATGCCCCTCCGCACTTTGATAAAGGAGGTCTCCATCACGGGGGTGGCAGAGAAGAAAAGGGGAGTGAAATAAGATAACTCTGCTCAGCTTGCCTCAATTTAATGAGCTCCTTCAGGCCTTATCATTCACCCTGTGCTTTCCTCCATTGTGAACTTCTCAGCCTCATCAAAATGAGCTTCTTTTCTTTTCCTCTGTTTGATCAGCCCTTTCCCCTTTCTTTCCACAATCCCCCCACAGCACGCTGGAACTGGTACCAGTGGAGCATGTTGGCATGCCCTAGCAACAGAGAGATTAAGGGAACCACCAGCTCCAGAGGACGGTCTGGCTTGAACTTACTAATTAACTGCAGTGAAAGGAGTGAATGAGAGCAGCCCTTTCTTTGGGGCAGAGGACTAACTAGAGGTGCATGAAGGACTTCAGCCAAAAGAAGGTTTCCCTCCCCCCAGAACCGTGGCGATGTTCAGACCAGCCCTTTCTTAATAAGACTTTTGTGCAAGTGCAGGGTTTGTATGCATGGGAAAAGGCTGATGCAGAAAAACACAGGTGGGACTGAAGTTAAACCATGGTTGCCCCTGCCTCACATCCTGCTCTCTCGTACAGCTGGAACTTGTGCATCAGGTGCTGGTCCTGCTGGAGAGGCTCAGTGGGATTTGTGTGCCCCAGGCTATACCCCTCTGGAACTGCTGTCCCCAGGCAAAACAGGGCTGGTGGGGAGGTGGCAGCAGAAGGCTCAAAGCTGTGACTCAGAGGACTGCACAAGGCAGGACTGTGAGAGGGCAAAGGGCCTCTCAGCAACGCATGGCTTGGCTGAGACAGCTGAAGGCTGTTTGGCCATCCAGTGACACTTGGACAGGCTGAGAGCTGGGCACAGAGGAACCAAATGAGGTTCAGCCTGCACCTGGGCAGGAATAATGTGACAGATCTCCAAATCTACTGCAAGGCTACCTGACAAGGAGAGGGGTTGGACCCTGCAGGGGTTTGTCATGAAACATGAGCAGTCCTTCTGTGCCACTCACACCCTGGCATTTTCCTGGAGTGCACCTTCACCAACCACAACCAGGAGCAACAGACTACAGGTTCCTCTCACAGCAAATCCCAGCCAGAGCCTGTCCAGCTTCGGTCAGATGCAGGCTCTGCTGGTAAATCATGTCCTGGGCTGCAGCAAGAGCAGTGTGGCCAGCAGGGCAAGGGAGGGGATTCTGCCCCTTGGCTCTGCTCTCCTCGCACCCCACCTGCAGTCCTGGGTGCAGTTCTGGAGCCCCCAACACAAGAAGGACATGGAACTGTTGGAGCCAGTCCAGAGGAGAGCCACGAAGATGATCAGAGGGCTGCAGCAGCTCTGCTCTGAGGACAGGCTGAGAGAGTTGGGGCTCTGCAGCCTGGAGAAGAGAAGGCTTTGAGGAGACCTTGGAGTGACCTTTCAATATCTGAATGGGGCCACAGGAGGGCTGTGGAGGGACTATTGACAAGGTCTTGTCGTGGCAGGATGAGGAGGAATGGGTTTGAACTGGAAGAGGGGAGAAGGGAAGGGTTCTTTACAGTGAGGGTGGTGAGACACTGGCACAGGTTGCCCAGGGAGGTTGTGGAGCACAGAAGCCCCCAGTGTGATCTTCAACCACATTCTGTGATTCTCTGCTCCTCAACCTCCCTGGAGGTGTTCAGGACCAGGCTGGATGAGGCCTTGAGTGACCTGTTCTAGTGGGAGGTGTCCCTGCCTATGCCAGGGGGGGAAAGTTGGAACTGGCTGAACTTTGAGTTCCCTTCCAACCTAAACCACTCTCTGCTTCTATGATTATGAAACCCTTCTGACATGTTTCTTTCCTTTTTCATTCGTGGGGGTGGTGTTTTGCTGTTTGATGTTTGTTTTTTTTCCCCCCAAAACCGTTACTTTTTGTTCTTGCTGCTTATGGGCATTTTGCCCTGGGCTGGGTGTGGAAGTGAAACTGCTGAAATTCCCCCGAGCAGAGCAGGGCAGGTCAGTTTCCTAGCCCCAGCAGGAAGCACCAGGCACGATGACAGGCAGTAACTTCTGGTAATTATCCAGTCCCTTTCACTAATCCAGAAAAACCTTCTCCAAAGGGGAGAAAAAAAACACCCCACTCTCTGCAGCTTGGTGGTTTATCCAAATGGAGTGGGAATATCTCCTTGCATGTGCTCCAGGATGGACTTTTACTTCTGCAAGCAAAGGCTTAGGTCAGGGAACTGCACTACCTACATTGATGAGGGCACAGAGTGTCTACTCAGCAGGTTTGCTGATGACACCAAGCTGGGAGGCTTGGCTGAGACAGCTGCAGGCTGTGCTGCCATCCAGAGAGACCTGGGCAGACTGAGAGCTGGGCACAGAGCAACCAGATGAGGTTCAACAGGAATAATAAACTGCAGCANGCTGTTTAGTCTGGAGAAGAGAAGACTGAGAGGGGATTTGATAAATGTTTGTAAGTATCTGAGGGCTGGGGGTCAGGAGAGGGGGGAAAGGCTCTGCTCACTGCTCCCTGGGATAGGACAAGGAGCAATGGGTGTAAGCTGCAGCACAGGAGGTTCCAGCTCAACACAAGGGGGAACTTCTTTCCTGTAAGGGTCCCAGAGCACTGGCACAGGCTGCCCAGAGAGGCTGTAGAGTCTCCTTCCTTGGAGCCTTTCAAGGCCTGTCTGGATGTGTTCCTGTGTGACTTGAGCTAGATTGTATGGTCCTGCTCTGGCAGGGGGGTTGGACTGGATGATCTCCTTGGGTCCCTTCCAACCCCTGACATCCTGTGAGCCTGTGAACAGTTTTCTGTTTGTTCTGTTGTTGTTTTATTAAAAATAAACAAACAAATATGCTGTCCCTTCAGCTACAGAACTTCAATAGTGACTGCAACAATAAAATCAATAATGGAGACCTGTAGGGATGTTTAATCCAGTTCTCAGCAAGCCCATCTGAACCAGAGAGTGCAACTGCATGCAGTGAAGGAAGGCATCCAGCATGTCCAGAGGTCTGTCATTCTTCCCATGGCAGGGAGATTGGAGTAGATGATCTATAAGGTACCTTCCAACCTAACCTATTCTGTGATTCTGTGAAATGATTGTGCCCTGTGCTGCTACCAGGGCAGGAGAGGAAAGGGCAGCCTGGCCGCCAGGGATACCCCTCTGCAGCCTGGCTGCTGAGTCAGCTTCCAGCACTGCTCACTTCCCCATTTCAGCCAGCAAAGGCTTCTACACCCTCCTGCAGAGAGCACTTCCCCCCCAAAAAAACAGCAAAACCTTTCCAGGAGAGCCAAATCTGGAGCCCAACAGCTTGATTTCCCACTCAAACACCAGAAACACCATCTAGGGTGCCTAGCCTACAGCACTGCCTGCCAAGCCCTGGTGGCCTGCACCCTTTTCCCCTGGCAGCACACAGTGCCTGAAGCAGGCATGTGGCCGCAGTGGTGGGTGACTTGCAGGAGGACAGGGCAAGCAGGAGGGTTCATGGTGAGGGGCCAGGAGCACAGCCCTGTGAGGAGAGGCTGAGGGAGCTGGGGGTGTGCAGCCTGCAGAAGAGGAGGCTCAGGGCAGAGCTCATTGAAGGGAGGCTGTAACCAGGTGGGGTTGGGCTCTTCTGCCAGGCAAGCAGCAACAGAAGAAGGGGACACAGTCTCAAGCTGTGCCAGGGCAGGTCTAGGCTGGATGTTAGGAGGAAGTTGTTGGCAGAGAGAGTGATTGGCATTGGAATGGGCTGCCCAGGGAGGTGGTGGAGTCACTGTGCCTGGAGGTGTTGAAGCCAAGCCTGGCTGGGGCACTTAGTGCCATGGTCTGGTTGACTGGATAGGGCTGGGTGCTAGGTTGGACTGGATGAGCTTGGAGGTCTCTTCCAACCTGTTTGATTCTATGGTCCCCACTGCTCCCCTGGGAGGTGATGTGTCCCACAGGGAGCATCAGGAGATGCAGTGCAGGGTGCAGTGTGTTACTGCCCTGGGCAGGGGTCAGATGACTAATTAGCTTTTTTCCACCTCTGCTGCTAGCCATAAATGAGCCCTCCCAAATTTACCATGGTTACTGAAAACATTTCTGAAGTAAAGCAGCCCTGAAAAGAGAACTGTGAATTCCTGTGCCTCGCTCTGAAAGCGTGGAGGCTGCTCCAAGGAAAGGGCTGTGGCAACACGGTTCTGTCTTGCAAAACAGAACTGTGCCCTGGCATATTTAGCTTCGGATCTGCTGGTATTAGGGACAAAGTCTGACTTTATTACTTTTTCTTTCTTCCAGCCCTGCAGCACCAGCACAGTCAAGCCACCTAATGAACTGCAGAGTGTTTTCTTTTCGTGAGCACCAGAAGTGACTTTGGTTTTGGTACTCAGTACTGGTTCATCCCTAACTTTGCTAACACACCATAAGCCAGATCGAGCAGTGTGCAGCTTCAGAAAACCTGCAGGGTCTTTTGTTTTGTTCAGCTGTGCTGCTTCCCAGAGTTAATGTCCGTGGGGTTTGCTTGCACCCGTGTGACCTGACGTCGATTTTGCCCTCTTAAGTTCCGCGGGAGAGTGCGGCGTGTGTTTGTACACAGTCGTTTGCCAGGGCACAGCTCGGCTTGAAACATGCTACTGCTCTGACGCCTGGGAGGAGAGAGCACAAAAGGGTTAAAGTGATGCTGCCTGCAGAGGCTGCTTCAGGAGGCTCTTCAGATCTGAAATACGGCGAAGGGAGGTGAAACAACAGTCCCCCCACAGAACAGGCTTACTAATTCAAGGCTGGGTCTTCAAAGTAAACGAAATAAAACCAGTAAACCCAACTTTAACAGATTTCGTTGCGGTCGTTTGGCCTTTCTTACTGTAGCTTGGCGGAGCAGCTCTCTGGCTGCTTTCCAGAAGTCCCTGTTACGGTATTTAATGAACCCTAGGGATCATTACGCTATAAATATGCATCGTGTTTATATAGATGCATTGGGCAACCTATTACAATGTAAGGGGTTAAAAGTCATTTCCATGGATTCCCAACCAAGATAAACTCATCCACACCCCCGAGGGAAACAGTATTTAAACCTTTGTCTGTATAAAGAAGGCAGTCAGGCTTTCCAGTACCTAGAAAATGGGCAGGCTTATCTGTTAGTTATCGTTCGGCTTTTATATGCAAATGTATCTGCAGGAGCAGAAATCGCCTGTCAGTGTCCTCTCTGTCCTCTCCTCTCCTTTCCTTTCCCCGGCCGCGACGGTCCCTGCGGGCCAGCATCTCCTCCGGTCGCAGACAGCAGCAGTCCTGCCGCTGGAGAGGATCCCAGCCCAGAGCTCTCTCTGCTCGGGCTGGGGACCAGGCTGGAAACAGCAACACATCATGAGGCTCTTGAGGGAACTCCTTGGGTTGGTTACCTGTCTGCCAGAGCTGGGCAAGAGTGGGAAACTCCTTCCAGGAGCTGGAGGCTGGGGCGGGGTGGTGTGGACTCGATGATCTCTGGAGGTCCCTTCCCACCTCTAACGTTCTGCGATTCTGGAATATGCACTGATGTTTGAGATCCATTTCAAACTGCTGCTCGGTTTGACTCAAGGAATGGAACACTCTGAAAGTACCTGAACTGCAGGGGGATATTTTTAACACGGGTTTGTGTGTATAAACACACCCACCCACGGAAATCCAGCTGGGGTGACTCGGTTCAAAGTTCTCTGAGAAAAGGATTTGGGCTGAGACCAAATGCAGAAAACATTACCCAGAAAGTGTTGGAGAAAAAGGAACAAACCACACACACACACACACACACACACCCTGCACATCACTTGTAGTAGAAGTGGTTTTGCTGTGTCCGTCACAGGCACACAAGACAGGAAGGGTTTTCCTAGCCGTGCCTCCAAGACATACGCTGGGGAGAAACACCACACCTCGCAAGACCGAAAAACCCCGGGGTGAGAGTGCAGACAGGAACCCAACAGGCTTGTGTCAGCCTGCTTGCAAAAGTTACCTGCTGACGGCCAGCGGAGCAGGGCAACAAACAGCCCTCTGGAGACCGAGTCGGGTTTAAAACCATTACAAGGAGTCAGGCCAGCTGGTTTGAAAGCTGTACTGAGCAGCAGAGTAACGACAAACTGCAGGCTGCTTTTCCTCCCCTGCCTTCAACAAGTTGCTTCTTGCTTCCACCTTCTCGCATTTCCACATAGCCCACAGGCAAGGCAGAGTACCTTTGGTTCGGGAAGCAGAGCATTCCCTCCCAGCATCAAAGGGGCGCGGAGGGCGGGAGGCATCGCTTTACACACACACAATACACACACAGAGGCGCATTTCTTGCTGGCAACTTCCAGAGCTGCCTGTGCAGCTACTTGCCCCTGCCTGCTGTGCTCGTCAGCACCGAGAGGTGTGTGCAGCCCTTAAACTAACATTACATCACCTGGGATGCTGGAAGTCAGCTGCCCGGTTCCTCGCATGGGCAATGCGAAGCCTCAGCCAAGCTGCTTCCCCGAGTGTTACTTTTCTTCCCTTTTCTTTTTTTCATGGGCCACGTTGGGGTTTGGGTTCTGATGTTTTCTTTTTTTCTCCTCTCTCTCAGCACTCGCTTCCAAGAAGGGATTAGGTATGCTGGGTGTGGGACAGGCTGCACCGGCACTGCTGCGTGAAGGAATGGGATCCATCCGTAGGAAAGACGTGGGCTGTTTATTAGCAGCTTGCATGACTCCAGAGATCCCAAAGCAATGTGCTGGACGCCAGAGGAACAATGAGAATTACCCTTGGTGCAGTGGCAGAGCAGAGCCAGCCTTGGACATTAACATAGCTCTGGGGACAACACTTCAGTTCATGTCTCCCCACCACACACACAGGGGTTGGAACTAGATGGTCCTTCTGGTCCCTTTCAACCCTGACTGATTCTATGATTCTATGTTTCTGTGATTTTGTGATTTTATGACTCTATGATTTTGTGATTTCATGGTTTTATGATTCTATGATTTTATAGTTCTATGATTCTATTATTTTGTGGGTTTGTTATTTTATGATTCTATGGTTCCATGATTTTGTGGTTTTATGATTTTATGATTCAATCATTTTGTGGTTTTGTTATTTTATGGTTCTGTGATTTTATGATTTTGTGATTTTATGGTTGTATGATTCTATGATTCTGTGGTTTTGTTATTTTATGATTCTAGTGTGCACATGCAGCCCAGACAGCAATCCTCTGCTGGGCTGCAGCAAGAGCAGTGTGGGCAGCAGGGCAAGGGAGGGGATTCTCCCCCTTTACTCTGCTCTCCTCAGACCCCACCTGCAGTCCTGTGTGCAGTTCTGGAGCTCCCAGCACAAGAAGGACATGGAACTGCTGGAGCGAGTCCAGAGGAGAGCCACGAAGATGCTCAGAGGGCTGCAGCAGCTCTGCTGTGAGGACAGGCTGAGAGAGTTGGGGCTCTGCAGCCTGGAGAGGAGAAGGCTTCGAGGAGACCTTAGAGTGGCTTTGCAGTATCTGAAGGGAGCCTACAGGAAGGCTGGGGAGGGACTATTGACAAGGTCTGGGAATGTCAGAACGAGGGGGAATGGGTTTAAGCTGGAGGAGGGGAGATTTAGACTGGATGTTAGGAGGAAGTTCTTTACAGTGAGGGTGGTGAGACACTGGCACAGGTTGCCCAGGGAGGTTGTGGATGCTTCCTCCCTGGAGGTGTTTAAGGCCAGGCTGGATGAGGCCTTGAGCAACCTGCTCTAGAGGGAGGTGTCCCTGCCTATGGCAGGGGGTTGGAGCTGGATGATCCTTGAGGTCCCTTCCAACCTAAACCATTCTATGATTCTATGATTCTATGTTGTGGTTTTATGATTTTATGATTCTATGATTCTATAATTTTGTGGGTTTGTTATTTTATGATTCCATGATTCTATCATTTTATGATTTTGTGGTTTTCTGACTCTATGATTTTGAGGTTTTGTTATTTTATGATTCTATGATTCTATCATTTTATGATTCTGTGATTTTTCTGTTTTTATTGTTTTCTGATTTTATGATTCTATGATTTTGTGGGTTTGTTGTTTTTCTATGATTCTGTGATTTTGTGGTTTTGTGATTTTATGATTCTATGATTTTGTGGGTTTGTTGTTTTATGATTCCATGATTTTGTGATTTTCTGATTTTATGATTCCATGATTTTGAGAGTTTTTTATTTTATGATTCCATGATTCTATCATTTTATGATTTTGTGATTTTATGGTTTTCTGATTTTCTGACTCCATGATTTTGAGGGTTTGTTATTTTATGATTCCATGATTCTATCACTTTATGATTTTGTGGTTTTATGATTCTATGATCTCCAGCTTGAGATGAAGAAAAAAAAAAAAACCCAACCCACATGGGATTAAAAAAAAAAAAACAAACCAAAAACCCAACCCACAAACAAACCAACCCACTAAAAACCCCCAACTAATAATAATCCCCTGCACTTCAGTGTATCAAAAAAAACACAGCAGTGAAATCAAGCAGCTGATCAGTGGTTACCACTATTAACCACCACCGAGTTCTTGGCTGCTTTATTCCATTCAACAAACTGAAGTATTTTGATGCAGGCCCTACACCACCAGGAACATAATGTCTCATCTTGCTTTGTACCCACAGGAAATGTGGAACAATAACAAAACCTTTTGCTTTTCTTTCTTTTTCTTTTGGTTTTTTGGTTGTTTTTTTTTTCCCTTATGTTTTTTTCCATCCAAGACCTGTGGAAACTGCTTGCCTGGGCAGAGAGAGTTGCTAAAGGAAACCCAAACCCAGCCAGCCCCTACCCGTGCCTGGAGCAGAGTGCAGCTCGCCCCGTGCGAGCTGGGGAGCTCTGCAGGGCTCACGGGAGGAAATAGCTGCAAAAGATCCTTTTTAATCACTGAACTCAGCAGCTGCACCTCTAAGTACACAGCTCTGACCTATTTCAACAGCCACACACACACTAGCATCAGCCCAGTGACGTCAGTGGGATTACTCCATCTTTACATTAGATAATACTCAGGCCCAGAGAAGGTTCACAGAGGAGGAAGATGCTTTTTTGACATCTTTCCTAGCCCAGCCACCCTTGCAAGAGACCAGACTCAACTGTTGGTTCTATTTACCAAAACATTTGTCTTTTGGGAGCTCTCAGCACCAAGCCAAACTACTGCCTCTCGGTGTGTGTTTACTGCCTCTCCTACTAAGTGGTTTCACTCACCGAGTGACAGGAGCTGCAGTGGCTGATGTAGCTACCTGGCATGACCTGAACACTGGATTAAGGGCTGCTGGGGGTGCTGGAGAGGCCAGAGAGCTCTGCTGGGAGCAGGGTCAGTGGTTTGGCTCTGGCATGCTGTGACTAACATGCCTTGTCCCTTCCTGGGCAGTCCTCATGGAGCAATGCCAAGACTCAGTAAAGGTGACCCTCTGAGGTCCAGAGTTGAAGCAGAGTATAGGTCCCAGGAGGCAGGGCAGGGGGAACACATCCACAGCCCTTCTTGTTGGTGCTGTGTTGCGTAGTCTTTCCTGCTTTCAACTCCTAACCAAGCTATCTTACTTGTTTTCTGTGTTTTGTTTCCTTTCATCTGTTTTTCTTGCTCTCACACCCTAGACTTTTCCTTCTGCTCTGGATGTGTTCTTTTCTTCTGATCCTCTAGATTCCTTGTAGGTACTTTGCTCCCCTGCATCTACACCAAGGTCTACACCAAGGTTGTATGTGAGCTTTTCCTTCGAAGCTTGCTCTAGTCTCTTGTCTTCCATTTTTCACTCCTTCACAATTTCCTTCCAGGCTCTTCCTCCATTTCAGTCTCTGATTTGCCCATAGGCATAAGGATCTGTAGCCAGCCTTTAAGCTACCAGTTTAGCCTGGAGAAGAGGAGGCTCAGGGCAGACCTCATTGCTGTCTACAACTCCCTGAAGGGAGGCTGTAGCCAGGTAGGGTTGGTCTCTTCTTCCAGGCAAGCAGCAACAGAAGAAGGGGACACAGCCTGCAGTTGTGGCAGGGGAGGTCTAGGCTGGATGTTAGGAGGAAGTTGTTGGCAGAGAGAGTGATTGACATTGGAATGGGCTGCCCAGGGAGGTGGTGGAGTCACCGTCCCTGGAAGTGTTGAAGCAAAGCCTGGATGAGGCACTTAGTGCCATGGTCTGGTTGATTGGCCAGGGCTGGGTGCTAGGTTGGACTGGATGAGTTTGGAGATCTCTTCCAACCTGCTTGATTCTGATTCTACACTGCTGGAAGCTAGACCAGCAGAGCCTCTGCAGCACCTTAAGCTGAGATTGGAAAGATGGCCAGAAGCAGAGCTAGAGTGTGGGGTCAGATCTGGGAGATAAAACCTTTTGTTGTAGCTGATACTGCTGCCAGCAGCAATCTGGTCTCCCTGCTGCCAGGATCTGGATAGGCTGGATAGGCAGTTCAGACCTAAAGCCATCACTGCCATTGACTGTCTTACATAAAGCTAGCTCAGAGCCCAGTAAGATTGCAAAATCAAGCTCCTATATTTAGAAAACAAAAAAACCCAGGCTTATGTTGCTTGTGAAGCCCAAACACAGTCCCTGCCACGCACAGGTTACAGTGCTTTCTTGCCCAAGCCCCCACAGGAAGCCTGTTGCAGAGTCTTGCTTCAGGACACAGGACAATGCCAGGGGGGCTGGAGAGAGCTCTTCTGCCCTTACCTCGTATCCTGTGCTTCAAATGGGACACATGTCTGGCAGAGAAGTAGTGTGTGAGCATGTCATTACAGACTGGGCCATACTGCATGCACCAAAGAGCTGAACTGAGGCTGAACAGGCAGTTACAAGCCCTGTTGCATCAACAGACTAAGCTCTCCTTGGATGGCCATGAAGGACCTCATCCTGTTCCCACTGAAGCCAGCAGACCATACCTCTACCCATTCAAGTGGAAGTTGGCTTGGACTCACCCCAAGGCTCATTCATGGCAGTTAGCTGCTAGCTGAGGGTGTACCCTTGAACACAGCAAACCTTTCATGTGTAACTCATACACCACACCTAAAACTTACACTTTCATTCAGTAGAGACGTGGCCTGAGTGCTGTGGGTGGTGGAGTGTGAGGGGAACTTGCTCTGCCACCACACTTGCCCTACCTGTTCAGCCTGTTGAGTTGTGCATTGCCCTCAGCAGCTGCTCATGGCTCAGAAGAAGAGCTGCTCCTGCCCTGTAGCTGAAGCACTCCCAGCTACAGCAGGCTGGTTCAGTCTGTTTTCCCACCCAGGTGCATACCTAAAGAGCTGGACAGAAGCAGATGGACAGTCAGGATTGGGATGCAGTGGCAGGTACACCCTTCCCTGCGCCCACCAAGCCCCCCTAGCACAGCCAGCAGCGCTGGAGCGACCAGGTGACAGCCAAGGCAGGGGATGGAGGGAGATGTGGATCACCTCAGTATCATGCCACAAGGCCAGTGCCATGCTCCTTTGGGCTAAACCTTTGCTGCACTGTGGGTTAGTTTCCCAGAGTAGATCTCCCTACCATCACCACTTTCCCAACCCACTGGGCTTTCCTTGCAATACACTTGCCCAAATACCTGTTGGTGTGTTTTGGTTTGGGTTCTTTGACTTCTGCATCCTTTATTTCAACCCCAAAGAGCAATTTCTGAACAGAGGCTGAACGTCTCAGACCCACAGAGAACCTCCTAGCAGGGGACAGCCTAAAGGTAAGAAACCTTCACATGTGAGTGCTTAGTAACCTCAACCTTTGTGTTTGTTTCTTCCAAATACTGCAAGCAGTCACTGGAATTTTCCTTCACAGCAACCTCAGAGGTGGCCTTTTTATCACCTCAGGAAACTTTTTTTACCATTTCTGACATTTCTGCCCCCATGGCTTCCTGTCTTGCTGATTTCAGAGTTGCACACAGCAAAGCGACCTCACTCTGAGGATGGAGCAGTGTTATCACGCCCCCAAAATTCGTGTGCCAACTGCCCAGCTCAGCCACTGCCCTTGAGAACCAAATTATCCCTCAACCTGGAAGAGTGAGGATGCTTTTCCTGCCATTTCATCTAACGTTTTCCTTTGCTTAATTCTAAATGATCTGGTGTATCTCTCTTACAGCATATGAAAGAACTGCACCATCACAGGAGCACAGGCACACAGGATGTCAGGGGCTGGAAGGGACCCAAAGAGATCATCGAGTTCAACCACCCCAGCCAAAGCAGGACCACACACTCTAGCTCAGGTCACACAGGAACACATCCAGACAGGCCTTGAAAGGCTCCAGAGAAGGAGACTCCACAACCTCTCTGGGCAGCCTGTGCCAGTGCTCTGGGACCCTTACAGCAAGGAAGTTCCCCCTTGTGTTGAGCTGGAACCTCCTGTGCTGCAGCTTCCATCCATTGCTGCTTGTCCTATCCCAGGGAGCAGTGAGCAGAGCCTGTCCCCCCCTCCTCTGGCCAACCCTCAGATACTTATAAACATTTATCCAATCCCCTCTCAGTCTTCTCTTCTCCAGACTAAACAGCCCCAGGTCCCTCAGCCTCTCCTCATCAGGCAGTGCCCTCCAGTCCCCTCATCATCCTCCTAGCCCTCCACTGGACCCTCTCCAGCAGATCCCTGTCCCTCTTCAACTGGGGAGCCCAAAACTGAAGGCAGTACTCAAGATGAGGTCTCAGCAGGGCAGAGTAGAGGGGCAGGAGAACCTCCCTTGATCTGCTGGACACACTCTGCTTAATGCACCCCAGAATCCCCTTGGCCTTCTTGGCCACAAGGGCACATTGCTGTGCCATGGATGTTCTCCACCAGCACTCCCAGGTCCCTCTCCACAGGGCTGCTCTCCAGCAGATCAGCTCCCAGCCTGTCCCGGTGCAGTTTATTGTTCCTCCCCAGGTGCAGGACTCTGCACTTGTCCGTGTTGAGCCTCACTCGGTTGCTCTGTGCCCAGCTCAGTCTGTCCAAGTGCCGCTGGATGCCCCCACAGCCTGCAGCTGTGTCAGCCAAGCCATCTTCTTCTGTTTATTCAAGAAGGAAGGGATGAGGTCATTTAATATTTGTCTTCATCCCATCGTTTTGAAAGGTGAATGCCAGCACCTGTGGACCTGCATTTTGCACACACAGAGGACGGGGAGGGGGACAACTAAAAAGCAGATACAAGAAAACTGAAAGGAAAATGAGTGTACAGGTAGGGTGAAAGAGAAGCTCTAGCTGAAAACAGGCAAAGCAGATGTGCACAGGTGTGCCAGTGCCTGATCTACACCAGTGTACTGGGGCAGGATCTCACCATCGCCTGTGAAGCTGGAGTTGCTCAGATGTTTCTAATACATGCCACAGGAAAGAAAAAAAAACCTCTAGCTGGAGAAATATTTGGTCTTAAGAGTGAGTCATCCATGAGAAAAATGTGGGTGTAGCTTTCAGGGAAGGGGCTGGGGGAGGTTTGATGAAGTCTAATTTTGCAAACCCCTATAGAGGAAGATGCATAGAGCTGATGAGGACACAAAGCGTGTCCCTCCCTCCCTCCCAGACATGACAGACGGTAATCAACTCCCATTGAGAACAGGATTGCAACACCTCGCCCTCTGCTGCTTCTGTCCCACCCTCCAGGGACCACCAGAGAGGGAAGGGTGGGAAAGCTTTGGGTTGGCTCCAGCAGGGTAGCCCCAGGCTTGGCTACTGCCACTACTGTGACCAGCCCTGGGCAATGCCTAATCAACCTGTATCTGGCCTCACCTTGGATGCCCCTGATCACCTGGGAAGAGACATTCTTGGATGCCCCTGATCACCTGGGAAGAGACCTCCTTGGATGCCCCTGATCACCTGGGAAGTTTTCTAACCAAGCCTTTGTACAGGACTACCACACCAGTGCTTATGCTCTTGTTTTACCTAAACATGAGCTGATCTCAAGGGCTCCTGCTGTTGGACAGATGACTTCACACGTGGAGTAATTCAGATACACTTTGTTGTCATTAAAACCTGGTTAAGAAGACCAGCCCCCTAGGCCTGAGTTCTTCCTTCCAGCCCCTTCGTCGTCAGCACAACTACCAAACACATACCAGGAGGCATTATCCCAGCACATCTGTAAACAGAGGCTGGGAACTGTAAACACCTTGCTGGGTTGTGAAATCCCCATTGATTTTCCCAGAGTGTAAACACCATGGGAAGAAAGATGGCTACTGCCTGGGAGCAGCAGATTGAACACCAGGCTTTCTGCCTTGGCTACCCTGTAACCTTTCTGCCTGAGTTTAAACTCAGATGTCCTGCTCTGCTCATTGGTTAACTCAAGTGACCAACACAGACCTGTCTTCTCAGAAAATGCTCCACACCACTCATGGGTGTCCCACCAAGCACTCTTGAGAGCTAGCATTTTTCTGGTGGGCAACTCCGCCGAGGTCCAGAGTTACCTTATTATTAAGCATTCCTTGGTGTAATCCAAGTGGAATGGGCTGCCCAGGGAGCTGGTGGAGTCACCATCCCTAGAGATGTTCAACAAAAGATTGGATGAGGCACTTAGTGCCATGGTCTGGTTGATTGGATAGGGCTGGGTGCTAGGTTGGACTGGAGCTTGGAGGTCTCTTCCATAGAATCATAGATCAGTCAGAGTTGGAAGGGACCACAAGGAGCAGCCAGTTCTAACCCCCCTGCCATGCCCAGGGACACCCTACCCTAGAGCAGGCTGCCCACAGCCTCAGCCAGCCTGGCCTTAAACAGCACTTGGTGCCATGGTCTAGCCTTGAGCTCTGTGGTGAAGGGTTGGACTTGATGATCTGTGAGGTCTCTTCCAACCCTGATGATACTATGACACTATGACATGATATGATACCTCCAGCCATGGGGCCTCAACCACCTCCCTGGGCAACCCATTCCAGCCTCTCACCACTCTCATGCTCAACAACTTCCTCCTCACCTCCAGCCTGAGCCTACCCACCTCCAGCTTTGCTCCATTCCCCCCAGTCCTGTCACTCCCTGATACCCTAAAAAGTCCCACCCCAGCTTTTTTGTAGGCTCCCTTCAGATACTGAAAGGCCACACTAAAGTCATCTCAGAGCCTCCTCTTCCAGCCTCCTTGATTCTATGATTCCAAGGGGGCACAGCTAAGAATAGCAGCAAAGTGAGGACATGCTAGAACAAGAAAGCACAGTGGTAAAATCAGTGAGAGTGTCAAATTGCCTTCTGAGGGAAAAATGTTCTGTTCCTCGGGCTCATGAAAACAAGGCTGACTGATTGACAGTGACTACCAACATGGTGTTGGCAACAATGCTTTTGGGCTCCTTTTAAGATTAACTCTCTACCTTGACCAAGGAGAGGCTGAGTCCTATAACTCTGTTGTGTCCATGTGACTGCAAAGATTGTTTTTGTTTTACTCTCGTGGCATTATTCTTCATATACAGCAGGGTTAGAGAAAGACTTTGGGTCTCTTCCATCTGTTGCATTCCATGGTTTGTGATTCACTTTAGAAAAACAAGGGTGGTTGAAAAAAAAAAAAAACCCAACACAGAGTTGTTTTCAGCTGTGTGGTGATGAAATACAGTAACTGAAAATGATGTGGGTTTTGAGGTTGGATTTTGTGATTAAAATATTGTTAGGTTCAGGATGGGACTGGTTGGTAAAATGAGTTACAGTAACACACTGTGCTTTCACCTCTAGAAACATAAGTTCAAGCCCCGTTTAAGAACACAAAACCAAGTTTCCAAACAGGCATGAGGAAGGACAGGAACGCTCCGAGGTCAGAAAGGTCAGGTTTGATTCCCACCACCAGCAATGCTACTTGAAGGTCCCAGACTCGACAAGCTGAGGACACTGTGGGACCTCCCCTGGCAAGGAAACAGTGGGGGCAAAATCAGCATTATAGGAGATTATAGGAACATAAGCCCTATGAGGAGAGGCTGAGGGAGCTGGGGGTGTGCAGCCTGCAGAAGAGGAGGCTCAGGGCAGACCTCATTGCTGTCTGCAGCTCCCTGAAGGGAGGCTGTAGCCAGCTGGGGTTGGGCTCTGCTGCCACACAACCAGCAAGAGAACAAGGGACACAGTCTCAAGCTGTGCCAGGGGAGGTCTAGGGTGGATGTTAGGAGGAAGTTGTTGGCAGAGAGAGTGATTGGCATTGGAATGGGCTGCCCAGGGAGGTGGTGGAGTCGCCGTCCCTGGAGGTGTTGAAGCAAAGCTTGGATGAGGCACTTAGTGCCATGGTCTGAATGCTTGGCTAGGGCTGGGTGCTAGGTTGGACTGGCTGAGCTTGGAGGTCTCTTCCAACCTGCTTGATTCTGTGATTCTATGGTCTGGTTGATTGTCTAGGGCTGGATGCTAGGTTGGACTGGGTGAGCTTGGAGGTCTCTTCCAACCTGTTTGATTCTATGATTCTATGATTCTATGATTCTATGGTCTAGCTGATTGGCCAGGGGTGGGTGCTAGGGTGGACTGGATTAGCTTGGAGGTCTCTTCCAGCCTGGTCGATTCTCTGATTCTCTGCTGCAGATCTGGATGAGGGCTGTGCAGGTGCCACACAAAGGACATGCCCTGCACAGACTACTCACACCAACCTGTTTTGTGCCACCCACCTTGGTGGTCTCTGACAAGCAGACATGGCCCTGCGACCTCTGGAAACCGGAGCAACACCGGAGGCTCCTGGGCATTCCTTCCAACCTGAGGTAACCACTTCAGCCCTCAAAGCAATGGCATTTCCCAACACCGTTTTGCAAACTGTTTACGTTACACACGGCAAGCTGCTGATTCAAACAGCCGAGTTGCAACAGAAGCACTGCTGGTAACCTCTTCTAGCTCATTTCCCTTCCCCCCACCCCCACTTTCAGTTTTAGCCTATCTGAACAAGCCATGTGCTCGGCGAGCGCACAGCTTGTACCCAGGCGGGCCGGAGAGCTGTAACTGCCTTCGCTATCTTCCAAGCTTGCTAAACGCAAAGCAGCGCAGCAAGCAAATTTGCACCTCTGCAACTCGAGCTGCCAAGGCCAACCCACCAGGCAAGTACTTGTACTTGAAGGAGAGATAGCGTGTAAGTGGTGCATCATCTCTGAGCTGGTGCTGCGCAGCTCCTCCGAGTGCAGTTAATGTGGTTACTGTTAGCAGATCTACCCACGAGTTAATAGCTGTGCTCAGAGCTTCTTATCTACTTATCTGGAAACAAAACTCAGCTTTTTTTCGTAGTATGTTATTGAGTATTTTCTGTTACTGCTGGGATTTTGGAAAGTACTGCCACAGGGCTTTTTCTCATCTCCTTTTCTTTTCTTTTCTTTTCTTTTCTTTTCTTTTCTTTTCTTTTCTTTTCTTTTCTTTTCTTTTCTTTTCTTTTCTTTTCTCTTCTCTTCTCTTCTCTTTTCTTTTTTCTTTTCTCCTCCTCTTCTCTTCTCTTCTCTTCTCTTCTCTTCTCTTCTCTTCTCTTCTCTTCTCTTCTCTTC
>WAAF01015673.1:43472-66790 GCA_013400475.1 Tricholaema leucomelas | reverse complement strand
CCCCTTGGACTCTGCCCATCTGTCCAGGTGGTCGAGGTCCCACTGCAGAGCCCTTCTGCCCTCCAGCCCAGCCACATCTGCCCCCAGCTTGGTGTCATCTTGGTGTCTTAGTGGGGAGCACATTCGTTTCCCCAGCAAAAAAAAACTTCAGTCTCTCCCAAAATCTGGCTTTAGCATAGCTCTGGAAAATTGTGAAATTCAGGCTGGTTGTAGCAGAGGAGGGGTTTGCAGCTTTCCAGTGTCATAGAATCATAGAATGTCAGGGGCTGGAAGGGACCTCCAAAGCTCATCTGGTCCAGCCTCCCTGCCAGAGCAGGAGCTGCCAGAGCAGATCACACTGGAATGCATCCAGAGGGTTCTTGAATACCTCCAGGGAGGGAGACTCCACAGCCTCTCTGGGCAGCCTGTTCCAGTGCTCTGTCACCCACACAGTGATAAAAATTCCTTGTCAGGTTCACGTGGAACCTCCTGTGCCTCAACTTCCACCCAGTGCCCCTTGTCCTGTCACTGGGCATCACCCAGCAGAGCCTGGCTCCAGCCTCCTGGCACTCACCCCTGACATATTTATAAACATGAATGAGGTCACCTCTTAGTGAGGTCTTCTCTCTCCAAGCTCCAAGCTCCCTCAGGCTCTCCTCAAAAGGAAGATGTTGAACTTCCTTAATCATTTTTGTGGCTCCTGCAGAGACTCATTTCTACCATGGGGGCTCCAGAACAGAAATGCCTGTGGTGAGCTGCTACGACGAAGGAGAGTCATGCACCCATCTTTTTATAGGAAGCAACCAACACCCCAGACTGCACCCCAGAGCCCTTGAGCCATCAGAATAGGAGGGACACAGGCATCCTGTGCTGCCAAGGAGATGACACCTCAAACGAACACATCACTGTGCTTCTGGAGTAGCTGTCATCTTCGAGAGGGTGTAAGCATTGACCTCAGGAAGGAGCACTGCAGCAGTCTAAATCTGCCAGCTCCTGAAATGTGAAGAGTGCCCTGTGGAAGGGCAGCGTTGCAGAAGTGTGTCAGCAGACTGCCCTTTCCACCAGAAAGCTTCTCAGAGTGTCATTAGCTAGTTTTTTGCATTGCTTTTCCTTGCACTATCTAGGTGAAAATCTGTTTTCCCAACACTCTCCAAGGGATCATTGCACAACTCCAGAGAGGCTTAAATCATTCCTTGGGAAGCACCCAGGCTCGGGCACGGGCAGATGAGGCTTCCGAGACTAGGCAGCCCGTTGGCCTAATCCGGTGCATCCTTGGCTGTGTCTGGGGGTGAAGCCACTCTTTGCTTTGAAGTGGAAGAGGAGCAAGGCAGGATGTGCGCGGCTGCCGAGGCGGCACAGCCTGTTCACCCTGCCGAAAGACAGAGTGTCCCCGGCGGTGCCACAGGGGCCTCCCCCGCCCCAGCAGCCACAGCCTCTGCCACAGCGGAGAAACAAAAGCGGGGAGAGGCAGTGTGGTTACAAACAACCGGGACACCCCGTTCCTGACGGCCCGCCTGGAGCCTGGACGGCACGGAGCAGGCTGTGGGAAGGGCGCATGCTGCAGTAGGAGGGTGCCCCACACCCTGCTGCCAGCTCCCAGCTGGAGCAGACAAGGAGCAGCATCCCCGGTAGACTCAACCAGCTCCTCCCACATCCTGGTCCACCTCAACAGCCCCCTCTCCCTTCTTGGGTGGTGGCAGCCCCTGGGACACTGAGAGCAGAGGGTTCCCAGCGGCTTCCACCACCCACCCACTGTGACACCTGAAGGGCACCTGCAGAAGCCCTTCGTTCTGCACAAAGGCACAGGTCCCAAAGACCCCAAGCAGGGAGAAGTAGGATGATGACTGAGGTGTCACCAGTCCCTCTCATTCTAGATGGGCATGGCATGGCACCACAGTGGTGACATTTCTGCAAGGGCACGCAGCTAAAACGATCTCCAGCCTGAAAGCTAAGAATATATTTACCACAAGGAAAACTGGCAGGGACCATGAAATGTCCCCCCCACCACCATTTGAAAATGGTTGGACTGGATGATCTCGGAGGTCTCTTTCCAACCTGGTCTATTCTCTGATTCTACGAAAAGCCTGAGTGAGGACCAAACCAAGATGAGGTGGAGGTGTTTGTGCTAAGAGTCATCTCTGCTTATTGCTTTGCTAACAGCCACAAGCTCCAACTCTATGACCCTTTGTTTGATTTCGATGCACCGCAATAATCTCACATCACAGGCACGGGAGCCGAGAAAAACCTCTGACTGGTGCTGAGTCATAGCAGCTCAGCCATAATTCAGACCTTCGGACCCTGGATGCTTGCACATCACAGGGATCAGAACAAACTCCAGCAGTGAAGCATGACATGCAGTCATTGAGGAGATGTCCACTCCTTCCATCGCAGCTCCCGGTGATACGGGTGGGTATTTCGCAGGAAATGTCTCGGCGAGCACCGTGGAGAGGAGGAGGATTCTCAGTACGTGTGGACGGTGTGGGCAGAGGCGGAGATGGAGGGAGGGCAGGAGGCAGGTGCTAGAGGCGGTCATGACTCACCTGCACGGAGCTCCTACAGCTGCGGGGCTGCCTGCGGCAGGAGGGCTCTGCCGTCGCCGGGTGTGCTGTCTCCTGGGTGCGGGGCTAACAGGAGCCGAAAAGCTTCTGCCAAGGGCCAGCACTCAGGCAGGACTCGCACTCGTTTCACAGAACCGCGGAATCAACCAGGTTGGAAAAGACCTCTAGGATCATCGAGTCCAACCTATCACCTAACCCTTCTCATTAACTAAGCCATGGCACACTAAATGCCTCACCCAGCCTCCTTCCTCTCAGTATGCAAAGCTTTAAAGCATCCTTTAAGCTTTTTAAAATCACACTTCTTTTAATATGCTTTTTCACTTGAGAGTGTCCCAGGGGAAATTCTGAATACCTCCTTTGGCTTTGTTGGGATCTAAGGCTGAGCTGCAATAGCAGAGCTGTGTGAATAACTGATTCGTATTCCAGGCAGACCTCAAATAAAGTTTGCTGATCAAATAGAGCCTGCCCCTTTTTTTTCTCTCCTTTCTTCTTTCCTTACCTTTTTTTCCTTATTTCCTTTTTTCTTTCTATTTTTTCCTTTCATCTTTATTTTTATTTCTTTTGTTTCTTTTTCTTTCTTCCTTCTTTCTCTTTTTCCTGTATTTTTCTTTCTTTTTTTCTTGTGTTTTTCTTTCTCTCTTCCTTTTTTCTTTTTTTCCTTTCTTATTTTTCATTTCCTTTATTTTTCCTTTCTTTTTTCGTTATTCTTTCCTTTTTTTTCCTTGCTTATTTCTTTTTTCCCCTTTTTCCCTTTTCTTTTTTTCCTGTATTTTTCTTTTTCTCTTCCTTTCTTTTTTCTTTCTTTTTTATGTATTTTTCTCACTTTCTTCCTTTCTTTTTTCTTTTTTATGTTTTTTTCTTATTTCTTCTTTCCCTTTTTTCTTTCCCCCCTTTTTTCTTTTTTCCTTTTTTTTCTTCTTTCTTTTTTTTGTTTTTTTTTTTCAATTTCTTTTTTTCCTTTTTTTTCTTTCTTCTTTCTTTTATTTTTTCTTTTTTAAGTTTTTCTTTTTTATTTCTTTTTCCCCTTTTTTCCCCTTTTTTTCCTTTTTGCTTTGTTTTTTATTTTTTCTTTATTTTTTCTTTCTTTTCTTCTTTCTTCTTTTTTTTCTTTCTTTTCTTCTTTCTTCTTTTTTTTCTTTCTTTTCTTCTTTCTTCTTTTTTTTCTTTCTTTTCTTCTTTCTTCTTTTTTTTCTTTCTTTTCTTCTTTCTTCTTTTTTTTCTTTCTTTTCTTCTTTCTTCTTTTTTTTCTTTCTTTTCTTCTTTCTTCTTTTTTTTCTTTCTTTTCTTCTTTCTTCTTTTTTTTCTTTCTTTTCTTCTTTCTTCTTTTTTTTCTTTCTTTTCTTCTTTCTTCTTTTTTTTCTTTCTTTTCTTCTTTCTTCTTTTTTTCTTTTTTTTTCTTTTTTCTTTTTTCCTTTTTCTTTCTTTTCTTTTTTTCTTTCTTTTTTCTCTTTCTTTTTTTGTTCTTGTTTCTTTTTTCTTTCTTTTTTCTTTTTTATCTTCTTCTTTCTTTTTTCCCTTCTTTTTTTCCTTCTTTCCTTTTTTCCTTTTCTTTTTCCTTTTTTATTTCCTTTTTTCTTTTATTCTCATCTTCCCTTTTTTCTTTTTTTCTCTTTTTTTCTTCTTTCCTTTTTTCTTTTTTTTTTCTTTTTCTCCCTTTTCTTTTTCTTTCTTTTTTTTTCCTTTCTTTTTCCACAAAAAAAGTTGATTCTGTATTCAAGAAAGCACCCAGTGCTTAATCTCTTAATTTCTTTCTCTTTATCACCTCTCTCTCTCTTATTTCCGCCCCCCCACCCCAAGATGGTTGTTTCATTTAGAGGTGATTAAAAGGTACACAAACTCAGTTTCGAAAGTAAAATCATTCTAGAATGAAACCCAGCACTCAGCTACTGCTGCACCATCGATGGCAGTGGTTTTGAGGAGGTTTTGGTAAAGCTGTTTGTAAATATGGCACTTTTTTTAGTGCCCTGAAAGCAGCACAGACTCAGCTACGCAACAGAATGTCCCCAGTGCTACTTGAGATTGTTCTCCCAGCATAACATTATTCAGGTGACACTCATGAAAAACACTGCCTTGACGTCTGTGGAAGCAGAAAAGCTTTGTTTGGTCAATGCTTCACAGCGTGAAAAAAACAAAGGAGTCCCCTTTGTTGTCAGTGCAGCTCTTTGGGAGGGCCTGGAGGGGCAGCCAGCGTGAAGGGGAATTCAGTTTCCATGAGTCATTGCTGAGCTGCAGTGAAGACAGCCAGCAAGTGGTCAATCAGTGGCAATTGTCATGGGGAGTGGGTGATGTGGCTGCTCAGACCATCAGCATATTTCACAAGAGCCATTCAAAGGCTCTTCGGGAAAGCAGGAGCAGAAACTGTCACTACATCTGAAAAAAGCCCACCCGTGTTTCTTACCGACCCCCTGCTGCAACCACCTTCCACTGTCATTTAATTCATAAGCTGTTTTGTCTTTTAAATAGGGCACAGAGTATCTGCTCTGCAAGTTTGCTGATGACACCAAGCTGGGAGGCTTGGCTGAGACAGCTGCAGGCTGTGCTGCTATCCAGAGAGACCTGGGCAGACTGAGAGCTGGGCACAGAGCGACCAGATGAGGTTCAACAATGACAAGTGCAGAGTCCTGCATCTGGGGAGGGATAATAAACTGCACCAGGACAGGCTGGGAGGTGACTGCTGGAGAGCAGCCCTGTGGAGAGGAACCTGGGGGTGCTGGTGGCTAACAAGTTCCTCATGGCACAGCAATGTGCCCTTGTGGCCAAGAAGGCCAAGGGGATCTTGGGGTACATTAAGCAGAGTGTGTCCAGCAGATCAAGGGAGGTTCTCCTCCCCCTCTACTCTGCCCTGCTGAGACCTCATCTTGAATACTGTGTTCAGTTTTGGGCTCCCCAGTTGAAGAGGGACAGGGATCTGCTGGAGAGGGTCCAGTGGAAGGCTATGAGGGGACTGGAGGGTATGGCTGATGAGGAGAAGCTGAGGGACCTGGGGCTGTTTAGTCTGGAGAAGAGAAGGGAAGACTGAGAGGGGATTTAATAAATGTTTATAAACACCTGAGGGATGGTCAGAGGAGGGGGGACAGGCTCTGCTTGCTGCTCCCTGGCATAGGACAAGGAGCAATGGGTGTAAGCTGCAGCACAGGAGGTTCCAGCTCAACACAAGGGGGAACTTCTTTCCTGTAAGGGTCCCAGAGCACTGGCACAGGCTGCCCAGAGAGGTTGTGGAGTCTCCTTCTCTGGAGCCTTTCAAGGCCTGTCTGGATGTGTTCCTGTGTGCCCTGAGCTAGATTGTGTGGTCCTGCTCTGGCAGGGGGGTTGGGCTGGATGTCCTCCTTGGGTCCCTTCCAACCCCTGACATCCTGTGAGCCTGTGATAATATTTTTAGCAATAGTGCAAGCAATCACTAACTGTGTTCTCAGTGCATCTTAAAGTTCATTAAGATGAGGAAATATGTTAAACAAGATAGAGAATAACAGTATGCCTCCAAAAAAACCCAACACTTTAGCCTCCCTAGACTTGTTCTGAGAAGCTTCCCACAGTCCCTCGACAGAGCTGGCCACATCTAATGCTCTATCTGAAGGGGCAAATTGTGTTTCCACCAGACCTGTTTTTCAGCCCTTGCTCTGAGCCAGGTCTTGACTGAGACAGTAAAAGGATTTGTTTGGGGTTTTTTTTCTTTTAATTTTTGGTTTTGTTCTAGTTTTCACTCCTTTGGCAGCAGAAAAGATTTATAGGAGCTGTTTGAAGGGCTACATATTCAGAACGTCTCTCCCTTGAGGTTCCAGCTTTGCTTGTGGTGGGGCTTAGGAGATGCTAACATCTACTTGTACTCAGGAGCACAAACAGAGCAGTCTCAGTGCCAGGTGATTCCCTGCTGCATACTGTGACAAAACCCAAACCATTACACACTGATGAACTCATACTGGTAACCTAGCTGGTTAGTCACACCAGCCCCACCACTGTTGGAGCTTGGCAGGCGTAATGGGAATGTAAGAAACTATCATTTATGAGTTCCAGGAGAGCACAGTGATGATGTGATTCCTGTCCTGGAAGGTGGAGACCTCTTTTGCAAGCCAGCATCCACGAGGTTCCCAGGTGGTGGCCTGCCTACAGCTCTTCAGACAGGCACTGGTCCTGTCTCCCTGAGCTGCCTGTCCTGAGGATTTGGGGCAGGGGAGAGGATAACAGACAAACATCCACTAGACGTCAGCCTGAATCAGTCTTCTCAGCTATTCTCTCAGGAGATTCACATTGTTCAGGCAAATACAGTGAGAAGACCAAGGGTATAGTGCAGGTCCTGGCAGCCAGAGCCTCTTCTCACTGCTCCCTGGGAAAGAACAAGGAGCAATGGATGGAAGCTGCAGCACAGGAGGTTCCAGCTCAGCACATGGGGGAACTTCTTTGCTGTAAGGGTCACAGAGAAGACCAAGGGTATAGAGCAGGTCCTGGAAGCCAGAGCCTCTGCTCACTGCTCCCTGGGATAGGACAAGGAGCAATGGATGGAAGCTGCAGCACAGGAGGTTCCAGCTCAGCACAAGGGGAACCTCTTTCCTGTAAGGGTCCCAGAGCACTGGCACAGGCTGCCCAGAGAGGTTGTGGAGTCTCCTTCTCTGGAGCCTTTCAAGGCCTGTCTGGATGTGTTCCTGTGTGCCCTGAGCTAGATTGTGTGGTCCTGCTCTGGATCAATGATCTCTTTGGGTCCCTTCCAACCCTTGACATCCTGTGACCTTGTGATCCTGTGATCCCACCTCATTTTCCATGCAGGGAGAGATCAGCAGGGAGCTTGGCCTTCAAGGTGACTCCTGACACTTGCCACCTCTTCACAGTCCACCCACTCCAATTCCTCGAATCCAAGCAGTAGATGCAGACATCTCAAAATACTCCAGAGCACAGGGGAAAGGGGAAAATGTTTGCTGCCTCCACCCAGGGTCTCTTCTCCAGTGTGGTCCACCATGCCATGCATAGCCCTGGGGAAGTGGTTGCTGGCTTGGAATGGGGGCTGTAAAAGAACACTTAGCATCCACATGCTGGATGGCCTCCTCCTGTTGCTGTGCATGCACTCAGCATTCAAACCTGGCTTCATTGCCCCCCTGAAAGCTTGCATTGCAATTGAAAAACAGACAAAACCCCCAAAACAACAACCCAAACAAACAAAACCCAACAAGGAACAAGCAGGGAGGGACAGGGACCTGCTGGAGGGACTCCAGGGGAGGGCTAGGAGGATGATGAGGGGACTGGAGGGCATGGCTTATGAGGAGAGGCTGAGGGACCTGGGACTTTTTAGTGTGGAAAAGAGAAGACTTAGAAGAGATTTGATAAATGTCTATAAACATCTGAGGGCTGCCAGGAGTGGGGGGGCAGGCTCTGCTCACTGCTCCCTGGGATAGGACAAGGAGCAATGGGGGTAAATTGCAGCACAAGAGGTTCGGCCTCAACACAAGTGGGAACCTCTTTACTGGAAGGTTCATAAGGCACTGGCACAGGCTGCCCAGAGAGGTTGTGGAGTCTCCTTCTCTGGAGCCTTTCAAGGCCTGTCTGGATGTGTTCCTCTGTGATCTGTGTTAGATAGGATTGTCCTGCTCTGGCAGGGGGGGTTGGACTCGGTGATCTCCTTGGGTCCCTTCCAGCCCCTAACACCCTTTGAGCTGTGATCCTGTGATTCTGTAGTATGGCAAACTCCAAACGGGAGTAGGCTGACTTGTTCTAGGTGCTGTACAATGCCCATGGCCCCCTGTGATTGCCTTTTGCCCAAGACAAAAGGCAGCACTTCTGAAGGGCTGGCAATCTTTTTCCATGGTGCTATCCAGGTCTGAAACAAATGGGGTGTGGTAGATCTACACTGACGTAAACGAGCGAAGGTGTTGGGAAGGATCCGGGACAGGGAGAGCAAATTAAAACCAGAGCAGCCCGGTGAATGTTACACAAGAAAAGCCTACTCCATCTTCTGTTTCTTCTTTCTGAGACTGAGGAAATTTCCCTCCTCTTCAATAAGAGAAAGAAGGCCAAGTGGCCAGAGCCACCAGGCTTTGCCCTGGCAAACCAGCAGCAGCCAAACAAGGAGCTTGGTGATTGAGGAGTTCCAGTTGAAGACGCACAGGGATCTGCTGGAGATCCAAGGGAGGGCTATGAGGATGACTGGTGGGGGACTGGAGCACTGCCTGATGAGGAGAGGCTGAGGAACCTGGGGCTGTTTAGTCAGGAGAAGATAATAGAATAGAATCAACCAGGCTGGAAGAGACCTCCAAGCTCATCCAGTCCAACCTAGCACCCAGCCCTAGCCAGTCAACCAGACCATGGCACTAAGTGCCTCATCCAGGCTTTGCTTGAACACCTCCAGAGGATCTAATAAATCTCTGAGGGCTGGGGGTCAGGACTGGGGGGGGCAGGCTCTGCTCACTGCTCCCTGGGATAGGACAAGGAGCAATGGGTGTAAGCTGCAGCACAGGAGGTTCCAGCTCAACACAAGGGGGAACTTCTTTCCTGTAAGGGTCCCAGAGCACTGGCACAGGCTGCCCAGAGAGGTTGTGGAGTCTCCTTCTCTGGAGCCTTTCAAGGCCTGTCTGGATGTGTTCCTGTGTGCCCTGAGCTAGATTGTGTGGTCCTGCTCTGGCAGGGGGGTTGGATTTGATGATCAATTTGGGTCTCTTCCAACCCCTGACATCCTGTGCTCCTGTAATATGACTGTCAGCCAGCCTGAAACTTAGCAACTGGCCATGCCATTCAGAGCTCCAAGTAGATCACTAGCTGGCCCCTGTCTCTGATATGGGATGAACCCAAACCTCACAGGCTACTACAACTCCATTTAGGTCTGCTGGGAATGGGACTGCACAGTGAATCACCAGTGGCATCATTTCCTCCAGGCAACGACAATGTTTTGGGGTCCTTTTTTTTCCCCTTCTCAAAGCTGCAGAAACCTGTGGAACAGATAATTATTTTCAGCTCACTGAGGACAAAGACTTCCTCTGCTTGCTGCAGTTGTTTGCTAAACAGCACACCAGGCTGTGAGAAACGCTCTGAAGAAGTTGTTTGGGCTTGAGTTTTATATTCCTCTTCCTCTAGCAAAGTTCCTGCAGGTTCGGTACAAACAGATCGGCTCAGTCAAGCACAGCTTGTAGCCCTAGCTACATACTTCAGCCTTTGCTCTCAACTGCTGAGGTTTTGGATGATGTCAGTCGAGTCTCCTGAGGGCTGCTGCTGTCATCAGATAGTGAGGTTGATAAGGCACATGTTGTGATGGGTTTAACCACAGTATCGTGCACGAAGTAGCCCAAAAAAGAGGTGCATTTCCTGGTACAGAGCCTCGATAAGGCTCTCACTGCTTCGTAGGTATTTCCACCAGGCTGTCTTCTATGCACACAACAACAGCCTGCTGACAGCCCCACAGGCCAACCAGCACCGGGGGGCAAAGATGGCCAACCAGCACCAGGGGTCAAAGATGGCCAAAGAGCACCAGGGTTTAAAGATGGCCAAAGAGCACCAGGGTTCAAAGATGGCCAACCAGCACCAGGGTTCAAAGATGGCCAACCAGCACCAGGGTTCAAAGATGGCCAAAGAGCACCAGGGTTCAAAGATGGCCAACCAGCACCAGGGTTCAAAGATGGCCAACCAGCACCGGGGTTCAAAGATGGCCAACCAGCACCAGGGTTCAAAGATGGCCAACCAGCACCAGGGTTCAAAGATGGCCAACCAGCACCAGGGTTCAAAGATGGCCAACCAGCACCAGGGTTCAAAGATGGCCAACCAGCACCAGGGTTCAAAGATGGCCAACCAGCACCAGGGTTCAAAGATGGCCAACCAGCACCAGGGTTCAAAGATGGCCAACCAGCACCAGGGTTCAAAGATGGCCAACCAGCACCAGGGTTCAAAGATGGCCAACCAGCACCAGGGTTCAAAGATGGCCAACCAGCACCAGGGTTCAAAGATGGCCAACCAGCACCAGGGTTCAAAGATGGCCAACCAGCACCAGGGTTCAAAGATGGCCAACCAGCACCAGGGTTCAAAGATGGCCAACCAGCACCAGGGTTCAAAGATGGCCAACCAGCACCAGGGTTCAAAGATGGCCAACCAGCACCAGGGGTCAAAGATGGCCAAACAGCACCGGGGTTCAAAGATGGCCAACCAGCACCAGGGTTCAAAGATGGCCAACCAGCACCGGGGGTCAAAGATGGCCAACCAGCACCGGGGTTCAAAGATGGCCAAAGAGCACCAGGGTTCAAAGATGGCCAACCAGCACCGGGGGGCAAAGATGGCCAAAGAGCACCAGGGTTCAAAGATGGCCAACCAGCACCAGGGTTCAAAGATGGCCAACCAGCACCGGGGTTCAAAGATGGCCAACCAGCACCAGGGTTCAAAGATGGCCAACCAGCACCGGGGGTCAAAGATGGCCAACCAGCACCAGGGTTCAAAAATCCACTTCCCCTACCAAACTTCTTATTTCTTTGCCTAATCTCAATTTCACTTCATAGAATCATAGAATCATAGAATGGTTTAGGTTGGAAGGGACCTCAAGGATCATCCAGCTCCAACCCCCTGCCATAGGCAGGGACACCTCCCACTAGAGCAGGCTGCTCAAGGCCTCATCCAACCTGGCCTTGAACACCTCCAGGGAGGAAGCAGCCACAACCTCCCTGGGCAACCTGTGCCAGTGTCTCACCACCCTCACTGTAAAGAACTTCCTCCTAACATCCAGTCTAAATCTCCCCTCTGCCAGTTCAAACCCATTCATCCTCATCCTGTCATTACCAGACCTTGTCAATAGTCCCTCCCCAGCCTTCCTGTAGCCCCCTTCAGATACTGGAAGGCCACTACAATGTCTCCTTCTCCAGACTGCAGAGCCCCAACTCTCTCAGCCTGTCCTCATAGCAGAGCTGCTGCAGCCCTCTCAACATCTTCATGGCCCTTCCCTCACCCCCATCCCCTACAAATTTTATTTAACCTTTTACAAAGTGGGTAAAAAGCAGGACTGGAAACAGCTGTTCTCAGCTGAAGAAAATAGAGCCAGTTTTCAGAGCAATCTATTTTCCTGCTTCTTCCTCTAAGACTCTCCCACTGCATGTGGAAAGCAATTGATGTGTACCAGAGCCTGTGTGCTAGGGATCCTTGAACTCATCTGTAGGCTCCAGCCCCTACCAGCATGTAGAATCATAGAATCAGTCAGGGTGGGAAGGGACCACAAGGATCATCTAGTTCCAACCTCCCTGCCATGGGCAGGGACACCTCACACTAGATCAGGCTGGTCAGAGCCTCATCCAGCCTGGCCTTAAACACCTCCAGGGATGAGGTTTCCACCACTTCCCTGGGCAACTCATTCCAGGCTCTCACCACTCTCATGCTGAAGAACTTCTTCCTAACATCCAGTCTGAACCAACCCATTTCCAGCTTTGTTCCATTCCCCCCAGTCCTATCACTCCCTGACAGCCTAAAAACATCCCTCCCCGGCTCTGCTCACTGCTCCCTGGGACAGGACAAGGAGCAATGGGGGTAAGCTGCAGCACAGGAGGTTCCAGCTCAACACAAGGGGGAACTTCTTTCCTGGAAGGGTCCCAGAGCACTGGCACAGGCTGCCCAGAGAGGCTGTGGAGTCTCCTTCTCTGGAGCCTTTCAAGGCCTGTCTGGATGTGTTCCTCTGTGATCTGTGTTAGATAGCACTGTCCTGCTCTGGCAGGGGGGTTGGACTGGATGATCTCCTTGGGTCCCTTCCAACCCCTGACATCCTTTGAGCCTGTGATCCTGTGACCTCCAGAGACAGCGACTCCACCACCTCCCTGGGCAGCCCATTCCAATGGAATTCCAAGTGAATTCCAAATGAAGCAAGAGCCCATTTCACTACCTAAATCAATCCCCTAGGACCCAGTGGGGAGGGACAGTGCCTGTGTGACAGTGTGGTAGCAAAATCCTGCCCCGGCAAAGGCAAGATCTCAGCTGTCTGGCAGAGTCATACAACCCCGTGGCCTTGGCAGCCAGGGGGAGAGGTCGGGTAGGAGAGTAGAGAGTACTTACAGCAGTGCATCGGGTTTTTTCCATCCCCCAGAGGAGGTGATCTCAGCATACCCTTTGGACCTCTTCAGACCTTTCAGAAAGTAACTCCTTACAAGCTTTTTAGCACATGAAGGATATGAAGTTCTGGCCCTGCAGAAAGCAAAGCCAGAGGAAGGCAGCCTGCAAGAGCAGAGCTCCTCGTTTCAGCAGGAGGAGCTTGGTGGGCTTCCAGCTTGTCTCCTGACACAGTCATGCCCCTCTCTGACTCTCTGTAGAGGTGGTGCCTTACAGGGCCAAGAGACAAGTGGCATTGTCTATGCACCAGGGGAGAGACAGCAACCATCTCGCTGCTCTGTCTCTGCCTGGCAGAAGGTGCAGGCTGAGATGCCCCCAGACAGTGATGAGCAAGTTGCAGCCCTGGGTTCAAGGGAGTGTGTGCTGAGCCCTGGGTTCAGGGAGTGTGTGCTGAGCCCTGGGTTCAGGGAGTGTGTGCCAAGCACAGCGGTGGTGCAGAGGACGGCTACGGACAGGAGAAAGAAGCACAACTAGAAAGCCAAAGGAGCATCTGATCCTCATCGACCAGCAGCCGGTTCCAGCCACATGCTGCTTTGGCAGTGCTCACACTGGCTCAGCTGCCCCCACCACTCCTGCTCCCAGAGCCCCCTGGGTGGCAGGGTGCCCACGCTCCCCTCTGCCAAAGCCAGTGAGGAGCACAGCGAGGGTAAAGGGCTTTATCTCTCCCATGTGAAACCTCCTGCCAAGGGCTGGCCTCATTCCAGCTCCAGAGCTCAGACCCATGTGAGACAGGTCCCTGTTACGCCTTTTGAAGCCTATTTCCCTGTTGCCCATACTGCTACAGAGAAGGCATCGAGAGCACTTTGTGCCTGAACCCAACCAAAACGCATCTCACACCCTCTGACTCTGCCCACTACGGAGTCACGCTCCCCATTGCTCACTTTCCTGGGGTGCCCAAGGCTTAATTGCTTGTGGGGTACAGGGTTATGGCCTTATCAGCCTGAGTGGTTTTGACTGCTAATCATGACACACTCATACTCTGAATACGAAAAGAACAGAGGAAGAGCAGATAAGACTGACTTAATAAGCCTGCTGTGGGTCCACCATCTTTTTACACCAATTTTGATAAGGCCTCTTACAAGGATTGTTGGAGGAAGTAAATAGCAGGACCCAAAGGGCAAAGTTTTCTTGCAGACAGTGAACCAGGGACATGATAGGAAGCAGCGTTACAAGCTTAGCCCTCTCCTCTTGGAGTCAGAAGTAAGCAGGACCCAGGAATCTGTCCTGTCTTGTGCAAGTTTGAGGCAGAGGAGGTTCCATGTGAACCTGAGGAGGATTTTTTTTTCCCTGTGAGGGCTCCAGAGCACTGGCACAGGCTGCCCAGGGGGGCTGTAGAGTCTCTGTCTCTGGAGACATTCAAGAACCGTTTGGATGCATTCCAGTGTGATCTGCTATGGCAGGGGGGCTGCACCAGATGAGCTTTGGAGGTCCCTTCAGACTGGACATGAGGAGGAAGTTGTTGAGCATGAGAGTGGTGAGAGGCTGGAATGGGTTGCCCAGGGAGGGGGTTGAGGCCCCATGGCTGGAGGTGTTTCAGGCCAGGCTGGATGAGGCTGTGGGCAGCCTGCTCTAGGGTAGGGTGTCCCTGGGCACGGCAGGGGGGTTGGAACTGGCTGATCCTTCCAACCCTGACTGATTCTGTGATTCCAGCCTATGACATTCTACGACTCTATGAAATCCCTGACAGAATTGAAGTGCAGGTACTGTTCCTGGAAAAGTGTCTATCTGATACTCTGGTTGCCCAGCTCATCTTCTCCTTAAGGGGGTTTAGATTCAGAGTTTCTGTTTTTAGCAACTAAAATAAAATTTTATTGCTTTTTCTCTCCCCCACTTTGGATATGTGAGGCATCTAATGTGCCCTCTCTCTTTACCACAATTGGAAATCAGACTCTCACTGTTGAAATCCCAACGTGGGAAGAGCAATTCATAAACCCAGACAGCCTGCCTTTCAGCTGCCAGATGACACAGGTGTTAAGAGGAAATATTTTACTTGCAGTACAGCCAGAGGTGATCCAGCATCCCTGAAAAAGATCCTCTCTGCTTTCTCAAGGAGCCTTCTTAAGGGAGACAAAGCTGGGGAGGGGCCTGGAGCACAGCCCTGTGAGGAGAGGCTGAGGGAGCTGGGGGTGTGCAGCCTGCAGAAGAGGAGGCTCAGGGCAGACCTCATTGCTGTCTGCAGCTACCTGAAGGGAGGCTGTAGCCAGGTGGGGTTGGGCTCTGCTGCCAGGCAAGCAGCAACAGAAGAAGGGGACACAGTGTCAAGCTGTGCCAGGGCAGGTCTAGGCTGGATGTTAGGAGGAAGTTGTTGGCAGAGAGAGTGATTGGCATTGGAATGGGCTGCCCAGGGAGGTGGTGGAGTCGTCATGCCTGGAGGTGTTGAAGCAAAGCCTGGCTGGGGCACTTAGTGCCATGGTCTGGTTGATTGGCCAAGGCTGGGTGCTAGGTTGGACTGGATGAGCTTGGAGGTCTCTTCCAACCTCTATGATTCTATGATTCTTTTCAGGGCAGAACCTAAGACAGGGTGGCTGCTGGTGCTAGATGACTTAGCTGATTTAAATAAGTTGACAGAGATATACATAATGGTGAAGTAGCACCTGGGGAGAGGCTTTGGGTCCTGTTGTTTACTGACCAGCACTACAAAACCAGGCAAGCTGGCTGATGTCACAAAAAGGAGATGAGCACTCGTGATGAACAAGAAGGGACTGTTCCTTTTCCCACCGCACATTTGCCTGTTGGAAATGAGCTGGTGAGGGAGGTCACAGGGCCAAAATCTACAGCTGAATTTTTTAAGGCTGGATGATTTTATGACCACTGTTAAGTGCTGTAATTTATGTAAACCAAGATAATGGCAAGTGCAAACAAATCGACTCATGTTTCAAAGCTGACGTGCCCTGGGGACAGGGATGAGCATCTCTCCTTCAGGAAGGACAACTGAAGAGCAGGAGCCCACTGGTAGGGGCCTCAGGCTGCCCAGCTTGGCAGCAGAGTGACTGCCCTAGGGTGCCAGGTGCTGTGGAGTACAGTTAATCAGCTCTAGCATCAGAGCTAGGTATTATCTGTGTATGCATATTCATGCATTCAGCTCAGTGGGGATAAAGTCCCATAACCAGCCAGGATGCCCCACTGTAATGGGACAGCAGAGGACTGTGGCAAGAGGTCAGACTCTGTACCTTACTGCATTCCTAAAGGAACCAACATCATCTGGCACAGCTCTCTTCTCCCACCCTTGGCACAGATTAGGCCATGAATTTGCCTCCACAAGAACCACAGGAAGGACACCATAGGTGAGAGCAGAACCAGGTGGAAAATCAAAGTCCAAAGTTGGTTTAGGACATATTACTTTTGAGCTGGCAGGGAAAGACAGGAGTAGAAAGGTTTGGAAGAGCAGATCCCCTAGGAAAGCCTGTGGAAGAGCACAGCTGACAGGAAAGCTGAAAGGTGAAACCAGATCATAGAATCATAGAATCAACCAGGTTGGAAGAGACCTCCAAGCTCAGCCAGTCCAACCTAGCATCCAGCTCTGTCCAATAAACCAGACCATGGCACTAAGTGCCCCAGCCAAGCTTTGCTTGAACACCTCCAGGGATGGTGACTCCACCACCTCCCTGGGCAGCCCATTCCAATGCCAATCGCTCTCTCTGTGAAGAACTTCCTCCTGACATCCAGCCTAGACCTCCTCCAGAACAACTTGAAACTGTGTCCCCTTGTTCTGTTCTGAGATACTCAAGAACCATCTGGATGCATTCCAGTGTGATCTACTCTGGATGATCCTGCTCTGGCAGGGAGGCTGGACCAGATGAGCTTTGGAGGTCCCTTCCAGCCCCTGACATTCTATGACTCTCTGATTTCACATGGAAGCTGGGCTCCAGCCTTGTTAACCAGAGGAGATGTGACACAAAGTGAATAGCCACAGACCTCTACAAGAGACATTCTGGTTAAGCATTAGGGGACCTACTTCAAAAGGTTGAAAAGAGGTTAAGCACTGAAACTCCCTAACGAGAGAATGCCATGGATGTGCTGGCACTGGAGACCCTCAAGGCTATCGTTAGACAGCTCTATGTGCCTGAGAGGTGGTTTGGGGATAATGAGATCAGTCCTCTCATAGTTAAGAATGAAGGCCTGAATGACTCACTAGAAGTCCTTGCCAACCTGGATGATACACTAATAACCTCATGGGCTGCCTGTCTCAGGCCTCCATCACAAGACAGCTGGCCTCCCCCTGCTGCCTGACCTTCAGTTCTTACAAACTGCTGGCTGCTTCTGAAACAAGCTTGCAAACCTTTCATCATTATCTCCAGTTCTGTTTTCCTCCACATTGAAACTGGGATTTTATTTTTTTTTTCTTTTTCAGGTCAGAAAAGTGCTGGAAGAAATTAAAGCTCTGTGACCTGAGCTAGATTGTATGCTCTGGCAGGGAGGTTGGATTGGATGATCTCTTTGGGTCCCCTCCAACCCTTAACCCTTATCCTGTGAGCCTGNAGCCTCCCTTCAGGTAGCTGCAGACAGCAATGAGGTCTGCCCTGAGCCTCCTCTTCTGCAGGCTGCACACCCCCAGCTCCCTCAGCCTCTCCTCACAGGGCTGTGCTCCAGGCCTCTCACCAGCTTCATTGCCTTTCTCTGGACACATTACAATACCTCAACATCTCTCTTGAATTGAGGGTTGCAGAACTTGACACAGCACTCTAGATGTGGCCTGACCAGCATCAAAGTCAAAGTGTACCTTTTATACTCTGATGTTGGCCTTGAACAAAACTTCTCCTCGTTTCTTATGAACCGCAGCGTCTTAGCAAACCAAGACTTTGCTCGTGCCCAAAAACCCCTTGAGCACTTCCAGACCTGAGAAACACAGTAAACTCTCTCCACATAGCTGTAATCAAGGTAAATCACAATGGTTCCCACACAAGACTGCTCAAGAAATCTCTTTATAGCAAGCACAGCAAGAGCTTCGAGAAATAACTTAATTGGTGTTTGTTCCATATTGCTTAATATCTCCTTAGGGGCTGTGGCTACCATCCCAAACAACATTTCTATGGCTTGCGTGGCTACATCCTTTTCCTGTGAATCAACGTTGGCATCTGCCCATCCAGAGCATTCAGCAGAAATATTTGCTGTTGCCTGGAGACTAAGACAGGAGAAAAGTATCAGGAGTCCCAAATTATTTTTGCAGCTCTTTCTCTGATACCCTGCCACTGCCAGACTGTCCCTTTCATTTAGTACTCTTATAGTATCTAATGGTGTTTTGAAGCCTGTGGAATAGAATCATAGAATGATAGAATTAATCAGGTTGGAAGAGACCTCCAAGATCATCCAGTCCAACCTAGCACCCAGCCCTATCCAGTCAACCAGACCATGGCACTAAGTGCCCCAGCCAGGCTTGGCTTCAACACCTCCAGGGACGGCAACTCCACCACCTCCCTGGGCAGCCCATTCCAATGCCAATCACTCTCTCTGACAACAACTTCCTCCTAACATCCAGCCTAGACCTGCCCTGGCACAACTTGAGACTGTGTCCCCTTGTTCTGTTGCTGCTTGCCTGACAGAAGAGACCAATCCCACCTGGCTACAACCTCCCTTCAGGTAGTTGTAGACAGCAATGAGGTCCCTCCTGAGCCTCCTCACCTGCCCACCTGGGCACACTGCTGCCTCATCTTCATCTACTCTCTACCAGCACCCCCAGGTCCCTCTCTGCCTGGCTGCTCTCAGGCACTCTGTCCCCAGCCTGTAGTGCTGCTTGGGGTTGTTGTAGGCAAACTGTAGAACCCTGCACTCAGGCCTGTTGAACCTCATCCCATTGGCCTCTGCACACCCATCCAACCTGTTTGTATTTGCTAAGTGCCCAAGATACCTACGAAGTCCTCCCATGAAAGGCATCATGTAGAAGCACAAAGTGCATCTACTGCACAGGCCAAGAAGACTTGGTCTGTCATTGCCTCAGCTTCATCACTGCCTGCACTTTCTGTCCTGTCTGGGGAGGAGGCAAACCCTGCAGAGCCAGAATGGCTCTGCTGGAAAATGTCCAGCTGGCTCATACACTGATTAGTGGTCTGGTAGCATTGGGGGTACCACAAACTCTACTCTGCTCTGCTGAGACCCCACCTGGAGTACTGCACCCAGTTCTGGAGCCCCCATTACAAGAGCGATGTGGAGATGCTGGAGAGTGTCCAGAGAAGGGCCAGGAGGATGCTGAGAGGGCTGCAGCAGCTCTGCTGTGAGCACAGCCTGAAAGAGTTGGGGCTGTGCAGGCTGGAGAAGAGGAGGCTCCCAGGTGACCTTCTTGTGGCCTTCCAGGATCTGAAGGGGGCTACAGAAAAGCTGGGAAGGGACTTTTTAGGCTGTCAGGGAGTGACAGGACTGGAGGGAATGGAGCAAAGCTGGAGGTGGGGAGAGTCAGGCTGGAGGTGAGGAGGAAGTTGTTGAGCATGAGTGGTGAGAGGCTGGACTGGGTTGCCCAGGGAGGTGGTTGAGGCCCCATGGCTGGAGGTGTTTCAGGCCAGGCTGGCTGAGGCTGTGTGCAGCCTGCTCTAGGGTAGGGTGTCCCTGGGCATGGCAGGGGGGTTGGAACTGGCTGCTCCTTGTGGTCCCTTCCAACCCTGACTGATTCTACGATTCTAAACACACCACATTTACAGCTTTGCCTCCACCCAGCCAGCCCGGTAGGGTTTTAACTACGCAGAGAAACGCCGAAGCCTGAAATGTTTCCACTGACTCCAGGCATTAAAACTTCCTTACGTTGCACCGAGAGCCGTTCACATTTGTGGGGGCTGAGGAAACTTCCTTCCACTCCGAGGTGCAAGAAGACTCTGGAGCTGGCAGTTGTGTGCTCCACACAAGCCTCCCAACCCACAAGATCCTGCATGGAAAAATTTCACTTCCATGTGTTGACTCAGTGAATGTGGTGGGGGTAGTGGGCGGACATTAAATGGAACGATGAAAAGAGATTAATTTGCAGATGGAGCCCCAGCAAGGAGGACTCTGCTCCTCTGTTTGCTCAGAAAATGGCAGCTTTGACCAAATCCAAGTCAAAGAAACAAGGTGAAGGCAGCAATAGTTTAAAAGAAAAAACCAACTCCCAGAAATCAAAATCAAAACCAGGGTTAAGAAGCGGGGAGGGGGGAAGGGGAAGGGGAAAAAAAGGCAAAAGTAAAGCAAAACCTCGCTGGAAATTAAGATGTGGAATTCAAAACATTCGCAGTATAATAAACCCAGGCGAGCCCATAAAGCTGCACCAGCCAAAAGGAGCTCTGTTCTGCCTATGAGGAAACCCGAACCGGCGTCACGCCTGGCAGCAGCCGCCCCACGGCCCCGCTTCCTCCCCGCCTCGCTGCGGAGCTGTCTTTGCTCGCTGCCCTCGGCTATGTTTAATGCGGCGTCTGTTTCCACTCGAACCCCTTCAGTTTGGAGGGGGAGGATATAAATCAGCTGCGGAGCTGCCCACGGGGCTTAGTCACAGCAGGTATTGGTTTAGGTTGTCTTAGAGGAACTCCTTTTTTTTTAATTATTATTATTTGTTTGGGTTTTTTGTTTTTCATTCCCTGCTTTTTTTTTTTTTTTTGGTTGGGTTTGTTTTTTTTTGCTGGAAGTATTCTAGGGAATAAGCATCAGCTTTGTGAGGAACGGGAGTTGCTTAACAGGCCAGAGTGCCTCCAAACAAAGGACATTTCACGCCAGCAGGCAGAATCGTCTTCTAAGATCTTGGGCTGAACTCGGCCCCGAGCATGAAGGCTGCCCCATGCCTGCCCAGCAGCCACTCGCAGCAGCCCTGAGGAGCCAGGCTCGCTGTTCCCAGCCCTAAAGAGACCCTCTGCAATGGCTGTCACCCCCTCCTCCCAGCTGAACTCCATCCCGACACTATTTTTGCTGCTCTCCTCCCGTTCGTGGCTATTTCATACCTCTCAGGCTACTTCTGCTATGGGCTTCTGACTCCTCTTCTCTGGGACCCACGTAAGGAAAGCACTCATTTTTTCTGCCCCCCCTGTTCTCTCTTCACTCACCACACTTTTGCCCGTCACCAGAGCACCTACCTGGTCACTCATCACACCAGCTCTCTGCATCACAACCTCCTCCCCAGCCCCACTGCAGAGTACAAGACTACAGGCAGTGATGTTTGCCTGTTGTAATGAGGAGCCCTCTTTGAGCACAAGCCCCTCTCTACCAGGCAGGTAGTGTGGCTCTGCTTTTGTGCCACTGTCACCCCTGGTCATATCTCCAGCTTCCAGTCCTTACAATACCTCCAGCACTAGAACCAGGAGCCTCTTTACTCACTTCTCCAAAGCCTCTTTCTCCAGTCTCAAGCACATGTTAGCTTTCTCCAACACAGGCCACAGGAACTGTAGAACAGAATAGAATCAACCAGGTCGGAAGAGACCTCCAAGCTCATCCAGTCCAACCTAGCACCCAGCCCTAGCCAGTCAACCAGACCATGGCACTAAGTGCCCCAGCCAGGCTTTTCTTGAACACCTCCAGGCACAGCGACTCCACCACCTCCCTGGGCAGCCCATTCCAATGCCAATCACTCTCTCTGACAACAACTTCCTTCTAACATCCAGCTTAGACCTCCCCTGGCACAACTTGAGACTGTGTCCCTTTCTTCTGTTGCTGGTTGTCTGGGAGAAGAGACCAACCCCACCTGGCTACAGCCTCCCTTCAGGGAGACAGCAATGAGGTCTGCCCTGAGCCTCCTCTTCTGCAGGCTGCACACCCCCAGCTCCCTCAGCCTCTCCTCATAGGGTTTGTGTTCCAGGCCCCTCCCCAGCCTTGTTGCCCTTCTCTGGACACCTTCCAGCACCTCAACATCTCTCTTGAATTGAGGTGCCCAGAACTGGACACAGCACTCTAGGTGTGTCCTGAGCAGTGCTGAGCACAGGGGCAGAAGAACCTCCCTTGTCCTGCTGGCCACACTGCTCCTGAGCCAGCCCAGGATGCCATTGGCTCTCTTGGCCACCTGGGCACACTGTAGCAATTAGCAAGTGTAAAGGGCATGCTGTGGTGTGTGCATGTATTACTGCCTCTTAACACTCATTCACATCCTTGGGCATGCTCCTCAGATAGTATCCAGCAGGCTGCATTATCCAGACCTTTCACTCAATGCCACTGCTCCTGAGCCCCACAGGAGAGGCAGTTCATGAGCATTCATGCACCCAAAAACCATACAGTGATGAAGTCTCCAGACTCCAGACAGCATGGCTTCTTTCTCACCTTTGCTGTTCCCATGCTGTGTGGATCTGAGCCTATAGCTCATGCTTTGCTCCCAGTCCTTACTGGTAACACCTTCGTTCCCTGCCCCATGGCCACCTCCCCTCTGCTGTGCAAGGTCTGGCAGAGGCTGTTTTTCCCTATGTGATTTCCAACAGCAGATCCAAGTCCCATTTGCTGACCTTTACCCTCTCTGCACCGAAACTGTACCAGAGTGAGGGTTCAAGTTGGCTTGCAACAGTCCTCCAGGCCTATTTCTACTGTTCTCCACTTCTCTAAATTCTTTCCTGCCTCTGCTCTGCCTCCCAATTTCATGACTATGCTGATGAGGCAAATTCTGTTAGGACCAGGACCCTGGGAGCTCCTCAGGGTTACTTTAAATAGCATTTTTTGGTTACTTGAAACCTGGCACACTGTGCCTATGTGCAAGTAAGGCTAAACAAAGGATGGCTAAAACTAGGTTTTACAACAGCAACAAACAACAAAGATGCCCTAATTGATTTTGCAGCCAGGGAAGTTTGGGCAATGAAGTGGCCTCTATTTCTACAGCCCCTGGTTGCAGAACTGAAGGGAAGGTTTGGTACAAAAGCCACACCTCGTCCATAAGAAGGGTGTAGCTACTACACAAGCACAGAGGCATCTACAGCTGCTGCAGGACTTGGGAAGAAGGGAAGCAGCCAGAAGAGTGGGAACTGAGTCACCTGGAGCTCCACAGATGAGAGTCACCTCATTACTCCCCACCAAGAGGCAAATGGCACAGCCAGCTCTATGTCCACAGACAGGCAGGCATGTTGAAGATGGCCACTGCTACAGTTACCTGACTTCAAAGCCAAAAACTGACAACCTGTGCCTGCAGCCCAGAGGCATGGACCCAGGCTTCATGCAAGGAGCCCACGGCAAGCATCCATGACTTAATAATGTGTGAGGAACAGCAGAAGCCACCATAGGTGTCCCTCTGCCCCACAGTAAGAGCTGTAAGCAACCTGCAGAGGGTACCAAGGCACACTCTGCCATGACACCTTACACAAGCTGACAAGTACCTTGCCACTGTGGGTGCTTTTCTCTGCTCTAGCACAACAGGCACAGCAGGAGCAGCTGCACCAGTGCACAGGCCAGCCCCTATGGTGCAGGCTACTCTGAGAGTGATAGAATCACAGAGTGTCAGGGGCTGGAAGGGACCTCCAAAGCTCATCTGACCCAGACCCACTGCCAGAGGAGGATCACCCAGAGCAGATCACACTGGAATGCATCCAAAGGGTTCACAGGATCACAGGATATTAGGGGTTGTAAGGGACCAAAGGAGATCATTGAGTCCAACCCCCCTGCCAGAGCAGGACAATCCTATCTAACACAGATCACAGAGGAACACATCCAGACAGGCCTTGAAAGGCTCCAGAGAAGGAGACTCCACAACCTCTCTGGGCAGCCTGTGCCAGTGCTCTGGGACCCTTCCAGTCAAAAAGTTCCCCCTTGTGTTGAGCTGGAACCTCCTGTGCTGCAGCTTACACCCATTGCTCCTTGTCCTATCCCAGGGAGCAGTGA
>WAAF01015673.1:8816-36634 GCA_013400475.1 Tricholaema leucomelas | reverse complement strand
AGGCGGGAAGAGGGACGGAGGGGAAAAAAAAAATTAATAAAAGAAAGTAAAGGGGGGAGGGGGGGCGGGAAAGAGAGAAAGAAAAGGGGAAAAAAAAAAAGGCAAAACAAACCCCAGCGCGGCCGGGAGCGCGCGGTGCTGGCCGCCGTGCTCCGCGCTGGAGGTGGCGGTTGTGCCGCCCGCCGCCGTGTGGGCGCGCGTGTGCGCGGGGCCCGCCGAGGGGCGGCTCCGCACCCCCACCCCCGGTACCAGGTTGTGTGGCGGCGCAGCGGCCCCCGGTAAAGTAACAGCTGCCGGCGCCCCTAAAGGGCTGACACGGGGACTGCCCCCTCCCCCCCCCAGCCTTGGCTCTGACCGCTCCGATTTGGATCGATCGGATCCAGCTTCGGCGCGCCCGGGCGGCTTTGTGTGCGTGCACAGCTCTTCCCCCTCCCCCCCCGGCCCCGTCTCCAGCCTCACTCCTCCAACTTTTATTGAAACCTGGCAAGCGCTGCAAGGGGAAATGTCTCGCGTCCACGTTAAATTGTTTAAATATGAGTTTGCCGTTTTAAAGGGTGTTTGGTAGATTCTCCCTTCTCTCTCCCAATAGTCTTCCTCCAGTTCCCAGAACTCGAATGCGAAAATCGAAGGGGGGGGAGTGAGGGGTGGGGGGCGGAGGGAGGAAGGTAATAAAATAACGTCTCAAAGCAATTAATCTGTTCCAGATTTTAGTAGGCAAAGTATGATTCATACTGATATCGATATGGCGGGGAGGAGGGGGGAGGACGGCAGCAGTTTCTGTGTTTAAAAGAAAGAAAGAAAAAAAGGAAAGAAAAAGGAAGGAAAGAAAACAGAAACTTGAAGGTTCGTTAACAGCGGGGTGCCTCAGTGGGAAATGGGCTGCCCCCCAATCTTTAGCCCCAGCGAACTGTAGCATGTGGGGCTCCGTTTCCCCGTGCGAGGCAGTCAACGGGGCCCCTGCCCCAGCACCGCAGGCTCTTCTTCTTCCCCCTCCTGCCTCACGCTCTGGCTTGGCTGGGAGAGCAGCCGCGCTGACTGCCTTGGGCAGCGCAAGGCCGACCCGAGCGGCCATTACACTGAAAACTTCAAACAAATGACCCACTTCCTCCTCTGTTTGCTTTAGAGTCGCAGGATCTGGACTTTAAGCTGGCGGCTGATCTTTTCTCCCTTCAGTCTTCAAGGGCGGCCAAAAAAAAACAACCGAGAGAAACGCCCACAGGCTCTGGTGATTCCAGATTTCTTTTTTTTCTTTTTTTTTATATTATTATTATTTACTTAAGCACAGCAATCAGGTTCCTCGAATTTCCTTCTCTTTCTAGTTTCTATTTTTTTTTGCTCCCCCCCTTGCCTTGGCCGTAAGTGCAGAGTAACCAGGGGAGAAGACCAGCCTATTATTTTCTGCAGTTGTTTACTCATTCTGTAGATGGTGCTTGTTCCCAGGGCTCTCTCTGCCTCTCTATAATTAAACCCATTTTAATTGTTAGGTTAGAAACGTCATTTCGGGGACTTTCCAAGAGTTACTGAGAGAGCCAGCAGAGGTAACTATTTCGCTACTGAGTCGCTCCCAGCCCGCATTTCGCCCCGGTTCTTCCTCATCCGCCGAGCGGGAGGGAGGCTGAGCAGAGGGAGCGAGGACTCAGGCTGAGCGGAGCGCAGGGACTCGGGCTGGCAATGCCACCCCCTCACTTGTTCGCGTTACTCGCTTGCCCCGTCTGCTGTTGTTTTGGAAACTTAGGGGTAAAGGTTGCACATTTCCGCGGATCGAACGGCGAGGGCTGAAGCCGAGAAGGAATTCTTTTGCAGTGATTTCGCTTGGCAAAGCCCAGCGCCGTGGTGGTCTGCTTTGCACTGGCTGCGCACATGCTCAGATAAGGAATGTAGCTGCTCGCCCCACCTCGTGGCTAAAAGTCAGAGCCCTCTGGGCCAGAATGGGAATTTGTGTGGGCATGAATTCACACCGAGTGGAGGAATGAAAAAGTCAGAGCACCTCCCGCCAGAGCCCTGCCAGAACTTTGTTAGATGGAAATGAATAAAGACAGGTAAATGAATATATGAAAGTCAGTTACTAAAGCTGATTACCCAAAATGTGAATGAATGCAGTGCCATGCTCACTAGCCTCCTCCTGTGGGTCGATCCATCCAGGCCCAGCACATGCCAGCTGGGATACTACAGCTGGGCCCGGGAAGCAGCAGCAATAAATATCTGGGACTTCCCAAATCTCTCCTAAGCACAGGAGCAGCTCCTGGAGCATTTTTGCTCCCTGGTTCCAGTGTGAACAGATGCTAAGCTGTGCACACATTTAACAGAGGAATTAAGAACTGCTTTCCACATAAGAGCCAAAACAGGCTAGCATGGACACAAAGCAGGGAAATGCAAGGAGCAGCAAATTATCATAGAATCATAGAATGTCAGGGGCTGGAAGGGACCTCAAAAGATCATCTAGTCCAACCCCCCCTGCCAGAGCAGGATCTCCTCTACCAGATCACACAGGCGTTAAATGATAAAGACAGGGGGTTCTAATCGTGTGTGTGTGTGTGTGTGTATAAAGCCAGGGGCTTGTTGGCACAGGATGCTGTGGAGGTCAAAATGATAAACAGGGTCAGATAAGCATTTTGACAAATTTATGGAGGAAAAGCCCCTGGAGGTTACTAAAGGCAAAGGCAGACCTCCAAGGCACATTGCCGGACAATGCAGAGCAAAAGTATCACTATTTTGCCCCAGTTTTCCCCCCTGAGCATTGGCTGCTCTTGGAGGTAAAAGGAAGGCCACAACCAACTGACCAAGATCTGACCCAGTTTGGTTATTTTTACACAGCTAGGGTCTGGTTTTCTGCTTTCTACTCTGTCAAACCCTGATGGCCTTGGAGGTGCACCTCACAAACTTGGGATTGGCTGTGCAGCACCGTGTTGTTTGGACTGGAGGGAGGTCAGCACTGGGAAGCACAAATCAGCACTATCCTGTCCCCGAGACACTGGTCCTGGTTTCACATGCTGGCTTCTGCTAAAGGCTGGCGAACAGCCTCACAGGGTGGTTGCACTTCTTGCCCGGTTTAACTCCCCATCGGAGCAATAAAAGGTTACTTTGAGCGCCGAGTGTAAACCGAATCCAAGTGCCAGCTTTGCCACAAATATATTGGTGATGTTACAGCTCCCGTAGCAACAGAAGACACCTCCACTTCACCTGGAGTCCTTTGGCAGTCGGAAGCCTGCAGGTCTGTTTGCATCAGAGTTCTGAGCAAAAACACGAGTGAAGGAGAGCCTGTACTGTTCAGAACGAAGCAGGGGGGTGATGTGTTGGTTTGTGCCCCTTCCTACCGCCCTGTTCCCGAAGTTTCAAGCTAAGGAAAAGAAGTGCAAGGTTTTCACTGTGAGGTTTGCATGAGTTAGGCATTTTGGTCCCCTGCTCCCATGGGAATACTTCAGGTAAGTAAATGCCTTTTCTGCAGCCAGTGCTGCTCTTGTGCACAACGGCTGGGGACGAAGGAGGGACCAGCCTCCTGCCTTTGTTTGTTTTGGGGGTGTAAAAGGAGTTTAGGCTTTCTGCAGTCAGCGTTCGCGTCTTTTGAGTCCGGTGCTGTTTTTGTTGGCTGTGCCCCTGGAGGTGGAAGCGTGGAAGTGCCTTTCAGCTGCTCTCCACAAGCGGGTGTAGATGTTTCCTCTGTCCCAGGCACCTCCTCAAACGCTGTGGCCTTTCAGGGGGAGTAGGCGGATGTCAGCGTGACCATTCGCTGCCCGTCCCTGACTTTTTAATCCTGTCTTTTATTTTGGCCTTGCACTCCTTCCACGGAACACGTCTGGGTAGCCGCTGGGAGGTGTGAATGGCAGGGGATGGAAACCACAGCTTGTCCATGTGCCCTCTGCCAGGCTTTTCTGGCAGCTGAGGAAGCCTGGCCTCTGCCTGCTCCCAAGCTAAAGGGATGTGACCAGCCGCTCGGCGAGAAAACAAATGTGCAGAGATACAGGAAAGTGTGTTAAGGTGGTGGGCAGCAATGGAAGTGAGATTCCTGGCAGCTTGGGTATGTAAACATTCATAAAAGAGAGAGCGTGTGCGTGCTGTACTTTGTGGTGGCAGGAAAACCAAGAAGCTGGCTCCATTGTTTTTGCTGGAATTGGTAGCAGTGGTGCCAGACAAATATTCTAAGCCCTTAATCCTCCTGGCTTTACACCTGTGAGTGACCTAAAGACCATCCAAGGCAATTTAAATTATAAGACATCTCTGCTAATTAGCAGTGGGGTTTGGGATCTGATTTGGTCGTTCATTAAGAGGGTTTTCTGCTTCTTAGGAGCTCAGATGCTGGGCTGCCTCTGGAGGAAGTGAGGGGAAGGAGAGACAGGGGGGGTAGGGAGGGGTGGTAGTGCGTAGCGTCTTCTGAAAGTGTCACATGGATGTGACTTGCCTGCCACAAATTTAGCACTGGTGGCACTTGACAATACTGCAGTGGAAAAAAAGCAGAGGTGTCCTTTCAGCAGAGGCCGGGTAAGGAAACTGGCTGAACTTAATGGATCTAAGTTACACTTTCCAGTGGAAATACTAATGCAATTAATATGTTTCCAAATAGCAGGACAGCAAGGCCCCATGCAAGCGTTTGGCTGTTTGGCACAACAGCTCGGGCAGCTGGCCCAGCCACGCATGTCCTGAGGTCTGTCCAGCTGCATCCAGACGTGGGTAGCCTGTGCTGCGGGTGAGAGCAGAGTCGAGACACAAAACGGTGTGGGCAGTTGTCACGTCTGAGGGGCTGGAAGAAAAGATCATCACCAGAACATGCTGCTGCGTGGTTGTGAAAGGGAGGGTGCATGGAGAGGAATCTTTGCCCCTGGCCTGGATGCAGGGCTGACGCTGCACTCTGACTCCCTGACAGGGCACCCGCTAGCCTGCCTGGGATCTACAAACCCTGTCTGGACACAGGACATAGGGCTGGAAAGCCCAGCAGCCATTTCCTACAGCACCACAGACCTCCCTGGCACCTGCTGGCCCACCCACTGCCTCCTGCAGAGAAACCTCCCTCTTATTGGGGTTTGCCTGTTTTCAGTGAAGTTGCAAACCCTTTAGGGCAAGGGACAAGTCTTGTCTGATCCCTCCTCCTGAGTGTGCCACAGCTGCGTGAAGCTAGAGAGGAGATTTCCATCCTGCTGGCCAGTACTGCGATCTGAGAAAGCAGCAGCTTCCACTGGCACCTGGATTCTGTGAAGGGTGAGGGATGGAGCAGGAGGTGTTTCACACCACTGTCAGAGGAGCAGCTGTCAGGGAGGCCAGCGTGCCACCCTGCTGTGAGTGCCCACCGCAGCACCCTGTTGTGGAGACCACTCGCATGGCACAGCCTGTGAAGCCAGCAGCCAGCACTCGCTTCCCTCCAGCTTGCAGCCAGCCACATGGCAGTCCTGGAGCTCCCAGCATCCCTGGTGGGCCCAAACTCAGGATCTGGTTATGGTGTCCAGCAAGGGCACAGCTTGCTCAGGGACATAGAAAGGCAGACATCTCAGAAGCAAGCACAGATTCCACATGCTTTTCAAATCCTGCTTCCATGCTCCCAAGCCCATACACAGCAGTGCAGCAATGCAGAGCAACGATTTCTGTTGGCCTCTGATCAGTTCCAGCCAGAGCAGCCCTGGCTGCTGATTTGTTCAGCAGACCTCAACTGGTGGAACGTGTCCATGATTTTTCCCTCTGAAAGAATGTGCTAAGACTAAATACTTCTCTTCTCTTTTCTTTTCTCTTCTCTTCTCTTCTCTTTTCCCTTCCCTTCCCTTCCCTTCCCTGCCCTTCCCTTCCCTTCCCTTCCCTGCCCTTCCCTTCCCTTCCCTTCCCTGCCCTTCCCTTCCCTTCCCTTCCCTGCCCTTCCCTTCCCTTCCCTTCCCTGCCCTTCCCTTCCCTTCCCTTCCCTGCCCTTCCCTTCCCTTCCCTTCCCTGCCCTTCCCTTCCCTTCCCTTCCCTGCCCTTCCCTTCCCTTCCCTTCCCTGCCCTTCCCTTCCCTTCCCTTCCCTGCCCTTCCCTTCCCTTCCCTTCCCTGCCCTTCCCTTCCCTTCCCTTCCCTGCCCTTCCCTTCCCTTCCCTTCCCTGCCCTTCCCTTCCCTTCCCTTCCCTGCCCTTCCCTTCCCTTCCCTTCCCTGCCCTTCCCTTCCCTTCCCTTCCCTGCCCTTCCCTTCCCTTCCCTTCCCTGCCCTTCCCTTCCCTTCCCTTCCCTGCCCTTCCCTTCCCTTCCCTTCCCTGCCCTTCCCTTCCCTTCCCTTCCCTGCCCTTCCCTTCCCTTCCCTTCCCTGCCCTTCCCTTCCCTTCCCTTCCCTGCCCTTCCCTTCCCTTCCCTTCCCTTCCCTTGGATCACAGGGTATAAGGGGTTAGAAGGGACCCAAGGAGGACATCCAGCCCAACCCCCCTGCCAGAGCAGGACCACACAATCTAGCATAGATCACACAGAACACATCCAGACAGGCCTTGAAAGGCTCCAGAGAAGGAGACTCCACAGCCTCTCTGGGCAGCCTGTGCCAGTACTCTGGGACCCTTATAGCAAAGAAGCTCCCCTCTGTGTTGAGGTGGAAGCTCTTTTGCTGCAACTTACACCCATTGCTCCTTGTCCCATCCCAGGGAGCAAGTGAGCAGAGCCTGTCCCCCCCCTTCCTGATGCCCAGCTCTCAGGTGTTTATAAACATTGATTAAATCCTTTCCTTTCCTTTCCTTGGAGCCTCTCAGATGATGACATGCAATGCTGGTGTCAGAAGGCACTCATGCTGTGCTGGTGGCAGCTCAGCCCGCATAGGCCCAGCTACAGCTCCCTGGAAAAGAACTATTTTGGCCCTTCACGGTGGAACTTGTCAAAAGCTTGTTTCCAAACACACAGGCTGCACTCCACACGTCTTACAGCTCCATGAGATACTTGCAGCAGGGCGGCAGGGTGCTTTCCCACCTACCCCTTTCCATCAGAACACACTTTTAGAACCAGGCATAAAGCCAAAGTCATGTCTCCTTTCCCTCCCTCCCCCCCCCTATTTTTTTTGTCCCCTGCTGCCTGCTCTGAATACATTACGATACAGACTTCAGTTCCACCAGTAGATCTTTTCCCACAAGACCGTTGCCTCATTCAGACCACAGCAGGGAACATGCTTTCATCTTTGCCAGCTGGGCATGGCTGGAGCAGCCCATGCCCGTAGGAGCTGCACAGGGAGGATGCAGAGGCAAGGCTTTGCAGATTCTTATGCGTGAATGACAGGGGGCTTGGTCGAGTCCAAATCTGGGAGGGCATTTCCAGGGAGCCTCTCCCCTTGCCTCCTTTGTCAGGCTGGTAGCAAAGAACAAATTTAGGTGCCTGAAAGTTAGGTGTCTAAGCCTAATTAGTCGGGCAGGCTTCCTGCACACTCAATGAAGACAAATAGGCACCTCTAGTGCGTGATTCATCTCACCTATCTTGAGCATTTATCTTGAGAAGGGCTGACTCACTCAGCAGCCAAGTGCCTGCTTCACTTCTGTGGCTGTAAAGGCAGATGGGCAACTTGCTGAGCATTTGACAACTGAATTTTGGATGTCCCAAGTTAAGCAAGGTGAGTCCTACCTGCTGCTGCAGCTGTGCTCATCTTGGGTCTGCCCCCACTCAAATTTCCCTCATAGCCTCCTTTTCCAGCCATCCCCAAGCAGGGCTGGGTTTTAGCCTGTCCAAATCACATTATCAGTCCTTATCAGACCAAGTTAAATATTTATAAAGCAGCTGGGGGGTAGGGTCCATATCTTTCTCCTGTTTGTATATTCCCCCGAGGAGCAAAGCCCCTGACACCAGTTGCAACCCTTTGTGGGCCAGTGCAATGCCGCACTGTGGTTTCCTGTGCCAATCTGCAGGTCTTGATGAAATGCAGCTGGGAAGGCAAGAGGAAAAAAAAAAAGAGCGAGCTCATGGACATTGGGAAATAAGCAGGAATGAATCATAAGAGTCAGGAGAAGCGACTAATGTGTGGGAAAAAGTCAAATGTGCTACCTCGGCACAAACATATAATAAGGAAGTGTGTAATAATAATTATTGTTATTGTAATATGGTCTGGGCCAGCATTTGGGGAGAAAAGATATCTAATAACTGACAAGCAATGTGGCTCGGTTTGTTTTGATCTGAAATTCAAACAATGGTTGTGTTTATAAGGCAATAATACGCAGGGCACAGAGCGCTGGCACGGCACCAACTATGCGCTCCCCAAGTCGGGTTTATATAGGTCATGCCAAACAAATAATAGCGTTCTTCAATGTAATTACTGATTCATTATGGAGGGGGAATGTAATTGAGGCTGTTTGGATTTCAAGGAGGCATGAGATATGGTAAATTCATACATTTGAACTCGGATGGAGAAGGCTTTGTGTACTCAGCCAGCTCTGCCCCCGAGGGGGAACGAGCGGTCGGCTCTCCGCTGCGTGCTTCCCCACCGGCTGCGGCAGGCGCTGCTGCTCCTGCCACCCTTTGCGGGCTCGCTCAGTGCCCTCTGAAGCACCTCACAGGTAGACTGGGAAATGGAGCTATTGCTAGACCAAGACCTGGATCCAAATCTGCTAGACCTGGCACTTAGCTCAGGCAGTTGCACCTGCCCCATCAGCTACCCTTCATGCTGGTGGACCGCCAGCCCCTCCACATCTGAAGCATCCTGTTCCATGCCCTGCCTCTGGGTGTGTCTCTTCACACATTATCCCCGTGTTATTTCAGGGGAAAGTGGCAAAAGCCAGAGGACAGGATGGTGCCCACCATCTCCTTGGCTTGAGGTTTATGCTCAACCAGGCTCAGATGGTGAGAGAGGACTGGGAGGGCTGTTCTGGGGACTTTTGGACAGCTCTCCTGCATGTCCTTCCCCAGGGCAAGGGGAACTAGGATTTTGTCTGCAGCACTCTGCTTTCCCCAGGAAGCAGCCCCACACTGGTCTGAGGTGTTTCTCACTGACCTCTGCCCTTTATAGAGACCCTGCAGGCCAGGATGGATGATGGTGCCCACTGTGATGTCCTCAACACCTGACACAGTCACTGGAACCAGTAAGGCCTGTAACACAAACCCTATGAGGAGAGGCTGACGGAGCTGGGATTGTTTAGCCTGGAGAAGAGGAGGCTCAGGGCAGATCTCGTTTCCAAACAGGCACGAGGAAGGACAGGAACACTCTGAGGTCAGAAAGGAGGAGAGGCTGAGGGAGCTGGGGGTGTGCAGCCTGCAGAAGAGGAGGCTCAGGGCAGACCTCATTGCTATCTACAACTACCTGAAGGGAGGCTGTAGCCAGGTGGGGGTTGATCTCTTCTCCCAGGCAACCAGCAACAGAACAAGGGGACACAGTCTCAAGCTGTGCCAGGGAAGGTCTAGGCTGGATGTTAGGAGGAAGTTGTTGGCAGAGAGAGTGATTGGCATTGGAATGGGCTGCCCAGGGAGGTGGTGGAGTTGCTGTCCCTGGAGGTGTTGAAGCAAAGCCTGGATGAGGCACTTAGTGCCATGGTCTGGTTGATTGTCTAGGGCTGAGTGCTAGGTTGGACTGGATGAGCTTGGAGGTCTCTTCCAACCTGCTTGATTCTATGATTCTATAACACCTGGATCCAAGGATTGTACCCAGGACAACACAACACACTGTGTCACAGCCATGGAAGCAGGCACTCCTCATCTCCAGCAGTGATGGGCTTTGCTCTGCATGACACCTGGATCCAAGGATTGTACCCAGGACAACACAACACACTGTGTCACAGCCATGGAAGCAGGCACTCCTCATCTCCACCGCCGTCTCTGCTGCTGCTCCCCGCAGTGCCCCAGTGTCCTCCCTCCCAGCCCAGAGAGAGATGCAGTTTTGTAACAGGCCAGACTGGGCACAGCATGAGGCTTCTAGTAAAAGGGAGCAGTGCCAGCTGTGCTGGCAGCCCAGCACGCAGCAGGGGGAGCACTGACGGAGCACTTTTTGGCAAAGCTAACCCTTTTGCCCCGCTGGTTAGTTGAATTCGGCGAGCTTTTGGAAAAGCTAACCAGGTAGCAGTAGAGACTGTAGTCAGTACCTGCTTCCCAAAGGTTGTTTTGTTTCAGTTTGGTTTTTATAAAGTCCTTTCCAAGAGTGAAACAAACTTGGCAGTCCTGGGATGAAAAGTCCTGTCATGGATTGAAAACTGAGTCGGAGCTGATGGGGGTGGGGGGGGAATGCATTGAAAAGTAAACGTCTGGTGTTTAGCAGGGGAAGAAAAGCTTGCAGGGGTGGGATGAGGGAGTGGGGCACTTCGAAAAACCAGAAGTGGGGGAAGAGGGATGACAAGGCAACATTTGCTACCAACAGTAAACTGTGCATTAGAATTTCAAGCAAGGCTCAGCAGGGCTGGGAGGAACTCCAGAAACTTCTAACTAAACTCAGAAACAAAACCACAGTGACGGAGAAAGTCCAGCACACACAGATGCCAAACGTTTCAGAGGGAACTCAGCCTTTTTGCTCTGAATTAGATGCTGGCTTGGAGGGGTCAGCAGCAGGCATGAGCAGTGAATGTTCAAGCACTGCAGGCAGAAGACCTGCACTGCAGGTCAGCACGTGAAATATGTCATCATCTAAGCTGGTCACACATCACAGTCCATGCCCACATGGCTACTTGAAGTAGGACTTACCATAGAATCAGGCAGGTTGGAAGAGACCTCCAAACTCATCCAGTCCAACCTAGCACCCAGCCCTAGACAATCAACCAGACCATGGCACTAAGTGCCCCAGCCAGGCTTGGCTTCAACACCTCCAGGCACAGCGACTCCACCACCTCCCTGGGCAGCCCATTCCAATGCCAATCACTCTCCCTGGCAAGAACTTCCTCCTAATATCCAGCCTAGACCTGCCCTGGCACAACTTGAGACTCTGTCCCCTCCTTCTGTTGCTGTTTGCTGGGAGAACTTAAAGAAACGTTGTAAGGTGAACCATGCTGAATCAAGATCCTAAAGTCCACCAAAGGCAGCATGGAAGAACAGAAAGAGAAGCAAAGGCAGAGCTGGGTGGGGGACTTAACTTGTGAAAGGAGATCAAGGGGTATCATAGAGTCATAAAATGGTTTAGGTTGGAAGAGACCTCAAAGATCATCCAGTTCCAACCCTCCACCATAGGCAGGGACACCTCCTACTACAACAGGTCACTCAAGGCCTCAACGAACCTGGTCTTGAACACCTCCAGGGAGGTTGTGGGGCACAGAATCACAGAATGTGATGGTTGATCATGTTCTGTGATTCTGTGCTCCACAACCTCCCTGGGCAACCTGTGCCAGAGTCTCACCACCCTCACTGCAAACAACTCCCTTCTTGTGAAGGGAGATCAAGGGGTATCATAGAATGGTTTAGGTTGGAAGGGACCTCCCTGGGCAACCTGTGCCAGTGTCTCACCACCCTCACTGCAAAGAACTTCTTCCTAACATCCAGTTTCAATCCCCCTCTGCCAGTTTAAACCCATTCCTCCTCCTCCTCCTGTCATTACAAGACCCTGTAAATAGTCCCTGCCCAGCCTTCCTGTTAGCCCCTTCAGATACTGGAAGACTAATACAAGATCTCTTCGAAGCCTTCTCTTCTCCAGACTGAAGAGCCCCAAATCTCGTAGCCTGTCTTCATAGGAGAGATAATAAAATTGTATTAGTGCCATGGTCTGCTTGATTGTCTAGGGCTGGGTGCTAGGTTGGACTGGATGAGCTTGGAGGTCTCTTCCGACCTGGATGATTCTATGATTCTATTTCATTTGCACCAGGGAAGCAGAGGGCTCTGATGCAATGGTTCCCTTTAGCAGCAACTGGCTGATGCTGATGCTTTATTTGTACCATGCAAGCTGGCAGGAAAAATGTAAAGGTACTTTTGAAAACAGGTGCAAGGAAATCTTGTGCTTTGCCACCAGTCTGCCTCTCAGAGCTCTTCCCCTCTAGACACAATCTTCTTTGGTAGTGACAGGACAAGGGGAAATGGGTTTAGAGTGGCAGAGGGGACATTGAAACTGGACGTTAGGAAGAAGTTCTTTGCAGTGAGGGTGGTGAGACACTGGCACAGGTTGCCCAGGGAGGTTGTGGAGCACAGAAGCACCCAATGTGATCAAAGATCACATTGGGTGCTTCTGTGCTCCACAACCTCCCTGGAGGTGCTCAAGGCCAGGTTGGATGAGGCCTTGAGCGACCTGTTCTAGTGGGAGGTGTCCCTGCCTATGGCAGGGGGTTGGAAATGACTGATCCTTGAGTTGCCTTCCAGCCTAAACCATTCTATGATTCTGGTAAGTTCATTCCTGGCCTGAAGTCAGCTCTGCATGCCCAGCCACCCACAGCAGCGTACTGACTCCAGCTGGGTGGCTGAGACCCACTTTGACAGAGGCTGGGTGCAGCTGCCTTGGAGGGAACATCCAGCCCTGGGCAGCAGCTGGCAAAGCCCATCCCGTGTTCTGGAAGGCTGCTTAGCATCAGTGCCAGGCTGCCGTAGAGTGAGGGCTGCACAGCAAGCACCAGCGCGGTCCCTGGCAGGGAGTGGTGACACCAAGAGCCGTGCAGTAAGGCACAGAAGGTGGGGGGTGGGTGTAAATAATTTACTAGTATGACCTAAACACTGCCAGGCCTTTGTTTGTTTTTATGAAGTCAGTAAAGAACCACGTGGATTCTGAGACTGGGGTTTGGGGACCAGAGGCTGCGAGGTGACACAGAGTAAAGGCATCTGACCCCTCTGCAAGGGAAGGCAGCTGGGCTGTGAGGGGAAAAGCTACCTGCTGTACTTTCAGCTTTGCCTGCAGAAAGAAAGCTTTGCAGGGAAACAAGAGAGAGAATTGGCACACATCTACAGGTGGCTGCTCCAGAGAGGTGGGAGCTTCACCACACGCTCCAGGGAGGGGAGGTCATTTGCTGGATGATGCCCATCACACATTTTGCTGGGGCCCTGGGTCCATGGAGAGGTAGGCTTTTGGTTGAGAATCAGAAGTGAAGCCTGGATTAATTGTCATCAAAGAAAAGCTAATTATGCTCCTCATGAGATCAGAGACATTGTAAGTGCTGTCTGGTCTCCCTTGGAGCTGATGGGATGCCATCATGCCCTGCTCCACAGCAGCTTCTAGATGTTGCCAAGTCCAGGCAATCTTAGGGGTCAACAGCAGGGATCTTCCTCCTTACAAACCATTTGCCTTCTGTAAGGGGCTGAGAGGTATTGCACACACATGAGACGTTGGCTGCTGGCCACCGAAGTTGCAAGAAGAGGAAGGCTGCTGCTCCTACTTGTTCCTACTGCTTTTGTTACCCTGACAATTCTGCTCCACAGATCTTGTGGTTCTAAGGGAACCTGACTTTTCAGTCAATAAAAGCATGCTTTTTAGCTCATGCACAGAAAAACATGGAATGCTGGAGCATGAGCCAGGAGGAGAGCAAGGAAGCTGGGGAAGGGCCTGGAGAATGAATCTTGTGAGGAACGACTGAGGGAGATGGGCATGGTTAGTGTGAAGAAGAGGAGGCTGAGGGCAGACCTCAGCACTGTCTACAGCTACCTGAGAGGAGGTTGTGGAGAGGCTGCTGCTGGTCTCTTCTCACAGGTAAGTAGTGATAGAACAAGGGGAAGCCTCTTTCCTGTAAGGGTCCCAGAGCACTGGAATAGGCTTCCCAGAAAGGCTGTAGGGTCTCCTTCTCTGGAGCCTTTCAAGGCCTGTCTGGATGTGTTCCTCTGTGATCTGTGTTAGATAGGATTGTCCTGCTCTGGCAGGGGCGTTGGACTCGGTGATCTCCTTGGGTCCCTTCCAACCCCTAACATCCTGTGAGCCTGGGATCCTGTGTGAACAAGAGGGAATGGCCTCAAGCTGCCACTGTGTGGGTTTAGACTGGACTTTAGGAAACATTTTTCCCCATCAAGAGTGGTCAGGCTTTGGAAGGTGCTGCCCAAGGAAGTGGTGGAGTCACCAACCCTGCATCCATTCAAAAGTCGTTTGGATATGGTGCTTGAGGGTATGGTTTAAGGGTGAACTTTGCAGAGTAGGGATAAGGGTTGGATTTGATGGTCCTTGAGGATCTTTTCCAACCTGAATGTTTCTGTGATGCTGTGAGTAAAGAGTCAAAGGACCAACATGCAGAATTCAACATAGAATCATAGAATAGAATCACAGAATGGTTTAGGTTGGAAGGGACCTCAAAGCTCAACCAGTTCCAACACCACCTAGGTCTAGTCCACCCACTAGAACAGGTCACTCAAGGCCTCGTCCAGCCTGGCCTTGGACACCTCTAGGGAGGAAGCAGCCACATTATTTGGTTTAGTTTTTGAAATTATGTTCTTAAGGATACTGACAACATTTTGCAACCTGACTCTCAAACATTTGGCATTGGCTCTCCTGGAAAAAGAGAATCTGTTTGCCTTCTAGTGCTACTTGGGAAATGCCAAGTCTCAGCCCTCAGCCCTGCAGGGGAGGTGTTACTTGGCAAGTACCTAGAGCTTAATCAGAAGTTTGGGGCCACCTTCATGGAGGATCAGGAAGAAAAGCTCTCCCGAAAGTGGCCAGCCCAGTAGTGACTCGTAGCAGCAGGAAACTCTCCCCTGCAGTGGCTACCTGAGGTCCTGTGTGAAATGAGAGTTCAACCAATGATGCAAGCACTTCTTAGTGGACATCCATCCATACAATGTCATTTCTGCTGTAACTGCTGCCTTTGAGTCTGCTGTGCCCAGCAAAGAGGATGTGAAGTTACCTGGAAAGAAATGTATCCAATAAAGTGCCCTTCTGGCTGAGGCTTTGCACTGCTCTGTTGTAGCAGCACATGGATGGACAACCTTTAGCATCTTTTTCTTGCTGTAGTGTGTCTGTGGGTGGACAGTTGCTATCTCCAGGCCAGCAGAGTGAGCACTGATAGACTGTGTCTACATTTAGCCCATATGTGGGGCTAAACTACAGCAGTTGCTCTATCCACCTGACGAACCCTCCCCAGCAGAGAAGAGGGATCAGGAAAAGGAGAGGAGACCCATGGGCTGAAATGAAAACAGAGCTAATGAAACAGCCAAGGTAATACTAATAGAAAGTTATGCCCAGCCCACTGAGTGTAAGGTGGTTGCAATAAACAGGAAAGCAGTCTTCAAGAGAAAGAAGAAGAGGAGCAGAGTCAGGAGGAGCTGAAGGAAGAGCCCAAGCAAGAGGCAAAGTTTCCCCTTTATACTGTGTGATGTTTGTGGTCTGGGATACACCTGTGAGTCACCTCCAGGTCAGCTGCTCTGTCTGACTCCAAACTGCTAATGGCCTGCAGCTCATGGCTGTCCTAGGATTCTGTGCCAGAGAAACCAGGACAACTTAATGAGAATTTAAAATAACCATAACAATAATATTCTGACTCCAAAATTCATTACCACTAATTGTTACTGAAGTTTGCACTTGGTTGACCTATCAGGATGGTCCTGGGATGCTGGGTGGAGTTGTGCATCGCCTCCCAAGCTCAGGTGGGTTCAACATGCATGTCTCAAAAGATTGACCAGTCTGTCACCTCAGATCACAGAATCATAGAATCATAGAATCAACCAGGTTGGAAGAGACCTCCAAGCTCATTCAGTCCAACCTAGCACCCAGTCCTAGGTAATCAACCAGACCATGGCACTGAGTGCCTCATCCAGGCTTTGCTTGAACACCTCCAGGGACGGTGACTCCACCACCACTCTGGGCAATGGATCAAAACTGCCCAGATTCAAGCTCTGGTGGATTTGACAGTGTCTGTGGTATAAATGCAGCAAAAATGCAAACCTGACTTTCCAAGTACCACTGAATTTCTAAGTATCACATGTCCAGAGAAGGGCCATGAGGATGAGCAGAGGGCTGGAGCACCTCTGCTATGAGGAGAGGCTGAGGAAGTTGGGGCTGTTCAGTCTGGAGAGGAGAAGGCTCCCAGGTGACCTTATTGTGGCCTTTCAGTGTCTTAAGGGGGCTGCAATAAAGCTGGGGAAGGACTTTTTAGGCTGCAGGTAGTGCTAGGACTGGGGGGAATGGGTAGATTCAGACTGGATGTTACAGAGAAGTTCTTCGACATGAGCGTGGTGAGAGCCTGGAAGGGGTTGCCCAGGGAAGCGGTGGAAGCCTCATCCCTGGAGGTGTTAAAGGCCAGGCTGGATGAGGCTCTGACCAGCCTGATCTAGTGTGAGGTGTCCCTGCCCATGGCAGGGGGGGGTTGGAACTACATGACCCTTGTGGTCCTTTCCAACCCTGACTGATTCTATGATTCTGTGAAATGGTGAAGGGCCATTGAGGAGCAGATGCGGGGGAGGTGAATGGCGAAGGCTCTGTTGGTGAAACTGTTCAAAAGAGCAAGTCTGCTGATGGAGGGAGGGACTCACAGTCACCTCCAACGACAGCAGCAGAAAGAAAAGCAGCAGCAATTCACCAAAAGCTGAGCATCCAGGCTAAATCAGGCCAATAAAAATAGCTGTGGTGGTGGTGAATATGCCAATCTAAGCCACGTTTCCTGAAGCAGTTGAACCCTTAGCCACAAAGCTCATCCCAGGAAGCAGGGCTGTTAATAACGATGCTGTGGAAGGGGATAGCTCTACCTCAGAGCCCAGCTCTATGCAGTTGTGGCCAGTCTGCACATGTGCAGTGAGTGCCTCTCCACCTATCTTTAGTACCAGAGAAGGCAAAAAGGAGGAGTGTTTGTGTGCAGCACGCACTGGTGAGTCCGTGTCCTTGCCTAGGAAGAGGGTGCATGTTTCTCTGTGCGTGCTTGTTCTGGCTTAAGCCATTGTGTACATGCATGAGAACAAGTGCTAGTGGCCATCAGGACAAGGGGCAATGGGTGGAAGCTGAGGCCTAGAAACTTTCATTGAAACATGAGGAGGATTTTTTTCCCTATGAGGGTGACAGAACACTGGAACAGGCTGCCCAGGGAGGGCTGTGGAGTCTCCCTCTCTGGAGATACTCAGATCCCACCTGGATGCGTTCGTGTGTGATCTGGTATAGGAGATCCTGCTCTGGCTTGGACTGGATGAGCTTTGGAGGTCCCTTCCAGCCCCTGACATTCTGTGATGCGAACCAGATGCCGAGTGGCCATGGCAAGCTGCCTGTGAGCGTCTTGGGCTGGAGAGGAAGCAGTGTGTGCTGGGATGGGGTGAGGGTTATGCAAGGGTGGGAAGGGCTGTGCCAACGCTCGCTTAGGTGAGCCAGCAGGAGAGCAGAGGAGCAGTGCCTGTGAGTAAGTGGGGCACCTGGTGCTGGAGGGGAGGTGCAGGAAGGCTTTTTCCTTACTCTTATGTAACACAGTTTGGCACAGCAAAGAGTTAACATGGTAAAGAAGTCTAGAAGGGCTCCCCTCAGCTATAAACAGATCGATCTGCATACACAGGATGTGGCAAGCATCTAAGGGCGTCCCATTATTAACTTCACTTTTATTTCAAGGAGATTCGCTTCTCTGTTCTGTTTCCCATTTGGGAAGTGAAACTTAAGATCATGGTACCATTAAGAAAAAAAAAACAACAAACAATAAAACCAGTCACAGCTCATTGATTTTTCTACTTAGTTTTTTAATTTCTTTTTAAATGTTACTTTGCTTTTTTCCTTGAATGGAATTTATTGAAGTCGTTGCTGACACATGAAGCCTTCGCTCCCTGTTTCTCTCCTGAGGAATTATCTCATTTGCTCCCATTTGAAACTGTTGACTCTGAGGGGAGTGTTTACACCTCGCTGTGTGCTCACGGTGTGGTGCAACCCCGAGCCGAGGGAACAACGCGGGTTCCTCCTAAGCACAGCCAGAGCTGGCCTGCGCGCCGCTCACAAGGTGCTTTGTAAACATCTATTCATTCTTGCACACACTCTCCCTTCCCTCCCCCCATCAGGTGAGGAAATGTTATTGTCACCATTTCACAGATGGAAGAAGTGAACGCAGATATCTTTGGTGACTCATCCCCAGCCACTGAGGCAGATCTAGAGCTGAGGCGTTAAGCTCCCAGCCGCATAATTTAACCCAGCAGGTCACGTTCCCACCCAGGGCTGACGATATAGGTAGTGCCAGCTCCATCTACCTGCCACCCACTTGTCCTGTGAAGCAGTAACGCTGCATCTCCGCGTTTGCAGAGTGAGATCAGATTGCTGTGGCTTACTCCATGCCATGGTGTCATCAGCCTGTGATATATTATTATGATATCATGATGTTATTGTGTCTGAAACTAACGCAAGGACGCACACGGAACAGAGGTAGGCAGTTGAAACTCGGCGGCGATGTGCTCGGCAGCCACATCGCACAACTTGTAGCAGGCTGTTGGTTGATCCCACCAGGCTGGAGGGATCTGCAAATGAGCTGTGTGCTAGGCAGGGTACCCTGCCTCTTCTGTTGAGACCTCACTCATTTCTGCCCCATACAGTATCACAGTCTCACAGTATCACCAAGGTTGGAAGAGACCTCACAGATCATCAAGTCCAAGCTGTTACCACAGAGCTCAAGGCTAGATCATGGCACCAAGTGCCACGTCCAATCCTGCCTTGAACAGCTCCAGGGACGGCGACTCCACCACCTCCCTGGGCAGCCCATTCCAGTGGCCAATGACTCTCTCAGTGAAGAACTTTCTCCTCACCTCAAGCCTAAATTTCCCCTGGCACAGCCTGAGGCTGTGTCCTCTCGTTCTGGTGCTGGCTGCCTGAGAGAAGAGAGCAACCTCCTCCTGGCTACAACCACCCCTCAGGTAGCTGTAGACAGCAATGAGCTCTGCCCTGAGCCTCCTCTTCTCCAGGCTAAACAACCCCAGCTCCCTCAGCCTCTCCTCGTAGGGCTGTGCTCGAGGCCTCTCCCCAGCCTCCTTGCCCTTCTCTGGACACGTTCAAGCATCTCAATGTCCCTCTTAAACCGGGGGGCCCAGAACTGGACACAGTACTCAAGGTGTGGTCTAACCAGTGCAGAGTACAGGGGCAGAATGTCCTCCCACTGCAAAGGACTGAGGCAGGAAAAACGGCTCCGTGAGGCAGTGGAAAGAATATATTTGCCTCTTTGGTGGAAGTGGCTCTTGAAGCCAGTGGCCCCAGCCCTCCAGCTGGGCTTGTTGTTTCTGAGTGCTGATCACTTCACTGGAAACGAAGCCACCTAAAGGTAGTGCAGTACAAGCCCTCAGGAGACAAAGGGTGTCTCACGGCTGAAGATCCAGGGCCACATATTGTCCCTGTTTGCTTCTGCTCTGCTGTTTTCCTTTCCTCTGACAGAATCAAAAACAACAATAAAAAGAAAAACCCAAACACTCCTTATCGTCCTCACACTGTTTACATGGGGCATGATTTCACTCATGTTCAACTCATCACAGACTACTCAGATGAGTCAGTTCTACTTTCTGAGATGGTTTTGTCTGACTGGCTCCTGCTCAGGCCGTTCAGGACACTGCTGCAACCAGCCTCCCGCTGATGGTGAGGAGCTTGAGCTCTCCCTGTATGAATCTTATGAAACCTGCATTTTTGAGTGAAACACTTGGTGTTCTCTTCCTTTGAATAGGCCCTTTGTAACGAGTCATTCCAGTTAATTCGCTGTTGCTTTTTGCCTTGCTACATGCAAAACTTGGTGAAGTTTGCAGACAGATGCTACTTGCTTTCTGTGAGCTTTGGACCCATCTCCCAGGGGCTGTCACTACACCCATGAGGAGCAATGGTAAAATCTCTCACACACTAATGTCATGGGTGAGAGATAACTGTCTCAAAAGAGCTTGGGAGTGGAAGAGGAATCACAGAATCATAGAATCAACCAGGCTGGAAGAGACCTCCAAGTTCATCCAGCCCAGCCTAGCACCCAGCCCTGTCCAATCAACCAGACCATGGCACTAAGTGCCCCAGCCAGGCTTGGCTTCAACACCTGCAGGGATGGCAACTCCACCACCTCCCTGGGCAGCCCATTCCAATGCCAATCACTCTCTCTGCCAACAACTTCCTCCTAACATCCAGCCTAGACCTCCCCCGGCACAACTTGAGACTGTGTCCCCTTTTTCTGTTGCTGGTTGCCTGGCAGAAGAGACCAACTCCACCTGGCTACAGCCTCCCTTCAGGTAGTTGTAGATATCAATGAGGTCTGCCCTGAGCCTTCTCTTCTCCTGCACACCCCCAGCTCCCTCAGCCTCTCCTCACAGAGCTTGTGCCACAGACCTGGCTTGTAGAGTATCATCACAACTCCTTTCCATGCAGTTGACTCGATACTTGAGTTTTTCCCTTCCTTACTGAGGATTAGGAGCACAGCCCTGTGAGGAGAGGCTGAGGGAGCTGGGATTGTTTAGCCTAGAGAAGAGGAGGCTCAGGGCAGAGCTCATTGCTGTCTGCAGCTCCCTGAAGGGAGGCTGTAGCCAGGTGGGGTTGGTCTCTTCTGCCAGGCAACCAGCAACAGAACAAGGGGACACAGTCTCAAGCTGTGCCAGGGGAGGTCTAGGATGGATGTTAGGAGGAAGTTGTTGGCAGAGAGAGTGATTGGCATTGGAATGGGCTGCCCAGGGAGGTGGAATCGTCATCATGCCTGGAGGTGTTGAAGCCAAGCCTGGCTGGGGCACTTAGTGCCATGGTCTGGTTGATTGGCCAGGGCTGGGTGCTAGGTTGGGCTGGATGGCTGGATGAGCTTGGAGGTCTCTTCCAACCTGGTTGATTCTGTGGTTCTGTGATGAGACAGGAGTTTTCAGGCTGTGGTGGAAGGCAGGGTGGCCAGAGCTGTGACTGCCAGCAGGAGAGCTTGGGTTGGTGTGTGGAAGAGCTTCAAGTCAGCACCTTTTGTCCACAGAGACAGACTGAAAGAGAATTAATCTTGTAGTTAAAATATTACTGGACTCTACCTGCTCTTATCCTTCCAGAGTACAAGGGGCAAGGGGCTCAGTAGGTCATCTGGCTAGGACCTGACAGCAACTGAAGAGACCTGGTCAAGGCCCAGAATTTGACCTGTGTTTCCTTTGCTAGATCTTTTTCCACAGTTGGTGTCACCCTTTTATAGCCCTTGTTCATGCCTCAGTGTGCTTTGAGCTAAGCAGAACACAGCCAAAAAGGCCCTGCAGAGAGGAAAGCCCAGGCCAAAGCTAAGCATGGTCAGTGCCCCCTTCCTCAGCTGTCCTGCAGTAAAACAAGGGCGTGCAGGCTGCTGGTGCTGGTGCTGGCAGCTTCAGCCTCACATTCTGGCTGGTAAACGAGAGCTGAGTCCTGAGTGCAAAACACAGTGCCTGTATTTCAGGTGGCTCTGGTGGGGAAGGCAGCTGTGCCAGCTGTCAGACAAATAAAACAACTAGTTGAGGAGAAGTCATAAATCCAGGGCAAACGCCCAGGCCAAACCCCTCCTTCTTGTAAGAGGCAGATAGCAAACACCCCATGGCAGCAGTCGTCACAGCCCTGGGTAGCACAGGACTTGTTTGCTGCTGGCATTGCCACTGTGCCAGGTGGCACAGGTCCCTGCTCCCAGATCTAAGCCACTTAATGCTGCAAGTTAGTTCTGGTGACCAACAGCTTCCTGAACGGGAAGAGGGAGCAATCCTTTGCTGTCTCTACAAGTTCCAGCTCGGCAATGTGTGCCTCACCCATCCATCTAAATGCAGAATTGACTCTGACACGGACGATAAGGCTCTGAATGCCGTCACACAGATGATTTACTTTCCCACTGTCCCAAAGTGCTTCCCAGGTGCCGAAAAGCTTAGCTGCCAAAATCTCCGTCGCCTCTGCTGACAACCTCAGCGACACAGCTCCGCATTGCATCATCTTTCCCATTCATACAGGCCCCAAGTGCCTTCAACCCTTCGCCTTCAGAGCCTTCTGCAGCGGCGGGGAGGACATTCTGCCCCCTGCACAGTCAAGGAGACACAAGTTCTAGGGAGTGGCTTCTCCCTGTTCCCAGGGAGAGTGGTGTCTGGAGCACCACAATCAGCAGATGCTTCCTATCTCCATGCTTTCTCAGAGCAAATTCTTTGCCTTGATGTCAGCGGTGTTCCACAAGCGCAAGCTGGGCGTGAGCTCACGCTGCAGCACATCGGTTGTGCACTAGGCTTGAGGTCAGCCCACCCGTGGGAAGCAGAGGGAGGGCACCAGTGTATATATGCAGACACCAGCACACCTCTGTGGCTGTGCAAACTCACTCCTGCACATGGAAGCTTCACCACTGTGTCTGTACAAACACACTCCTGCACATGGAAGCTTCACCACTGTGTCTGTACAAACACACTCCTGCACATGGAAGCTTCACCTCTGTGGCTGTGCAAACACACTCCTGCACATGGAAGCTTCACCACTGTGTCTGTACAAACACACTTGTGCACATGGAAGCTTCGCCACTGTGGCTGTGTGCAAACACACTCCTGCACATGGAAGCTTCACCTCTGTGGCTGTGCAAACACACTTGTGCACATGGAAGCTTCACCTCTGTGGCTGTACAAACACACTCCTGCACATGGAAGCTTCACCACTGTGGCTGTGCAAACACACTCATGCACGTGGAAGCTTCACCACTGTGGCTGTGTACAAACACACTCGTGCACGTGGAAGCTTCCATTTGGAGTTGTGTCCCACACGCTGGTGTTTGTTCAGGAGGAAAAACCTCACTGCCCCAGCTCCTGCCGCAGGATTGTTCTGCTGTTTCTCTCTGGGGTTCTGGAGCTATTTCTGGTGTGCAGAAACAGCGCCGCTTGAGGCAGCCTTCCTGATAGGTGGAATAGTTTCCCCTGGAGAAGGAATTGGTGGAAATCCCCCACTGAGGTATTTTTAACTTTGCCAGAAAACAGAGAGTGGAAGTGGCTGCTGTAGCTGGTGAGCTGACTGGGATGAACTAATGGGTTTTTCCATCTCTGGTGTCTAGTTCCAGGGATTTCCGTGAATTGCCATCAGGACAGAAGAAGGCAACAGATCGCAGCCGTGGGATCTGCTGTTTCAGCTCCGCTGACACGTCATTCCCTCAGGACACCCAGTGACCTGGTTAATCTGGTTCTTTGCTTCTGACTTCTCCTCGTAAATGATTTATCAGCTGGCGTGGATCCCTGTTTGCTCAAGGAGGCGTGTGACGACCTCTAGCAGACCGGCTGCACACAACTGCAGCCCACGGGTGGCACCTGGCTGCTGGTCCCAGCTCATGACCCTTGGCACAGGGAGCAGAAGGACAGGGCTCCGGCAGAGCTGATGCGGGGAGCTGTGAGTCATGTTTACATGGCTTCATGGAGAGCCCTGGTGACTCAGGCATCAGCTTAGCAATGAGCATGCTTGCAGGTCTGCCTTGGCCTGTCCTGACCCCCACGATGCAGAGGTCATTCACTGTACACAGGCTGTGAGGGACAAGCCTCGGGAAGCATCGGCTGTGCCAGAGCCAGCCACTGGATCCCTGTGCTCCAGAGGAAAAACAGCATGGACACCCACCACCATGTCCATCCTCAGAAAGCTGCATCGGTGGCAATGACACTGATGTCTGAGTGTGATGGTTTTGGTATCCCCCACCCCCCACACTTTAGAAATCACCCAGACTGGACTCAGCCAGCTCTGGAAATATGAATGAAGCTTATATTAACAGCTGGCACAATGTACAAGCAGAGATTTACAGTATATACAGATATATATACAGAAATAGACAAGGTAAAAAGGTAATACAGAAACACAACTCCCCTCCCAGAAACCTGAGTCCCCAGGAGGGGTTCTCAACCACCCCCTCACCTTCCCCCTACCCCTCTCAACCTTACTCCAGTCCCAAGGAAAAATGGAGGCTCGGCCAAGAGGATTAAGAAGCAAAGGTGAATCAGCAAAGCAAATGGAGGGTGAGGTTAGAAAGCAAGATGGAGTTCAGCCAGCAGCCCCAGAGCTCCCCAACAGGCAAAGAGCTGAGAGCAAAGCCCAGAGCGAAGTGCCCAAGCAAAGTGACTTTATCTTTTGTTTTGCTTTTCCTTTCTATACATCTCAGCAAGACTGTGAGGGAAGTAGACCTCACCATTGTTTTCATTTCTCAGCCTATGATCTAGTTCCTCTCACCAAAACATTCTAGCAAGGCTCAAACTAGCACACTGAGCCAGATTCAGCTCTAGAGGTCTTCATTGTGCATACACATAGGTCAATGTACATACCATACCAAGTGGTCAACCCATGAAACTCTGCAGCTAGACAACAAAAGGATGATATTGATCTAAAGTCAAGCACTGAAGCCAGGCAAGTGAAGTATGAGCCTGCAAGCTTTACATCCTGCCTTTATATGTGAGGTTAAATGAAAGTGGAAAGAGATCAGATACCTGAAGGGAGGTTTTAGCCAGGTGGGGTTGGTCTCTTCTGCCAGGCAAGCAGCAACAGAATAAGGGGACACAGGCTCAAGTTGTGCCAGAGGAGGTCTAGGCTGGATGTTAAGAGGAAGTTGTTGGCAGAGAGAGTGATTGGCATTGGAATGGGCTGCCCAGGGAGGTGGTGGAGTCACCGTCCCTGGAGGTGTTGAAGCAAAGCCTGGATGAGGCACTTAGTGCCATGGTCTGGTTGATTGGCCAGGGCTGGGAGCTAGGTTGGAGTTGGATGAGCTTGGAGGTCTCTTCCAACCTGCTTGATTCTATGATTCTATGAAATTGGATACTCCTCCAAAAAATTGACTATGGGCAGCTGCCTGCCTCTCTTCCAGGCCAGTAACCTCTGTTTCCTGCTCTGATTGTTTCAAATCCAGTTACCTGAAGTTATGCCTGTTCTGACAAATACGGTGCAGCACGGGGGAGGTCCTGTTCCCTTGGGTGCTGCATGCATGACGCAGATCACAGAGGTTAGCAGGGGAAGAATAGTTCAGACGAGCTGCTCGATGCAGGCACTGGGAAGCTTACAAGGGAGCTGTGTAACAACCAGAAATACAGAACCGTTTAACAGGTATTTAAGAGGAGGCTGGATGAGGCACTTAGTGCCATGGGTTAGTTAATGAGAAGAGTTAGGTGGTAGGTTCGACTGGATGACCCTAGAGGTCTTTTCCAACCTCCTTAATTCTGTGATTCCGTGCAAATCTTCCTGTTGGAACATACAGGGCCACGCTGAGTTTCCAGATGGCTGGAGGCCGTTTGATATGGGCAGCACCCGGTAAAAAGGGAAGCTGAGGCAGCCCACTCCAGCACTGGCAGGCACAGCCTCTTTCAGGAAGCATGGTGACACACCACACAAGGGCCACACATCACCAGGGAGGGCTGACTCAGACCGCAGCCCCACGTGCGCAGAAGTGTGCCATGTGTTTGCCTCCCACATTAAGGGTGGCTCCAGAGCAGCTTTCAGTCTTCTGGGTGCTGAGAGGTGGTTTTGTTCATAGCCCAAGAGGAATGGAAAGTGTAGCTTCGGATCCATTTTCTGGGGGCACACCACAGGCTTCTTTTCCTCCTGCCTCCACAGGAACCTCTGTGCTCATGCACCGCATGCTCTGCACCTTGTACAGCACAGCTGGTGGGGTGTGCAAGAGCTAATCCCACCTCAACAGGAGCAGCCATAGCTGTATTGTGCCTCCAACCTCCAAACCAAGTCCTCAAGAGCATAATCACTCCAGTTTGAGCCTACACACTCTGTGATATCCTGGTCATAGTTGCAGAGCAGTGAGGCAGGGCAGGGGAAGAAAGGCAGGCTGGAAAGTTATCCCAAAATCAGATTTCCAAACTTTTAATATGAGTGGATGTATTTTAGATATAACCTTCACTGTGAATTCCCAACCAATGGGTTTAAGCTGGAGGGGGGGGAGATTTAGACTGGATATTAGAAGGAAGTTCTTTACAGTGAGGGTGGTGAGACACTGGCACAGGTTGCCCAGGGAGGTTGTGGATGCTTCCTCCCTGGAGGCGTTTAAGGCCAGGCTGGATGAGGCCTTGAGCAACCTGCTCCAGTGGGAGGTGTCCCTGCCTATGGCAGGGGGTTGGAGCTGGATGATCCTTGAGGTCCCTTCCAACCTAAACCATTCTGTGATACTATGATTCTATAACTGTTGTCAGATAGAGATCTAGTTGATATAGATCTAGATGACCCTTCCAAACAGATAGAGTAGATATAGATACAGATATAGATATAGGAGCCAGGCTCTGCTGGGTGATGCCCAATGACAGGACAAAGGGCCATGGGTAGAAGCTGAGGCATAGGAAGTTTCATTTAATCATGAGGAGGATTTTTTTCCCTGTGAGAGTGACAGAACACCAGAACAGGCTGCCCGGGGGGGCTGTGCAGTGTTCCTCTTTGGAGGTATTCAAAACCTTGCCTGGATGTGTTCCTGTGTGATCTGGCCTAGGAGATCCTGCTCTGTCAGGAGGGTTGGACTGGATGAGCTTTGGAGGTCCCTTCCAGCCCCTGACATTGTGTGATTCTGTGATGTATAGATATATAGATATATATGGGTAACTCAGGGTTTAGGCTTAGCTTCAAGCCCAAACTCACTGAGTGTTCACAACATTGCTTCCATACACACCCTCCAAACAGCAGAGAAGAATCACAGAATCATAGCATCATAGAATGGTCAGGGTTGAAAGGGACCTCTGAAGGTCGTCTAGTCCAATCCCCTCTGCAGTAAGCAGGAAATCCCTGTTGAGCCTCTCTTCAGTATCTCTAGGGCTAAGGCCTCAACTGCCTCCCTAGGCAACCTGTTCCAGTACCATCATGGTAAAAAACCTGTTCCTAACCTCCAGTCTAAATCATAGAATCATAGAATCAACCAGGCTGGAAGAGACCTCCAAGCTCATCCAGTCCAACCTAGCACCCNTGAACTGAGGAGCCCAGAACTGGACACAGTTTCTTCTGTAGTTTGAAGCCATTGCCCTTCATCCTGTCACTACAGGGCTTTGTAAACAGCCTTTCTCCAGCCTTATTGTAGGTCCCCTTCAGGTACTGGAAGGTCATTATTAGGTCTCCCTGGAGCCTTCTCTTCTCCAGGCTGAACAATCCCAGCTCCCTCAGCAGAGGTGTTCCAATCTCCTGATCATTTTCCTGGCCCTCCTCTGGACCCGCTCCATCAGAGCTTGGTCCTTGCAGAAGCTACATCCTTACGAGTAGCATAAGTACTTCTGGCTCACTTTGCACACTCAAACACATTTACCAAGGACAGAGCAGATGTAGACTGATGCAAGTGCAAGACTCCCCAAAAGCATTCCCTTAGGGTGCTGAAACAAGAGCTGGGTTTCCTCATTGAGCTCTTCTGTGGCCAGTGCTCACATTTAGCAATGGCATAGTAAAAGAAGACCCAGAAACTCTGGTAAAACCAGGATGGAGCCTGTATCCTCTCATCTCCAATCTCCAGGGCTAAGGGAGAGATTGCTTCCAGGTACCTGGCTTTGCTCTGGTCCTGGCAACACCAGACCATTTTCTGACCCATTCTCTCTCTGTCCCGGAGGGGGTTTAATTTGCATTTCTGACCACAGCTGAGCAGATATTTTCATTGAGTTGTTCACACAGAAACCATTTTCTTGAGCTGTTCTGGCTTTGCTGTGGTGAAGTCACAGAAAGCATTTGATTGAGCTGTTCTGGCTTTGCTGTGGTGAAGTCACAGAAAGCATTTGATTGAGCTGTTCTGGCTTTGCTGTGGTGAAGTCACCCATCTGTCAGAGCAGTGCAAGGCAGAGAGGTCACATACCTCTCAGCTGGGCCTTGCCATCCTACCAGGGTGCTCCAGTCAAGGCTACAGCTACCTGATGTGTAGTCAAAGCCATTGCCCTTTACCAACACTCTTCTGGGAAGACTGGCTCAGAATTAAGAGGCACCTGACCCCAGCATCTTATCCATGGCCACTGCTGATGAGGTTCACATTAAATGTGCTGGCAAGATTGCCTGCAGGAGAGGACAGTTATGGATGAACAGAAGGTAAGGGAGTACTAACCTGCTTTTCTTGGACATGGTCCAGTGTTGGCTGAAGTGACTTCCAGGAGCATTAGTAGGATTCATAGCAGACCATACATTTCCTGCAAGTTTTCTTCTTAGAACTGAAGATTTTCTTTTTATTAAAGTGGAACACACACCCCACACACCCCACAC
>WAAF01015672.1:37687-53631 GCA_013400475.1 Tricholaema leucomelas | reverse complement strand
CTCTCCAGCCACTCTGTCCCCAGCCTGTAGCACTGCTTGGGGTTGTTGTGGCCAAAGTGCAGAAGCCTGCACTTGGCCTTGTTCAATCTCATCCCATTGGCCTCTCTGCCCACCCATCCAGCCTGGCAAGGTCCCTCTGCAGGGCTCTCCTACTCTCGAACAGATCCACACCTGCTCCTAGCTTGGTGTCATCTGCAAACTTACTGCACTCAATCCCCTGGTCCTGATCACTGATAAAGATATTGAACAGGACCATGCCCAGCACTGATCCTTGGGGCACACCACCAGTGACAGCTGCCAACTGGATGTGTCACCATTCACCACCACTCTCTAGGCCCAGTCCTCCAGCCAGTTCTTAAGCCATATCAGAGTCAACCTGTCCAAGCCACATTGTTGTTGTTATAATTATCTGCTAGAACTTATTTTTTAAATTATTTGTGACAGACTTTTGAATATGCAGCAGCAGACTTTACCTGAGATAAAGATCTCCAGTCCATATTTGCACTTCCAATGTATATGTGCTTCATGTCTACAATCCAGAATTTGCTATGCAACACTCCTCCTGACAACTGTCCAAAATTGATCTTTCTCACCTGAGCCCCTGGAGAAAGATGGAGGGTGAACAAAAAGAGTTTAAATACAGCGTGTAGATGGTAATCTGTACTGCTTGAGGGCAGCTAGGACATAGAATAGAATAGAATCATAGAATCAGTCAGGGTTGGAAGGGATCACAAGGATCATCTAGTTCCAAACCCCCTGCCATGGGCACAGACACCCTACCCCAGATCAGGCTGGCCACAGCCTCATCCACCCTGCCCTTAAACACCTCCAGGCATTGAGCCTCAACCACCTCCCTGGGCAACCCATTCCAGGCTCTCACCACTCTCATGCTGAACAACTTCCTCCTCACATCCAGGCTGAACCTACCCACCTTCAGCTTCGCTCTATTGCCCCTACACCTGTCACTCCCTGGTAGCCTAAAAGTCCCTCTCCAGCATTTTTGGAGGCCCCCTTCAGATACTGGAAAGCCACAAGAAGGTCACCTGGGAGCCTCCTCTTCTGCAGACTCAACAGCCCCAACTCTTTCAGTCTGTCCTCATAGCAGAGCTGCTCCAGCCCTCTGATCATCCTCAAGGCCCTTCTCTGGACATGCTCCAGCATGTTCACACCCTTCTTCTAATAGGGGCTGCAGAACTGGATGCAGTACTCCAGGTGGGGTCTCAGCAGAGCAGAGTAGAGGAGGACAATGAATTCCCTTGACCTGCTGGCCACACTTCTCCTGATGCATGCCAGGATCCAGTTGGCCCTCTGAGCTGCAAGTGCACACTGCTGGCTCTTGCAGCATGTCTGGATGTACAATACAGCCAGTAGTAACTACCAAAATTCACAATCACTCATTCCTGGGAACAGTAACTTGCAAAAATATACAGAATATGGACTTCCATATCAAACCTTCAGGGCATGACAACATACCCAGCAATCAGGAGCTAGTGAGCACACAGTGCTTGCCCTGTGAACCCATACAACCATCACTGCAGAGCAAGCCTTGGACACCAGCTTCTTTCAGATGACTTTTTGCACAACAGAAGTTCTAAATGCAGCACTGAAGTGGGATAATTACCTTTTTCCTCTAGAAGCTGGAGGTCAGTTGAATTGTTAGCCAAAGTTGGCACACTTGTTGCGACATACACAGAGACGTTCTCCGAGAGCAGCTTCTCAAACCTCTTCAGAATATCTTCACCCTGCACGACACGTTCATATTTCATCCCAGAACATCTAGCCAGATATATGCAAGTACAGTGCTACTAATGGGTGCTCTGACCTAACACGAGGTCAGAGATTGCAGCTATTTCAGCAGTGTTTCAAGGGAAGAAAGAAAAATGAACAAAGATTCCAATCAACTGCATGAACCAAAGTTCATTTTCTGCTGTTTAATGCTATCAGATACAAGGTTAAGAAGTAGGACCACAGACATCACACATTTCAAAGGTGAATGGACCAGCCAAGATTGACTGCTGGTTGCTGATGCTTAACAGATACAGAGGATAAAAGTAAGAGAAGCTGTCCTACACTAAGCAGTCATCTGTGCCTTCAGTAGTGACAGGGCTCAACCTGACATCTGTCACTTTTACTTCTTCACATGAGAGGGAAATGAACCATCTTACAACATCAGAACCATCTGGAGAGCAAAACAAGGAGGGTGGTCTCTGAGACCCTGTGAAGAAGGTGTGGCAGGAGAGAGGCAGAGGCTTGGCCCACAGTAATCAACAGGCCAGCATCTAGTCTGTCAGCTAACAGCTCAGAATCATAGAATCAACCAGGTTGGAAGATACTTCCAAGATCATCCACTCCAACCTGTCACCCAGCCCTAGACAATCAACCAGACCATGGCACTAAGTGCCTCATCCAGGCTTTTCTTCAACACCTCCAGGGACGGTGACTCCACCACCTCCCTGGGCAGTCCATTCCAATGCCAATCACTCTCTCTGGCAAAAACTTTGTCCTAACATCCAGCCTAGACCTCCCCTGGTACAACTTGAGACTGTGTCCCCTTCTTCTGTTGCTGGTTGCCTGGCAGAAGAGACCAACCCCCACCCTGGCTACAGCTTCCCTTCAGGTAGTTGTAGACAGCAATGAGGTCCTCCCTGAGCCTCCTCTTCTCCTAACAGAAGACTAAACTCTATACTTGCCTGACATAGGGTTGTCTTGTTCCTTCTGCTTTTGAGAACAGTCCCCCAGACTCTGATTAGGATTGGCTGGGAGGTTGGCAGATGCCACAGGCCGAGAGAGAGCCAAGGGACAATTAAACTTGATTGATGGTCACAAGGTGAGCCTGTGCTATAGACTCTATCATTTACTTTCAGTGGTGGAGTCAGAGAGGCAGGAAGCCTAGCTGCACAGAGTGCCCAGGAATCATAAAATCACAGAATCAAACAGGTTGGAAGAGACCTCCAAGATCATCCAGTCCAACCTAGCACCCAGCCCTATCCAGTCAACCAGACCATGGCACTAAGTGCCTCATCCAGGTTTTTCTTGAACACCTTCAGGGACGGTGACTCCACCACCTCCCTGGGCAGCCCATTCCAATGCCAATCACTCTCTCTGGCAAGAACTTCCTCCTAACATCCAGCCTATACTTCCCCCAGCACAACTTCAGACTGGAGAGTAAATGTCCTAAGCTGCTGTCCGATGGCATGGTTTGGGGACATCTGCAAAATGGATGAACAGAGAGGATGTGCCTGTACATGGGGGAGAAGCAACCTCTGAAGCAGTCAAAGGTCCAGCAGACTTTGCTCCTGTGGACATTTGAGCTAGATTTCTAGCTCAGACATAAATATATTTGGAACAGAGAAACTTAGAAGTAGAAGCTCTGAGTGGAGAGGTGAACATTCTAGGGATAGGCCATACAATGGCAACAACGGATAACTTAATATCATTTCACTGGAGCATCAAGAGCTTTATGCCTGGAAGCACAGCTTGTACCTTCCCCTTGCTGCTTCTGCTGCTATCTCCCTGCTGCTATTTTGGCTGCTGCTGCTTTTGCTGCTTCGCCGCCGCTTGACCCCTTCTTCATCTTCCTTAAGTTTATTATATTTCTGTAGTAGTTTTTTCTCCTTACACTGATTTTAATTATTAGAAATACAATTTCATTTTCCCCCCTGACTTTCCATAAATCCATGTTGTAGTGAGTTCATTCTACCAGGGGAGGGATCTACCCTAACCTGGGACAGTTCCTCACTCTTTCAGCTAGCCAGTGGACACTGGTCTATTCAGTTGTCTACATGGGATCCTGTAGGCTCTGCAGTCATGCCACTGGCTGCCCTGACCACAGGCTGACCATCTGCAGGATAAGCAAGTGCAGTTTGAAGCTGACCTCTGGTTGCTTTTAAAATACAGCACAGAAATATTCAGACATGTGGACAGAGCCCAGATGGAGTCTAAGTTGACTGAAGGAGGAAAGTTGGGGTACTGCTTCAGACCAGCGTGGAGAAACCTTTCTGAGTTTGCAGGAAGAATCAACCATTGCCTCTGGGAGACAGATCACACAGTCAGTCTGCCATCTGCCACATGAATATGAGCCATACAACCATAGATGTGCTTGTCAGTGCTTTTCTCCTACCTGCTTAGAAGATGAATCATTGACGTGGACATCCTTCCCAGTAAGAGACCAATAGTAAGAAGCCACATGAATTTTTTCTTGGGCTATATCAAGGAGTCTCGTCCAGGCTTGGTACAAGGGTTTGGCTGCAGTGCTGTTTATCTCAAAAGCTAAGTCATAAGGAATGTTTTCCACAAGTTCAAAGCTGAAATGGCAATTGCATGTTGTGAAGCAAGTGATTGTGACACAGGCAGGAAACCAGGCACGTGCCAGGCCATGCAGCTGGCCTTTTTGGATATCGACCTCAAAAGCAAGCAATCTGAGCCAGACAAACAAACTGGGAGTAGTCTCTATCCCCAGTTCTTATACTCAAGCATATATTGTACATAGTCCACCCAAACTGAGCAGAATGGTTTCTCAGTAACCATTCAGAGCTTTTTATTTTACCATCCTCAAGACAAGGAGAAAAGTATCCCGCTGGGTCTGGATAGTACTTTGGTACTGTCTCCACTCTCTACCAGGATACCCACTGCCCACTCTAGCCTCTGAAAGAAGGTGAGTTCAGTGGAGGCTGTTTTGACCACTGGTCTCTCTGCTGCGTCACACTGCTACCACGAAGGGAGCGTGTCTGGAGGTAGTGGATTAGCAACAGCTGTGCTGTAATACAAGTGCAAGACCATTAGTAAGAGCTGCGATGCTGCCCTTCATGATGGCGGTTACTAATGACACAGTTACTAACAGCTTAATGCCTAAACAACACCCTTACTCTTCCCAAATCAGTGGTATTTTATCACCATACAAAAAACATGCTGATATTGTCAGCATTGTAATTATTGAACCTACTGAATCTGTTTCTCCACCTGGTGATTACATCTCCAGGTGCCATCAGACCTGACTTACCTACAGGAGTCATTGCATCTACTGCAATCCTTCTCAATTGCAGTTGTTACTGGTAGATCCTCATAGAGCCCTTCCTCCTCCAGCTCTTCATAAATGCTGACAACAAATGCTTCTGGGTTTGGCTGTGCCACACTCTCTACTCTCATGAAGTAAACAGCCATCAGGACAAGACCAAGAATCAAAGTTGCCCCTAGGATTTGAAACTAGGACAGAGTTCAAGTTAGAGAAGATTTGAGCAATCACCAAATCAGTGATACAGCAGCTAAGGGATGACCACCTCTTGTAGGTGAGTAAATCACAATCTTTGAATAATAATTCTGCTACTGGCAGACATTAATCTTTAATGCACCACTGAAAGTGAGGAGCACAAGCTACATGAAGCTTCGTTTATGTAAGTTCTGGGTTATTTGTTTTAAGCTAACCTCACTTACGTGAAACTACACAACTCTCATTTATCTGTGTGGAGACTGAGTAGTATTTCCTTGTCCTTCTAGTGTGGTGAGTTAGCTTCATTTCACTTTTTCTGTACTTCAATTTTTTTTCCTGAACATAGATTACAAAAAAAAAAAAACAAACAAAAACCCCACCCCAAAAACCAAACGAAAACCAGCCTGCCCACCTGGTATAGCCAGATCTGGAGTCTAGCCACTGACATGCTGAAACATGTAACACACAGGCTTTTTGTGGTCATAGAATCACAGAATTAACCAGGTTGGAAGAGACCTCCAAGATCATCCAGTCCAACCTAGCACCCAGCCCTGTCCAATCAGCCAGACCATGGCACTAAGTGCCTCATCCAGGCACCTCCAGGGACAGCAACTCCACCACCTCCCTGGGCAGCCCATTCCAATACCAATCACTCTGTCTGTCAAGAACTTCCTCCTAACATCCAGCCTAGTGCCATGGTCTAGTTGATTGGACAGGGCTTGATGATAGGTTGGACTGGATAATCTTGGAAGTCTCTTCCAACCTGGTTAATTCTGTGATTCTATGATGTATTTGAATTTCTACACAGATAAATTTCTTACTCCTCATTTTTTCTACTTTTCTCAAGATTGACTGTGCTGCAATCAATGTAGACAGTAACTTGAATGAGAAAAACATTTTTAAGCTTACTATCTATCTATATATATATTTGCTTTCTGTCTTGCTTCCCTCTCACTTAGCACCAAAGTACCCTTACATATCCATTTTTAACAGTTCTGCATTTCTCCCTGCGAACATATTGGCAAGACTTCAACATCACACAGGTGTGAGAAGACATATCTAAAGAGACCGATTCTGAAGCCCCTTTTTGGCTGCCACCACGCTGTACACTGTGATGCCCAGGTGCTCTGGGCATGCTGAATAGATGAGTAGATACATGGTGTGCTAATGGTGGAAGTGGACTGTTGGTATGAGCCAGGTTCACTGTTGTAAGCCAGGGCTGCAGAATTAGAATCATAGAAACATAAAATCAACCAGGTTGGAAGAGACCTTCAAGATCATCCACTCCAACCTAGCACCCAGCCCTGTCCAGTCAACTAGACCATGGCACTAAGTGCCTCGGCCAGGCTTTGCTTGAACATCTTCAGGGACAGCAACTCCACCCCCTCTCTGGGCAGCCCATTCCAATGCCAATCACTCTCTCTGTGAAGAACTTCCTCCTTAACATCCAGCCTAGACCTCCCTTAGCACAACTTGAGACTGTGTCCCCTTGTTCTGTTGCTGGTTGCCTGGCAGAAGAGACCAACCCCACCTGGCTACAGCCTCCCTTCAGGTAGTTGTAGACAGCAATGAGGTCACCCTGAGCCTCCACATTCCCTCCTCTCAGCAGGGTTTCAACAGCCTGCTGGATAAATCAGTGAGGGCTTTGTCCCTCACTTATTTACAAACAGGATCAAAACCTACATGGATTTCTAAAACGGGCAATAAAGTCATTCTGCTTAATCTGCTATTTCTCTTCAGAACTGTCAGTGTGGTCTCAGCTCTCCTAAGCAAATGTAGTGCATCCCAATAATTACCGTTTTGATGCCTTTTAGATTGGTCACGCTTAATTTCATGTTGAAGGACTCATGAAACGTCAGGGATGGTTTTAATGCCTTTTCCACAATCTGAAAAACAGAAATGCATGCAAAGAGGGGAAATAAAGCTTTATGGCAACATTTGTACAAAGTCAGCTACAGACTAAAGATGCAGGTTACTGCCATTGCTTCATGCAGTGCTCTGAGATTTAACTATGGGTCTGTGCAACATCCTCATTATGTTATGGGTCTTGAGTGATATTAACAGATTCAAAAGCGAGGAGAGACAGGTCCCTGCAGATTTTCCCTGATGATGTCTGCACACAAAAATCACTGCTGTAATTAACATGTAAACAACTGTGTTGCTGCCTCTTGAAGTTTTCCTTCAACACCCATTTCTGTCCTGGCAACAAACAGTAATGAAGCAGAGGAGCCATGGGGGATAGTGTTACAACATCAGAGTCATCCTGTGTGTGCCTGTTAGGCTCCTGCTCTCTTAGAATCATAGAATCAACCAGGTTGACCTCCAAGATCATCCAGTCCAACCTAGCACCCAGCCCTATCCAGTCAACTACACCATGGCACTAAGTGCCTCATCCAGGATTTTCTTCAACACCTTGGCTACTGGGATGGGCTGCCCAGGAAGGTGGTGGAGTCGCTGTCCCTGGAGCTGTTCAAGGCAGGATTGGACGTGGCACTTGGTGCCATGGTCTAGCCTTGAGCTCTGTGGTAACAGGTTGGACTTGATGATCTATGAGGTCTCTTCCAACTTTGGTGATACTGTGATACCTCCAGGGACGGTGACTTCACCACCTCCCTGGGCAGCCCATTCCAATGGCAGATCACTCTGTCTGTCAAGAACGTTCTCCTAACATCCAGCCTAGACCTCCCCTGGCACAGCTTGAGACTCTGTTCCCTTGTTCTGTTGCTGGTTGCCTGGAAGAAAAGACCAACCCCCACCTGGCTACAGCCCCCTTTCAGGTAGTTGTGGACAGACCAGTCGTAGCTCTTCCTATACCCACAAGTTGTCTGCAATGCCAGAGTCTCTTCCAGAAAAGACTCTCTAAAGAGAACAAAGAGCAGGTTGAAATATGAGCTCTTTTTTTCTCTTCTGTTGCAACCATGATCCTAGAAAATGAGTTAACTTCTTTTTGTCCTCAGACGGTATTGCTCCAATCTTATCACCTGCAGAGGCAACCACAAGAGCAAATACCAAAATATGCTTAAATTCAAAGATGATGGCAGGGAAAGGGACAGTTGCCTATTTTGCCTTCTCAAAAGACTACACCAAAAACTTCACATATGGCCAAAAGGTGCATCAGCAGAGGTGAATTTACTCCATAGGGGCCAGCTGTCATTTTTCATGCTCAAAAATGAGAAGTACATCCAAGAGTATAGTAGATTTCAAAAACAGTTACTAGATGACACCACCACCTGCTCAGTCCCTAGACCACTGCTTCCAGTCCCTGAGCCACTGGGTGTTTGCAGCCTGGAGGATAAACCTGCTGTAATGGTATCAGATATGCAGTTGCTTTGTGTGTGACCAAGCTTAAACCAAGTTTTGGGTGGGAAGGATTGTGCTAGGCCTGTCCCATCCATCTTGCTCTGCATTCACTCCTGAATTGCATAAGCTCATGGTGTCTACTCTGCCACACCAATAAGGTACTCATGTCCATGTTGTGTTCATTCCTTTTCTGTATAGATGCTGTTGGACACAGCCCCAAAGGCTTTTTGTGGGACCCAACTGACAAGAACTAGAGAGGGTGAACCAAAAAAGTGGAGGATAGCTTGGGAGATGAGGGAAGGGGGTCTAAACTGTGATTGCTGGAATGTGCAGAGGAGCGTGAAAAGAGAGCACCCAAGGTGAAACAGTTATTTATCAACTGTACTCACTACAGCAGTGCCTACTTTCCAAGGCAGTTTTACTCACACTTTTCACTGCCATCCTCAAATCTAGATGCAGGAAGAGGAGGGGCTCAGGGGTGACCTCATTTCTATCTACAACTACCTGAAGGGAGGCTGTAGCCAGGTGGGGGCTGGTCTCTTCTGCCAGGCAACCAGCAACAGAACAAGGGGACACAGCATCAAGTTGTGCTGGGGGAAGTATAGGCTGGATGTTAGGAGGAAGTTCTTCACAGAGAGAGTGATTGGCATTGGAATGGGCTGCCCAGGGAGGTGGTGGAGTCACCGTCCCTGGAGGTGTTCAAGAAAAGCCTGGCTGAGGCACTTAGTGCCATGGTCTAGTTGACTGGATAGGGCTGGGTGCTAGGTTGGACTGGATGATCTTGGAGGTCTCTTCCAACTTGATTGATTCTATTCTATTCTATTCTTCCAATAGATGCAAGCTTTTACACTAGAAAGAGTTTCAAATGCTGGCAGGTAAACACCATTCTCCCAGCCCTGAAGAAATCAAGCTGCTGCCAGCACTGGAGGACAATTGGGCATTCCCTGGTGAATGTTAGGTCCCCACATCCCTGCAATCTCAGTTCATGCTTTAAGCACAATACAAAGACGTGGTGTTTTACCCCAAAGAGCATACTGCCCAAGCAGAGAGAGGAGGTAGAATACACCACACAGGGAATGCTGCGTGACAGCAATGCATGTCTTTCCCCTCCTTGAGAGAAAGAAGCCAAACAGCAGCCCAGAAAAACTGGTGGGAACAAAAGGAGGAAATGCAATAGAGAAGATGCTAAGGAGTTTGGTAGAAAACTGAGGCAAAGGGATTTTAAAGAACAAGGAGGAGAAGGCACCTCCTTCCTGGGCGTGTTCAAGGCCAGGTTGGATGAGGTCTTGAACAGCCAAGTCTAGCTGAGAGGCATCCCTGCCCATGGCAAGGAGGTTGAAGTAGATGATCTCTAATGTTCCTTCCAACCTAAGCCATTTTATGATCTGAAAAACATCAGCACCCTTTAGCTTAGGCCAGGAGACTCCAGATAGGTTGCAGGTCACACTCCACGCCTCACAGCTTTGACAGCAGTTGTCTCACCCAGCTGGGCTATCCAGTAACAAACAGCTGCCTCTAGCTGCCCTGGGTGGTTCTTGTCACAGAACCAGAACCTGAGAGGTGCCATTTTGTCTCTCTGATCTCAAAGCTATAGCTATAAAGTGCTCCCCACAATACATTCAGCAACACAACCAGTGGCTTGGTGAGCAGCTGCAGCTGTAGAAACACTTAGGGCTGAGAAATGGCTTTAGAAGAACAAAGTTTTTGAGAAACAACTTGTTTCAGTTCTCTTTTTCAGCCAGTTGCAAAATGGCTTTTAAAAAATCAGCATTTGTCTTAAAATCTGAAAGCCAGCAGGTCTCATATGCACCATAATAGAATCATCTACCATTTGGTTCAAACAAAGTCCTTCCTGGTTTCTTTGTTGGGGTTAGACTCCCAGCTCCTACACAGAAGTTATGAGAACTGCACTAAAACATGCAGTCTAATTTTCAAGACAGAAAACACCACAGACTCAAGCAGAAGGCTTACTAATAATATTGTAGCTGGTCAGCAATTAACTATGGCTCCCTCTGAGCGTTCAGGGCTTTACTAGCTGCCAGTTTCAATGACTGAAGTTCATCCAAGAGTAATAAATACAAGTGCTGCTTAGGATTGCTTCACAGACTGGAACACAAATTAATACCACAATCTGCTGTGGCTGTTGTTTACAACATTAGTCTGCTTTCTCTCTGCCCCCCAGATAACTTGTGGTGCTCCTCTTCATCAGCACCGAATCATCAGATCTTGGATTTCAAATGGGACTTTTCAGTATACAAAATCCTCCCCAGAAATTGTTTGATGTTCCTCAGATGACCAAAGTGCATTCATCTCTCTATGACCACCTCCCAACACTCCAAGATGATGGCAAATGTACTTACCATCCTCCTGTGTGGATGACCTCCTGTAGTCTGATGTTACTCCTAGCTCTGACAAGAAGCAGCATAAATGCTTTTCTTCAGCAGATCTGTTTCGCTTTCTTCTGTTATTTCCTTCCTCCTGCCACAGATTACTTCCTCTTAAACACTGAGTTTCAAAGCGTGCGCTGATGGAGTCCCAAGATATCACCAAGTTGTAAATTACCTACCTAGTTTTTAGACTCCAGGCCTTGGTCCCCACATATTTGGCAGAATGTTTTGCAGTGCCTGACCTGGCTGACGCTGTTGAATGGCTAAATTCTTACCACCTTCACTGCTGTAAGACTAAAGCCTAGCTCAGCTCTAGAAGACAGTATTTGAAAGGAGTGCTTGGCTTCAGTGCAGTCTGCATCCCAGACACAGCATTGCTTCATTTTTAAAACCACCAGAAGCTTCATTTTAAACCAACCCACCAAAACTGCCTCTCTATACTTAGTTCCTCTTGTGAGCAGTCATGCCCAGATGCCTAGTCATCCTTGGACAATTAAGGGAGCAAACTAGGTCCTTTCAAATAATACAGCTTTCATCATAAACAAATGGTGTTTGGAATGTGAGGTGACATTGTTGAGAAAGGTTGCATGTGGGGTTGAGCTTGAGGCAGCTTCTAAGAAACGATGTTTCCTGTAAAACTCTGTGACAGTTTGGGAGTTACCTCCCCTCCCCCCTTATGAAATCACCCAGACTCAGCCCAGCTGGAAGTTAAAGAATGAAGCTTTAACTTTACAGCTTAGCACAATATAAAAGCAGGTATTTACAATATATACAGCTATAGACAAGTTAAAAAGAGTAATACAGAAACACAACAGCCCCCCCAGAAAACAGAGTCCCCAGGAGGGACTCCCAACCACCTTTCCACCTCCCTTCCACCCCTCTACCTTATCCCAGACTGTGCCTCACGTGCAAGGTGAGTTTGGAGGATCAGCCAGGGGAGTTAGGAAGCAGAAGGATTAGTTACACAGACAGCAAGTTAGGAAGATAAGGACAGGCAGCCAGAGCCAGAGAGCAACTCTGTTATCAATGTTTTTGTTTTTATACATCTCAGCAAGCCTATGAGTGCAGTAGCCATCACCACTGTCTCCTTTTCACAGCCTATCATCTAATTCTTCTCACCAAAATATCCCAGCCAGCTTCAAACTAGCACAAAATCCAAGAGCTGCACCTCAGTTGGCACAACACAGTACAGCACAGCAATGCTGCTGCTGTTCTCCCAACAGTTCCTCAACCCTCCTGAACCAAAGGAAGCAGTTCCCTATTCAGTATCTCAGGAAGGCTGTGGGGAGCAACAGCTGAGAGTCAACAAGAATCATAAGGCATTATCACATGTCAGAGTAAGCTGCTGAAGATGGGAAAGCTAAAAGGAGGCAGAAGACAGGTCAGGTGCAGCAGAAAGAGACCTCTCTCTGGGAAGCTGATGTTGTCACTAATTGCCTGTTTCCTCTGGGACCAAAATGCAAGCAGTAACTCCAAGGCCAAAAGTGAAAAAAAGAGGACAGTGGAGCAGGTAAGATCATGGTCTGACCTGCCAGCTCTCTCCTGCACTTACTGCTGTACATGGATCACTTATCACTTGAGCTATTGCAGATCTGTGTTAAATCAGGGCTTAAAATCAAAGGCAAAGGCACCACTGTGTCTTTAGACTTGGGTTGCCAGAAAGCAGGATCCTGTTTACCCAAGACTCTACATGCCTCAGGTCTCTGTCAGGAAAAGAAGCAGCTTCAGCAAGCCACTATGCTAAAGGTTCAAATCATCTCCGGGAAGTGCCCTTGCTCCTCTGCTGACGGCGGCGGCTGGGCATCTGAACTCAACATTTTGGCTAAGTGCCTCACAGGCCCCAGTCAACGTGTCCCCAGCGTGGCAGCGAGCTCAGCAACAAGCCGCTGGAATCCTGACATAAGCCATGCTGACTTCAGTCATGAAAGCTCCCACCAACTTCGACAAGTTCAGGATCATACCACACAAGCAGCAGCACCTTCATACGGAGTTCAGGACTTACCCACTACTGCTGCAGTATCCCCAGTTTCCTTCCAATTGGGGAAGGCTGGGTTGGATCAGGGAGAAGAGCAGCTTCCAGAAAAAGGACCTGAATTTCTCCCCCTCAGCAGCTCTCTAACCACTTGTAGCATTGATACGATCTCATCTTCCTCCTCCTCTCCAGCATCCAAAAGCCTGGTTTCCTGCTGCTTAGCTGACCTCACATACCAGCCCAACACCAATTGCACAACCAGTGTTGTAGCTTTGAGGGCTTAAGGATGGAAGTAGGTTTGTAGAAACAGTGTGATTTATTTGGCCAACCCATGTCACGGGAGAGAGGGAGGGGAAAAGAGATTGTCAAGTTTAGAGGCAAACAAGATATCTGTTTTATTCCTCCTCTTCCTTGTGTCTTAGACAAGGCTCCTTCTATTAGCCTCTCTGGTTGACTTGCCACCATCCCACATACAAAGTAAATACATTTCTCACTGTACAGTTAGATGCCACTCTGTGGTTAATGTACTCCCTCTAAAAAGCCTGCTTGGACTGCAGCTTGTTAGAAGAGTGCATTAAAAGACACAGTGAAAGATTTTCTCATACTTATGTGGGAGGCTCACTAAGAAGAAACTGCCAGTTTAACACATTCTCATCTCCAAGAGCTAATAATAGGCAGAAATGTCTTTACCACTGCAGGGAGTACTACGAAGCTACACTTCTGAGGACTGTGTGGCTGGGCTCCCAACACCAGCAGCTGACAGAAGGATGGGAGGCAGGAACAGCCAGGGTCCTTACACCTGAAAAGAGAAATGCTCTATTTATGCTTTGCAGTGAAAGATTGTATACTCAAGATGAGCTGGGGAGAAATACAAAAGTTATTTCAGGTCAAGAACTGGGAAGTGATTCAGCTGACAAGCCTGCAGAAAAATTCAGTCTCAATAAAATTGTGATGGTTTTGCTTGGAAATATTTGTGAAGATCTACTCAGTTTCCACTTGTTAACTATTTGATGCATTCCCTAAAACATCTAAGCACGGATGTGAAACAGTTAACTTGAAATACTTCATCTCAAATATTGAACACTGCCTTGGAACAATGTTTGTCAACCTGAAATTAAATACTTCTGGGCTGGGTTTTTTTTTTTTTTGGAGGGGGGGTTTAGTTTGTTTGGGTTGGGTTTTGAGGTTTTTCCTTGAAAAATACTCCAAATGGTGAAAAAAAAAACAGTCTCAGTCTTGTCACTCCTCTTGGCACTCACTCTCCAGTTTCGGATCGGAGAGGGGACCTACAAACGTTTGGAGAAGTCTGAGTGTGAGCTTCCTGCCTTGGATGTATCTGGCTGTGTATTACAAAACCTACACTCCTCCTCTTTGATTTCAAAGTACCTGGCAACCCAGGGAAGCACTGACTCAATGCTACTGCTCTCCTCATCTCCTCCTGAAGACAAAACTTTTTTTCTTGCTTTCACAGAGGTTGCTTTCTTTTCCTGCTTACAGCGAGGTGGTGAATGAGTTAGTTTGGTGGACAGCCCTTTGAACACGAGCCAGCAGTGTGCCCAGGTGGCCAAGAAGGGCAACAGCATCCTGACCTGTATCAAGAATAGTTTGTCCCACAGGAGTAAAGAAGTGATTGTGCCCCTGTACTCAGCCCTGGTCAGGCCACAGATCGAATGCTGTGTTCAGTTCTGGATGCCACAGTATAGGAAAGACATTGAGGCCTTGGAGGGTGTCTCTAGCAGTGAGACTAGTGAGGAGTATGAGGAGCAACTGAGGGAAATGGGGCTGTTGAGCCTGGAGAACCATAGACTCAGTCAGGGTTGGAAGGTACCACAAGGATCATCTAGTTCCAACCACACTGACATGGGCAGGGACACCTTACCCTAGATCAGGCTGGCCACAGCCTCATCCAGCCTGGCCTTAAACACCTCCAGCCATGGGGCCTCAACCACCTCCCTGGGCAACCCATTCCAGGCTCTCACCACTCTCATGCTCAACAACTTCCTCCTCAAGTCCAGCCTGAACCTACCCACCTCCAGCTTTGCTCCATTCCCCCTACTCCTGTCACTCCCTGATAGCCTAAAAAGTCCCTTCCCAGCTTTTTTTTAGGCCCCTTTCATATATTGGAAGGCCACAATAAGGTCACCTGGGAGCCTCCCCTTCTGCAAACTCAACAGCCCAAACTCTTTCAGTCTGTCTTCATAGCAAAGGTGCTCCAGCCCTCTAATCATCCTCATGGTCCTTCTCTGGACATGCTCCAGCATCTCCACATTCTTTTGGTAATGGGGGCTCCAGAACTGGATGCAGTAGAAGAGAAGGCTAAGAGGAGATCATACTGTTCTCTGCAAGTCACTGCAAGGAGGTTGTAGCAACACCAGTGTTGGTCTCTTCTCCCAGTTAACTACCACTAGGACAAGAGAAAATACACTTAAGTCGTGCCAGGGGAAGTTTAGATTGGACAGTAGGACAAACGTATTTGCTGAAAGAGTGCTGAGGCATTGGAAGAGGCTGCCCAGGGAGGTGGTGGAATCACCATCTCTGGAGATGTTCAAGAAACAAATGGTCAGGGTAGTTGGGTTATGGTTGGACTTGATCTTAAAAGTCTTTGCCAACCTTAATGCCTCTATAACACCTCCTCTGTGAGCTGGCCCAGCTGGCAGTGCATGGAAGGTAGGCCCAATCCTTAGGTGAAATGCACCACCAGAAAGAGTGACCTGCATTTTTCACCCATGCCTCTGGATCTTTTCTTGTCTACAAAGTGTCCCCAGGTGCCAGTGGATACCACCTTTTGTTTGGTTTTCTGGGTTTTGGTTTGGGGCTTTTGTTTGTTTTCCTTACCCTTCCTATGGTTCCTGTGAGTTGGATGTTGATGGAGGCAGAAGCATTAGTATTAAACAAGCCTTTTAGAATAGAATAGAATCAACCAGGTTGGAAGAGACCTCCAAGATCATCCAGTCCAACCTAGCACCCAGCCCTATCCAGTCAACTAGACCATGGCACTAAGTGCCTCATCCAGGCTTTTCCTGAACACCTCCAGGGATGGTGACTCCACCACCTCCCTGGGCAGCCCATTCCAATGCCA
>WAAF01015672.1:1254-37532 GCA_013400475.1 Tricholaema leucomelas | reverse complement strand
CTGCTCTCCAGCCACTCTGTCCCCAGCCTGTAGCGTTGCTTGGGGTTGTTGTGGCCAAAGTGCAGAACCCTGCACTTGGCCTTGTTAAATTTCATCCCATTGGCCTCTGCCCACCCATCCAGCCTGTCCAGGTCCCTCTGCAGGGCTCTCCTACCTTCCAACAGATCAACACCTGCTCCTAGCTTGGTGTCATCTGCAAACTTAATGATGCTGGACTCAATCCCCTCAGGCACCAACTCTTTCGGCAAGTATAGTATTTCCAGCAATTTCTGTCCAGAGGAGGAAAAAACTGCCTAAGCATTAGTTCTTGTAAGTACTATTTTCTCACATGCATTTTCCTTGACCCCCCTCACTCAGTCCATGATTCAGAGACACAAACAGTCATTAACATTTTTTTCTAGGAAACAGTGTCAGGGATGCTCCAAGTCTCTGCAGGGCTGCATCCAAACACTTGTACCCCTCCTAAGGAAAGAAAGGGACTCCGCAGCCAGACCACCCACAGTTGTCCCAGTGTTGTAAACCCATCCCACCAGAAAAAGCTGAGACCAGCAGGTCTTTGCTCTTGCAGAGTTTACAAAAAGAGCATGATCCTCCCACATCATCACATGGGCAGGACCCAAAAGACAAGGGTCTCTTGGTAGATCTTCAAGCAACATCACAAAAATGAGACCTTGTCTCTCTGATGACTTTATAGTTTTGCTCTAAGGCAGGATCCCGCAAACCTTACTCAAGGAAATACTTTCTGGTGTTCCCTTCTGCACACATGTGCAAAACCCAGGCTCTATTTCCCAGTGCAGATGAGGGTGTTGATGAGCCAGGCAGGATTGCAGCTGAACACTCAGCAGGAAGATGCACAGAAGAGATCATTACTTTTACCATCTATTCTCTATTTTTAAATTCTGCCAGAGAGCAGCTTTCATTACATTGCAAATAGTTTTGGCCACAGTTCCACTGCCTTTTATGTTTCTTCAGTCAGATTGTTAAAAATTAATGAAGTGGATGCACTATTGATTTCAAAAGGGCACTTTGCCTAGCATCCCAGCTCAAATACCACTCAGTACTGCTGGGAAAGCCTGTGGAGAGGCAATACAGTTAGCGTGCAACCCAGCCTTCTATTTTAGAGAGCAGAAAACCTCTGGGAGACAGCACACAGAAGTGAAGCATAAGAAAAGCTTTCCAAGAGTGGAAGAAGAACTACCCTTCCCTAAAACTTCAAGCATAAAGGGTCTCATCCTCAAGTATCTAATGCAAAGGTTACCAGAGAATGGAAAGTCTCCCATTGATGCTGGTTAGATACCAATTTCTTTTTCTTTTCCTTTTTAGTTCTTGCTGGCAAACAATGTAATGCTTTGATCAGCTAACATGGTCTACTTCCTGCTGAAGCTGTGTGAATGCAGATGATGTAGAGGCAGAGTCCCACACAGCACCGAGAAGAGCAGGGCAGGTGGGGAGCACCTGAAGGCTGTGTAGAAAGGAAGGAAGATGACATGTTATTTCAAAAGTGCCAGGAAGGATGCAAAGGTCAAGCAGAACTGCAGGATGGAAAGAGGACAGTGATGGAATGAAGGAAAAGTCAAAAAAGAATTTTGCAGATACTACTTTCAATGAAAAAAAAGTTACATATAACTGTAACATATGAAATCATTATATATGTAATGTGAAAGCAAAATCATTGTTTCTGTCTATAGTGCTGGAGACTGTCCTCAGGAGATCCAAACCCCTGAGGCTCCAGAGCATGTTGGGATAACGGAGGAGTTTGTCTTGGTTGATGCGGACTGAGTTAGGGATCAGTTAAGCAACGTGGTCATCCATAAATCCATGGGTTAGTAGGTCAAGACAGATTCTTCTCCCTCTTTACCCTGCCCTGGTGAGACCACATCTGGAATATTGTGTCCAGTTCTGGGTCCCTCAGTTTAAGGAGGACAGGGAAACTGCTTGAAAGAGTCCAGCACAGAACTGCAATTATGATGGAGCAGAAGATCTCTCTTATGAGGAAAGGCTGAGGGAGCTGGGGCTCTTTAGCCTAGAGGAGACTGAGGGGTGACCTCACTAGTGTTTATAAATACATGAAGAGCAAGTGCTGGACAGAAAAAGCCAGGCTCCTGTCAGTGATACTCAATGATAGGGCAAGGGCCAAGCTGGAGCATAAGTTCCATGTGAACATAAGGAAAAACTTTGTCACCATGAGGGAGACAGAGCACTGGACAGGCTGCCCACACAGGTTGTGGAGTCTCCTTCCCTGGAGACATTCAAAACCTGTCTGGATGCATTCCTGTGTGACCTACTCCAGGTGACCCTGCTCTGGCAGGGGGGGTTGGACTAGATAATCTTTCAAGGTCTCCTGGAACCCCTGACATTCTATGATTGAGTGCATCTGTGCTAGTTTGAGCCTAGTTGGGATATTTTAGTGAGAGGAATTAGATTATAGGCTGTGAAAAGGAAACAATGGTGATGACTACTTTGATCATAGGCTTGCCGAGATGTATAAGAATAAGAACACAAACACAGAGTTTGCTCTCTGGCTTTGGGCTGCACTTCTCTCTCTAACCTGCTGCCTATGTAACTAATCATTCTGCTTCCTAAGTCCCCTGGCTGATTCTCCAAACTCACCTTGAACGTAAGGCAAAGTCTGTGGTAAGGTAGACGGGTGGGAAGAAGGTGGAAGGCAGGGAAAGGGGACTCCAGCCACAGCTATTACCAGGATGGAACCAGTTGCACTGAAAATCTTCAGCTGCTGACAATTCTTTCATTACACTGAGGTAAACAGGCAGTTCACAAATTTAGTCCAAGCACATATTTTGCCCACACCTAAATTAACACACAAAATCACTGTGACATGATAAAAGAATGATTTATTAGCGCAACTTTATGATAAAATTATATAAAATAACAATTTGGTTTTTAAAAGACATCCACAATATTACCTTGAAACAAAATGTACAGATACTGCCTATAATCCAAACAAAAATAAATTACCATTCAAAAAAAAAAAAACCCAAAAAGCAAATGAACAAACAAACAACAACAAAAAATAAAGAAGAAGAAAAAATATTCAGGGCAGGAAAAATAAATCAAAATTATACACAGCATTTCAAGAGGGTGTGGAAAAGAGAAAAACCATGAAATTGATTCAAGTTATACAAACGTGTTTCAACTTTACTCTCAGACAGCTCAGCTTGCATTTGTGTTGCATGCAAATGGAATGATCCAGTGAACAGTTCAGAACAGCAGAATCAGCAGCATAACAACAGCAGAGAGTGAAATAGGCACAATTCAGCACAGGGCACATCAAAAGTGAACAGGTAGTTCTGTCCGGTCTTTGCAAAAGTTATACACATCTACAGAACTTCAAAAAATAGCTACTGTGATCTGCAAACCAAGGAAAAACTAGCAGAATCTTGCACTTAAATACTTTACACTCTTTTTATTTGCTTTTTTTGCCTCCTCTATTTTTTTTTTTTCCTTTTTTCAGTAGGCTGTATGTAAACATTCCACTGGCTGTACCTTTACTACAATGCTCAAAGATGGTGCAGATGTTCTTTCCTCCAGGAACACAACTATGACAGGACAGCAGTGTAGATACATTTAGGTGTAGATACATTTAGATCCTCGCTGGCAGAGCCCACACACACATTCTCGCAGAAGTTACATTCACACCATCAGAACAGAGTAACAGGTTTCTACATTTGAAAGCATCCAACTGAGAACATGGTTTTCAAGTATAGCAGAAAAGCTAAGAGCTGGGATTTTGAAAGGTGCTCACAGTGTCAGGCACCCAAAGCACACAGAAACCCAAAAGGACCTGAGCACTTGCTTCCCTAAGACTTTGAAAATCCCACCCTTCATTACATTTCTTTAGTCAGATATAAAACACATGAAAGCAATGTGGTATGAGAGTGACCCACAGGCCAGCATCCCTGATGTCAAGTTCAATGCAAGGACCATCCATAACTCACAGCAACCAACAGGTATCCTACAATCCTTGGCCATCCTGATACACCACCACACACCCCTTAGGTTCCCAGTGGAGTCACACAGAGCCATGTTTTCATGGTTGCATACAGTACTGCTTGTAAGAATGCACAATCAACACAGGACTCAGTCAGGTGGCTAGCTCTTTGGCTTATCTGGAGCAGACAAGTGCAAATGGGGTTTGCTTCAGAAGCAATGAATACAAGAAAAGATGTGTTGAGTTTCAGCATTGACTAGCAAAACTGTTTTAAATGCAAAGACTCAAGGATGAACAGGACACAGACGCATTTTATAGTTTGGCTGAGTCATAAATAAAACAGAACAAGCTGTGCACCCTCCCCCCACCTTCAAACACATTTCCAAATTATTAAACAGACCCCTATTGAAGCATCCTTATTAGTCATTTGAAGAGGTACCATAGTTTGCAGGCTGATTGAATTGATGTAAGGTGTCTGTGGGCTCTCTCGAGTTCAGAACAGAGAGACCAAGGAAGAAAATCCATCTCCAATGTGTTTATGAATGAAAAAAAAAAAAATCAAGCAGTTTTTCTAATGAAAGTACACAGAAGTCCCATCAAGGACACATCATAGAGAACACAAAATCCACTAGAGCGTAGCCATGAAGATGTGGAAACCTGGTTAACAAATAATACCACAAGTCAGATGTCTGAGTAATTAATTCACTTGTCTTTACAGCAAAAGTGAAATTAACAGCAACACCTTATCTGTGAAGGTCCTTCAACTCCTAGTGAGTTGGGGTAGCACCTGGTAGGTTCAAACCCTAACCAAGAAGGGCTTGAAAAATTGTGTCTCGTATGTCAGGAACGATACCACCACTTAAAATAGTCATCAAGGACACAGTCAGCTATTTCAAGAAAAGACAGATCAGAGTAAATGACTGCATGAACACATTCACCTAGTGCGTACATTACAGGCAGAAGAACATCAAGGGCGAACTCTTCTTTTAGTCTGCATTCATCTATGTGAAATCCAGCAGATTTCCTCATGGAAGAGCACCTCCACACAAGCAGATGAGTCTTATAACCTACCGGAAATCTTGGAAGGATATTTGCACCTATTGCTTGTCAGCCAGCATCTTGCACACTCCAAATAAACTAATAGTCTGTTGGTAATACTCCCATTTTGGGATCAATCCTGTTTCTGCTGAAATTGATAGAAAGCTCCTACTGTCTTGACCAGGAAAGCAACCATGGTCTTCATTAGTAAGATTAAACAATTTGTGAGCATCCCTATTTAAATTATTTTAACAAGTTTCCACTGTTACAACATTCTAGCAGAAAAGCTCAGGTAACTACTGAAACTAAGGAATCCACTATCCACCCTAAAATATAAATTCAGCACACAAGAAGCAGTCAAGCTTGGGAAACCATTGTCATCAGTTAAACTATACACTGTATGAGGGCAAAGTGGAACTCATCTGCTCACCTCTCCCAGTAAACATATCCTCCACAGCTACAAAAGAATTTCTTTACCTGATTACCATTTATTGATCAGGAAAAATGAAAAAGGAAATCTATGTAAGACAGAAAAAACAACTGTAAGCAAACACATGGGGAAGAAATCCCCCTCAAAAACCTATTTTTTTGTTCTTGAAATAGCAAAAATTGCTCAGTGTTTTGCAGTTTAACTGAAAGACATAATAGAAAAATCAACTTTTTCTAAACAAGAAATCACTCAGTGCAACTGCACATAATCCTTAGTGTTTCTAGGATTATAAAAGACTAAAACTAAAATCCAGACACAAAACACAAAAGATACCAAGAGCTTGACACTGCTGAGTAGTAGAATACTACAGGCTGGTGGGCTTCGAGCACTTTTGCATTGAAAAACTTGTTAACAGGACTAGCCATAAAGGTGGAGCTACATTGAAGCCATTGTTTTTTTTCAGTGCTGTCAAGTGAACACTGGTTCACAGCAACTGTGCAATTAAGCTTATTACATGAGCCATTGGAACAGATGTTTTCCTTAGCAATTAGCAAATCACAAGCATCTTAGTCTTTGGCCCAGCCAAGCGTATTTGTAGCTCACTGCAGAAAGATTGTATATTTAACAAAAGAAAAACAAAAGCAGTAAGCTTAGAGGCAGCATTTGTACCAAGATTATGAAAATTTGGCAAGCTAAACTGTATCTATCCCAAACTTTGGGCCTGAGATATCATCAAAAATAGTAACTGTTGGAGTAGTCGTTATATTAACATCATTATTAACTTTTACACTTTCCCAAGAGAAAAACAAAGGGTTTATTCTGCCTTGTTTTGGAGTTTTGGACTGGGGGAGTTTGGGGGGGAGAAGGCTAAAAAGGATTTGAAAGGATTCACAACTTCAGTGTAGTTTTCCTTTTGTGACCAGTGGAGAGGACTTCTTACCCAACTGCAGTAAGAGTTTCTCCTAGAAACCCAAGATATTGCACGATCGTTCTGTTGGATTTGCACCTTGATTCCAACAGGGTTGTAATGCTTCACTTGTACACTTAAAGAAAAATATCAAATTAATAAATCAAAACCAAATGTAGTACCAAAAAAAAAAAAAAAAAAAAAAAGGTGTTGAAATTGAGCCTCATTACAACTGAATAATTCTAAACAGGCCAACGCAAGAACACTTCAGCCACGGCAGTATTGAATTGGAGCGTCTGCAAAGCCTGTTTGCATATGGCACGTTGGAAGAGTGAGTAATATTCTACAAACCAGTTTGCCTTTGCCTCTATGCTGAATATGTGCTGCTCCACAGTGCTACTCTTGTTTAAAAGGCATACACAGACTTTCCATTCACCCTCACAGCATAGATTTATTTTGTGCAACGTGTTGGCAATCTAAACAACTGCTCCACACAAACTGTCCACAAACCACTCACACACGTTACTAATGCAACAGTAGGTTACAAGATGATAGCAATACAAAATATCAGATCAGATCACATATTTCTCTCCATCTGGAATGAAATTTGAATCTTGTAAGCTAGAAGACCCACAGTTCGATTTCTGTGTGTAGTTTCTCATCTGTGCTGGGGACAAAGTCTCCAGTGTAGATCCAGAAGTGTTAGCAGTCCTGACTTTAGTGGCTGTAGACTGTTTAGCAGCAGAAGACACTTTGTTACTGGCAACTATATCCAAGTTTCCAGTAGGGTCAATGATAGCATTTATGACTGGGGGGGGATGGAAAGAAAGAGACATACACAGACATGTTAGCAGCACTCAGAAGTTTCTGAACAGAAGGTTGCTGCCTTCATTTTGAAGGCAGTAGACCTGCAGGCAGTGCTCATGTTCACTTTGGTCACAGTATTTCTTCACTAGTACCTTCAGGCCTAAACAGCTTTAACAAGCAAAACCTTTCCCAAACTGAAGTTATGAGGACACTCAACTTTTCTGTTAAATTGGAAAAGACAAACTACAACAGCCAAATGGTTAAACTCTCAGTAGGAGCCCAAAATGACACCTGGATACTTTCACATGGCTTTATTAAGGTGATGCAAGAGCTTGTCTTGCCTTTTCTATTGTAGAGAGCTCTGTGTGCTAAACTCAAGTCCAAAAAGCACAGCACAGCTTATTGGCTGAAAGAGCTGCTAAACATTATTTCAGCAGAACAAACCTTTGCCAGTTGATCTTATGGGCATACACTAATTATTGCTAACAAAGCATTTCCACAGCAACAGCTTCCACATTTCAGAAGCCAACAGTTTTCTTACAAATTGGCAGCACAGGATAAATCTGCTGTTCAATCTGTGTGCACTGGCCAGAGAGCACCAAGCTAACAAACTCAACCTCTGCACCCTTTTCCCATTTCCACGGGCAAATCATGCCACATTATTTCATTTTGTGCTACTGCAATTTGAGAGACAAAAAAGAGTATTTTAAGTGACTAACCTTCAAGCTGTTTTTGAACTCTCCTGAGCTCCTTCAGAATAGAACTTATTTCCTAGAAACAGAATGAAAATTAGCATGAAATATTAAGCAACTAAGTACTCAACTGATGTGGGAATCTAGTCTTACTCCGACTGCCTTGTCTGATCAAGCAAATTCAAAGTCAGTTCCAGCCTTGCTTGTTTTAACAGAAAAGACAAAGCTAGTATCTGTACTGAGGGGCATTTGGTCAGCGCACAGGGATCTCTGCTCGGCATCATTTCACCAAGCGCTACAACACACAGAGTTCACAGCCAGAGCGGATGACTGGATTTTAGATTTGAAACGCTAGCCAGATAACTGTGCAAAGGCTCCTCAGCATCCTCCTCCTTAATACCAAATACATTAGGATTTTGATAAAGTCAGCTCCTAGGCCAGACAAAGCAATTGGCCACATACACACTGCATGCAGCACCAAGCTACATGGAGTGACAGCTATGCTTAGCACCAACTGTATGTGCTTGATCCATTATTGTACTTAAGTCACTGCTAGAAGCCCCTAATGACATGAGGGCACAAGCACTACCTTAGGACTTAAGGTCTCTTTATTGCCATATTATTATACTGTTACAGGTGAAAAAAAACAAGCATTCATGAGAAACACCTGTCTACAGCTGATTCTGTGCTAATCACACCGTAGGTAATGTTTTGGCTGATGTTTAAATGAAGCTTAATGACCCTGAACTCAAACATCTGCTAAGGGTCTGAGTCTTTGAAGATGAATCACAAGGGGAGAGTGAAAGAGTTTGCTGAAACACAACAGCTGAAGGAACTCTGTCACGATTCAAACAGGATCAGTCTCAACACATGCAAATGGACTGGACATCTCAGAAATCAATTTGGAAAGGGCCACAGCTCTCATTTTGGTTTCTAAGCAGTTTCACAGATGCCACCCTTCAGTATTTTGCTCATTTGCATGGTCTTACCTTGTTTGATGTCTTCAGAATTGGCACCTCATTTTCCGAATTCATTTTGGCCTCCATCTCCTCCCAGGTCCTTTCTGAGTTTTGAAACAGAATCCTGCAACACCAGAAGCGGTACAGGTCTTAAAACTGTTATCCAAAAGCTGCTTGTTATAAAGACTTAATTGTCACAAGATGTAACAACAAAGGAGATTAGTGGATTAGTAACTGGACAAAGCTTCTTTCAGCTGATTTTGGAACTTCTCTAACTGATGTCTTCTACAGCCACAAGAACTTTTGAAGAGATTTCATGTACTTGGTGATCTGCAGGCATTACAGAATCATAGAACGAATCATAGAATGGTTTAGGTTGGAAGGGACCTCAAGGATCATCCAGCTCCAACCCCCTGCCATAGGCAGGGACACCTCCCACTAGAGCAGGTTGCTCAAGGCCTCATCCAGCCTGGCTTTAAACGCCTCCAGGGAGGAAGCATCCACAACCTCCCTGGGCAACCTGTTCCAGTGTCTTACCACCCTCACTGTAAAGAACTTCCTCCTAACATCCAGTCTAAATCTCCCCTCTTCCAGCTTAAACCCATTCCCCCTCGTCCTGACATTACTAGACCTTGTCAATAGTCCCTCCCCAGCCTTCCTGTAGGCTCCCTTCAGATACTGGAAAGCCACTCTAAGGTCTCCTCGAAGCCTTCTCTTCTCCAGGCTGCAGAGCCCCAACTCTCTCAGCCTGTCCTCATAGCAGAGCTGCTGCAGCCCTCTGATCATCTTCGTGGCTCTCCTCTGGACCCGCTCCAGCAGTTCCATGTCCTTCTTGTGTTGGGGGCTCCAGAACTGCACACAGTACTCCAGGTGGGGTCTGACGAGAGCAGAGTAAAGGGGGAGAATCACCTCCCTTGCTCTGCTGGCCACACTTCTCTTGATGCAGCCCAGCACAGGGTTGCTGTCTGGGCTGCATGTGCACACTGCTGGCTCATGTTGAGCTTTTCATCAACCCAGACCCCCAGGTCCTTTTCCTCAGGGCTGCTCTCAGCCATTCACCACCCAGCCTGTATCTGTGCCTAGGACTCCACCAACCCAGGTGCAGGACCTTACACTTGGCCTTGTTAAACATCATGAGGTTGGCCTGGGCCCACCTCTCCAGCCTGTCCAGGTCCCTCTGGATGGCAACCCTGCCCTCCAGCAAGTCAACTGTGCCACCCAGCTTGGTGTCATCTGCAAACTTGCTGAGGGTGCACTCAATTCCTCTGTCCATATGAGAGCCTTGTGACAGAAGAGGCACCTTCTCATGGCCTTCCAGTATCTGAAGGGGGCCTACAAAAAAGCTGGGCAAGGACTTTTCATGGTATCAGGTAGTGACAGGACTAGGGGAAATGGAGTGAAGCTGGAGGTGGGGACATACAGGCTGGACGTGAGGAGGAAGTTGTTCAGCATGAGAGTGGTGAGAGCCTGGAATGGGTTGTCCAGGGAGGTGGTTGAGGCCCCATGCCTGGAAGTGTTTAAGGCCAGGCTGGATGGGGCTCTGGCCAGCCTGATCTAGGGTAGGTGTCCCTGCCCATGGCAGGAGGGTTGGAACTAGATGATCCCTGTGGTCCCTTCCAACCCTGACTGATTCTAAGATTCAATTCACCCATTTTCTGTTATATTTTTGCACAAGCAATATGACAAAGTTAAGGCACCAACAGGAATTACAAATCCAACACTAAAATTCCAAAGACCAAACGTAGGAGGAAAAGAGATGCCAAATAATTTTATTACCTCTCATCCACTACACAGTTTCCTACATCTACATTCCCTACACCTTGATAAAGAGACTTTCCTAGGTGACAGAGCATTATCTTCCACAAGTAGCAAGTCAACAAACTCAGGCCAGGGATAAAAAGTTACTTACTTCATTTTTTCAGCTAGGTTTTCTGTATTTTCCCGGATTGTATGTGATAACTGGGACACTGGGTTCAACATCAGATTGTCAAAGATTACCTAGAATATAAGGGCAAATCACAGAACTATGAGCAAAGGTGGCATACTATAAAAATGGAAATTCTTTTAATAGTAAATGATCTCCACTGAAACATCTTGATCTATGTGGGTGATATTTGAAGCTCAAGGGAGATGAAGAGATGGTGTGTAGCTTTCTTGCAGCATTCTGGCAAAAAGATTAATACTAAGTTGTGCAGACTTTTCTTCCCTAGAGACCAAGTTGTCAGTTAAACGTTAACTGTTTAAGCATTTCTGAAAGAAAAAGCCCTCACAGGCACCTCTCCCCTAAAAACAAACAACAAAACAGAAAGCCAATTAACCAAGAAGTCCCACAGTCTCACTGAAACCATTTACTGTGATTTATACAAGTTCAAGCCACCTTTGCAGCAAAATATCCCACTATGCCACAAGCAACAATAAAAGACCAGACCCCAATTCAAGTCCCATGGCTCAGCAAAGCCCCCAGGCTTCTGCCAGGAAAGCCCGTATCAGCTGGGGTACTCTGAACCTGCACCTTTTACTCAGTTTTGGCACATCTGCAGGAGTGAGGAATTGCTTCAGGTCAGTTACAGAACAGGATCAGTACCACTGACCCCAATTATTCAAGTGCCATGGCTCAGCATAGCCCCCAGGCTCCTGCCAGGAAATCCCATATCAGCTGGGGTACTCTGAACCTGCACCTTTTACTCAGTTTTGGCACATCTGCAGGAGTGAGGAATTGCTTCAGGTCAGTTACAGAACAGGATTGGTACCACTGCTCAGCAGTTCCTTCCCCACTGGCCCATCCGAGTCACAGTTCACCTCCAGACCGGAATGACTACGCAGGAGCTTATCTTTCCCCTCCTGCCTGCACTGCCTCCCCAAGGCTTCTGCTCCAGCTCTTCTGTCCCAAACAGACCTAGCAGGCAGAACGCAAGCAGAAGCACGGCTGAGTGCTGCATCAATCTGCTCCTCTGCTCTCCAGCACCATAATTTCACTACACTCCTTACCCCCACACCATCCCCAGCCTCAAGTTTCAAGTCACGATTCCTCACACTTTAGCATCATGCCAGCTATTTCCAGGTTACCTGCTTTCTCAGTCCAAAGAGATTGCATCAAATCATATGTTGAAGGGAGCAACACAGAACAAGTAGCTTGCTGCCTGCAGGGCCCAGCAAGCCAGCTGTGCCACAGCACTCAAACCCAACTGCAGAAACTACTTGTAAAGCCCAGCAGATTCTGCCATGGCTGCTCCACAGGCAGCTCTAAATAGGATATCACTGAAACCTACACAACTTATAGCTCAAAGTTGAGATTTTTGTGTTTCTCTTTAAAATAGCAGTGACATAGCCATGGGTTCTGAGACCAAATGCTTCCCTCTAAACAAGTGGCCAAGTCTCAAGTTTTACAGAACAGTCAGTACTGGCAAAAAGAGCAATTCTGATTCTCTTTTTTTTATAAACACTGTTTCTATATCTACAAGTCAGGGCTCTTAAGAAGAGGGTTGGGTTTTTTTTGGAGTAGTGTCCTGCAGCTTAGAAAGAGTAGGTATACATACTGCAGCTTAAAGCAATGGCATAGATAAAGAAAAAGGTGGCCTGCCTCCTCACGGTTTCTCGTCCTTGTTTTTCTTGAGGGATCCTCTTCTCTATTATCGTTCATATTTTGGTCAAAATCCTTCAGCTCCACTGATCCCGGAGGCACTTTCTGGTAGTTCAGACTTGCTTCTGGAATGTGCTGCACCAACTTGGAAATAACGAGCAATGAGTCATTATAAAATTAGTAGAGAAGGAGGCACACAGGCACTCTCTGCAGGTATTGCAGATTTTCAGTCAAGCCCCAGAGGAACACTGATTAAGTCTTGTGCAGACAGGTATGGGCTCCTAAGAAAACTACTAGACTCAAATCCTGCAAGCATCTACCCACTTCTGTGAAACTCATTGGGGCTGTTTCACTTTGTAACTTTCAGTCTTGAGCACATAGCTGAGAAGTATATATTTGATTAAGTTAAAACACAAAAAGAACCTGTTGTCCCATATCATATGTTTCAATACAACAACACGACATTAAAGACACACTAAAATTAAACATAAACCATTTAGTTACACATGGAAGAGATGAAAAGGCAATACAAAACCACTGGATAACGCCAATAATTAACAGGAAGAACAGAAAAGCCAAGGCAGCTACTCCTGTTTGGTTGACTGACTTACAAAAAACTCCAAAAGAAGGGGAGGAAAGTAACAGTGACAAGACAGAGGCACAAAAATAATGGGATGGAAAGTGCACCTGAGATGGATATGCCAGCCGAAAAGATCTACGAGCAATCTGTGTTAAAACAGAAAGAAAGAGATCAATGCTAGTGGATGACTGTGACAGCAAGTATCAAAGAGAACACACATTTTGGGGTTATTTTGAGTTGATGTTGCCAAAAGCACATTCCTGAGGACCAGCACTTGATGCCCACTTCCCACAAGCACTGAGGCCCAGTTCTGCACAGGTGGTCTCAGGCAGCTCCCCAGTTCCTTCAAAATGGAGTGTGCTGAGTGAAATCCAGCCAGCTCTGAGCACAAACAACCGGGTAAACATGCAGCCCGGGAGACTCTTTGGCTGGCAATGCACACAGCTTGTGAGAGGACACCAAGTGCCATCCAAGGCCCAGGCCCCCCATAATCTATGCAACGGCATCTGGGTTATGCACAGGCAGAAGGTATGAGATACTATGATACAGAGGCATCACAGCCAAAATGTTTAGCAAAAAAGCTTCTCTCTTTTCTAAGCACTCTCTCATGAAACAGTAAGTTAGGCTCCTTGCAGTGATCATACAGTGTCAGAAAGCAATGAGATACTGTTATAGTCCAGCAATTCTCAGCGTGACCGGTGCAAAATACACTAAAGGGCAGCACCAGCTCTCCCATCACCAGGAGATTTCCATATGTGACCTGGTCTCTTTCCATGGTTTCTGTTCTGTCACACCTGTAAGCATTTCCTCTCATCACACCAACACTTACACCAAGTATGCTAAACAACATCTTAACAAACATAACCAGACTCTTTACTATATCATTACCAACTTTAAAAAAAGACCAAGCAATAGAATTCCACACAGGGCTAAAATTCATAGGAGTGGCCCGTGATTTGGGATGACCCACTTGACTTCACTTGCAGAAACACAGATGCCAATTTGACTGCTTGCCTGCAGAAAGCTGGATGCTGTAAAACCTACATACCCACAAGCTGATGCATCCCAAACAACCAATGGCTTTGGTAAACAGGAATCTTGAAGGTTTCACCCTTTTTGTTTTGTTTGACTCTTTTTGTTTTGTTTACCAATGGCTTTGGTAAACAGGAATCTTGAAGGTTTCACCCTTTTTGTTTTGTTTGACTCTTTTTGTTTTGTTTGGGGTTCTTCTGCTTAATTTGTGGCAGTATTCAGTTCAGTATGCCAAGAATCTGGGTTATTATAAACTCAACATACACTGGGAAAACTGAACACCTCTCTTGCAAACACCCAAGCCAGCACTGGACTTGAAAGGACAAAACACGAAGAAGATGGCTTAAACTTATGTTTTGTCTTAACTTTGAAGAGAAAGCTCATGATTGTATATCTTTAACCAAACCAGTAAGTAATTTAAAAGCAGCCCATTTGAGGCCAAGAAGTGTCAGGCCACATACCAGTCCNGTTGATTCTATGATTCTTATATGGCACTAAAGTCTTCTCAACAGTGATTCCAGCAACAGTACTTAACTTTTCCTGCATCTTTCTCTACTTTATTAACAGAGGTATAAACAGTTAACAGTAGAAAATCAAGACCTAGCAAAATGACATGCAAGACAGCAAGAGCTAGAGCAGTATGAGAGACAACAAACATTTTTTTATTGACATACTTCCTTTCATCAGCTGTTTCAATACATTACTATTATAATTGTAGTAGTTGCTCCTCATCACTAAGTCCTTCCTCAGAATATTTAATATATAAAGTTGTTTAATAAACACTTAATAAATTCAGTGCTTAGCATCACACGCTTATCTTCAGATACTTATATAATCATAGAATCAACTAGGTTGGAAGAGACCTCCAAGATCATCCAGTCCAACCTATCACTCAGCCCTATCCAGTCATCTAGACCACAGCACTAAATGCCTCATCCAGGCTTTTCTTGAACATCTCCAGGGACAGTGACTCCAGCACCTCCCTGGGCAGCCCATTCCAATGGCAAATCATTCTCTTCTTTTAGCACAGATTCAGCAGCACCCAGACCAGAAGAAGCGTGTTTGCTAACTCTAGACCAGTTCCAAAGATGAGATGAAACGTGCGTTTGTTAAACCCATGGCAGTTTATATTGCTCCCATTCATAACATGACCCCAGGATGCATGAGAAGGGCTGGATCCTGAGCTATACAGGATTCAGCTCCACTTCTAGGAATCACCAGTAGAAAGTTCTGCTGATTTAACCTGTTCCAGGCTATCACTAAGCAATGGCAGTTTTTGGGTGTAACTCAAGTTACCTCTCAGACACTAACCCCGCTGAAATCACATTGAATTAATGTCCAATCATAGATAAAAGTCCTCCAGAGTACCACAGAGTACCAGGGGCCAGAAAGTCCCCAGGGTGGTTGGACAGGACATTACCAAATATTTTTATCCCATCCCATCCTCCTGCAAATCTCTATTTAACCAAATATTACAGCTTGTTCTTTCTCTTTTTTCCTCTGTGCTTTCTCTTGCTTCTCTCACCTTTTCCCTGCTCCCTCCCCTGCCACAGTATATAGATATACTTAGTATTCTATTCTCGCTTAACTTTGGGTTTTGCTGTGTGTAGGAGGTAAGGACTACTGTGGCAGGGACAGAGAGAGAGATTAACATTTCAACTGTGCAATATGGCCTTTGGGCTTTGGTCCACGGGGGGCTCTGGCATTGGCTGTTTTACATATATATATAAATAGATAGATATTTTTTATTACCTTTTGTATTTAGTCTACCTTTGTAACTTACAATGTCATTTAACTTCCAAGTGCCATGCAAGTGTTGTTATTTGGCCCTTTTGTGGTAAATTTCACATTCTGTTTGGTGCAAAACCAGCACACTATCCAACCTTGTTTGGAGTAAGCCTAAATAATAAACAGTGGTTTCAGCCACCACTTTTTGAACATTACCAAATGTAATGGCTCCTGAGCTGCTTTCATAAGTTCCAGGGCTTGTCCTTTACAGTCCCATCAGATCTCAAAAACTGCCCTAACGGTAGGTATGCTCAGGAGCACTTCCTACATTGGCTCTCCTGACTACTGCAACTGGCTGACTGGCATGTCCCTCTCATAGCAGTGCTGCCAAGCCATATCGCAGAGAAGCTCTTAATTTGGCTGAGTCCAAGTAAACCTCTCATTGTGATGATCCAACATCACAACTACATGCTTTGGAGCCCATCCTGTTGTACAGAGTGGAAATGCTGACTTTCACAGGTGTTCTTCCTCTAGCAGCAGAGGACATATTCCTCTGTACGAGCTGATTTATGGTTGCACCCTTCAGTGGCACTTGAGAAAGAAGTAGGTACACAGATTTTCTGGAGGCAATTGGACTCTAAGTACTGGTCATTACCAACACATCTAAAATGTTTCATTTGCAAGTAAGAAAGGTACGTTTGCCAGCACAACTGCTGGAGAAGAATGACACATAAGGCAGTTTTGCAGGTGTAGCACTTACAAGGAATCAAAGCAATAGAACACTTTATCTCAGAGCCTGAAGTTATTTTGAAACACTTGTGCACTGCGGCTCCAAGCAACCCAGGCAAAAAACCCTCCTAAGCAGGCTGCAGCTGACCCCAGCTTAGCACAGGCCACACTTGCCTGATTTTCTAGGTGTCTCCCTAAACATCTGGTGTGCACCTTCACTGATGACCACAGCAGGGTTACAGGGCCTCTTGGAACTACTCTCTTGGCAGGTTTGGTCCTCAGCTTTGAGCAGGTCTGCAATTCTCACAACTGTCAAAGACAGCAGAGGGCCAAGAAGTCCATCTAAACAGCAGAGAAGGAGAGCTGTGTATTTTCTTAAGCATCTGCTGGCAGTAGATAGAAGGGAGTTTGAATTTAAACAGCAGCAAAGGCAATTTTGCCTTAGGAGCTGTAGCCTTCTGGTGACCTCGCAGTAAAGTTTGATCTGAACTGAGCCAAATTAAGAAATCACCACTGTACACAAACCATGCTACACAGCTCAGGAGGAAGCCACAGATTCACTGAAGAGATGGGGAACAGGACTTCCCAAGATAACTGCCTTCACTCCTTGCCCAACCTGTAGGCTGGGGAAAAAAAGAGTCCCTGACTATCAATACATAGGTGAAGAGAAGTGGAATCAAGTAACACTTGCACAGCATTTCAACAGCCCTGGCAGAAAGGACAGAGCAGAGGTACAAAACACACAGCTGATAAGAGTGCGTGTAGCCAGAGCACAGTCAGCAGTCTGTTTGAAACGAGGATCACTGGCACAGCAGCATTCTGTTCCCATAGCACCCACTGCTACATCCTGTTCCTCAGATGCAAACTTCAGCAACCAAAGTCCCACTAGCTGCCTTGAGATCCTTTAGAAATGCTGAACTCCCACCTCTGGCAAGGTTGGCTGTGGTACAGAGGAGGGCAAAAAGAAGAGTACCCTGGACAGATTGTAGTCAGTCTTTCTGTTTTGTGTATTCCAAACACAGAGGTGAGGGTTTTTTAAATGATGCAGCAACTCAGTACACTGCTCAGGTTTCCCACCACAACTATGCCCTGTCTACTTACTGGCATTCAGAGGCAGAGATTTTTGTTGTTCGGGATCTTACCTCTTCTCTTGCTGATATGGTGGAAGCAGGAGTGTTGGGCACAGAGCTGAAGGAGTTGCTTGGTCCCGTCCCCGATGAACTCTGTGAGTCTCCATCTCCAGCAACATCATGAATCTCTCGAGCAAGGATGGCCACGTCCTTCACCAAGGTTTGGCTGAGTCTAAAGCACAGGGCATACAGCAGAACCATTAGGATACACGATTCAACAAGCCTCAGTGATAAAATGTAAACAAGGAAGCCACAAGAAGTTTGTGGTAGTTATAACCTCTGCAGAGGCTGGGGAAAGCTGTGGGTTTTGGGTACCTTGGCAGGGTGCTGAGGAATGCTCTGGCTGCATACAAAATAAATCCACCCCGCTCCTGAACCCATCTTCAAAGCGGAGATTTGCCAAAGAGTAAATTCTAGTGACTACACAGTATCAGAAAATATTGTAGATAATCCATAAAGAAAGAAGCTTTACATTATTGCTCCCCCACCCATCCACTTAGTGCCATGATCCAGTTGATTGGATAGGGCTGGGTGATACGTTGGACTAGATGATCTTGGCAGTCTCTTCCAACCTGGCTGATTCTAAGATTCTTCCTAGTTTGTTTCGTCTTTCCTTCTTTTTGCTTTCTTTACTATAACGTAGTCAACCTGCCTTCTTGGGACTTCTTTGTTTTCCCTAAAAGGCCCTTACAAGGAAACAAGAGTTTTTTTTCTTTCCTACTTAAGTAATAAAACCTCAAATTATCTTTCCTTCTTCCTTGTGATTTACAAACTGTAATTCAAAACATTCCACCTTCTCCAGAAGGGCTGAGATAATCAGAGTCAGCATGGCATAACTTAGAGGGATCTGGTTTGTAGAAAATCTTGAAACTTCAAGCCCCTTGACAGCTGTCCAGTTAAAAACTCAGTGATTGCTCTAGATCTCAAAATCACTTTCTAAGCCTCTCAATTGTTGCTGGCAGAGCTTAAAAAAAAAACACCACGCCTTCAGACCAAAAGTAGCTGTTGTAGTAAAATTAGAGAAAAGCTTCTGAAAGAAAAAAAAAATCCTCTAGCTAACCAGCTTCATCTAAAAGACACCTTCTTAAAAGAAGAAAACAAGAAATGGGATAAACCTGTTAGTTCATCAAAATATTTTCTCAGAAAGAAAATGTTTTAATTAATATGCTTGAACTAATAACAAACAGTTTGATGTGTTTGCCTAAAGGTGTCCTCTGTCCACGCTGGTTTGGACAGAGCTGTCACCAAATACATGCATTATGTGATTCACTTACTGTAAACAAGTGGCATTTTCCCTTTTAACTCTGGCTCCTCTAAACCCCTCCCAGTTAATTTGGGAGCAGCAACGGAAATCAGGACTGCAATTACGATGCAGACTCTGTGACTGAGCCCTGCAATGTGCAGCGCCAGACAAGTCTGATGCAACCGTTTATTTATAGCTGCCGCAACCCGAAGCGTTCCCCACGCTACAAACGCTGCTCAGAGGGAAGCCAGCATCTCCCACACACACTCTTCATGCAGCACAGGTAATGCAGCCCGGCTTGAAGGCTGACACACTTCTGAGAAGCTCGTTGGCAACTTTCACACAAGAAAAGCCCTTTTGAGGACACTGTAGCAAGCATAAGGGTGATGTGGGCTGCAGACCAAAAGGAGACAGAAGATGACTTCCTCAGTTGAAGGTATTTCAAGCATGGCCATACAGTGGAAGACCAGTATTTCTGGAAAATGGGCATAACACTGTTGCATACTAGAGATGTCAAACCTCAAATGCCACTGTTTAAAAAAAGAATCTGTTTGCTTTACTGATGAGTTCCTCCAGGCAACCACCAGACCATCAGTACACAATAGGTTCCGTATCCAGGGATATCAAGCTAAGCAAAGGCAACTCATTTATACAGATTTTCTTGTTTGGATTCATTTGTGCCAAGCAGAGTGCTTCTGCCCCACAGCAACTGCTTACTGCTCCCTTACAGGCTTCAGGCAAAGCAGCTTCAGTAGTTTACACATTCAGTCTTTGCTAAGCCATTTGACAACTCCTGCAGAGAATTAGGACAGTTCACACCAACCACTCTGTGTGCATACAGTGACTTCCAGCAAAAAAAGAGATAAACAGGTATGAACAGCCATGTCTTTTTACAGACTTACAGGTAAAAGAAAATAACTTGTTCACAGCTTGAACGACAAAGAAAGACAGAATCTAGCTTCCCTGCACCTTGACATGTTTTAAAGGAAAGATGCAACCAGCATTCCCTAGCATAGGCTGTAAAGCTCCATTAAAACCTTTTAAGTCTGAACATGCTGATATGAAGGAGATGAGGGGCACATCAACAACAGGACAGATTACCTCTTCTTCTCCCTCCACACCTGGGCTTGAACACCAAAAAACCCCCAAACCTCAATCCATTTTCAGCATGTGAATCCATGCATAGAACACCTCCTCACCTGGCTATTTCTGCTATCTCTGCTGTTTGCGCCATGAAGTTGTACGGGTCAGGCTGGTCAAAATCCTCATCATCATCTGTTTCTCTGCCATTCTGCTTCTGCTTGCTCAGCCCAGAGCCACGTATCCTTGGTGTTTGTGTGGCTGTTGAAGTATGGGAGCGTTTGTGTTTAGGGGAGCTGTGATTTGAGCCATATTCCTCCTCCGAAGTAGAATTGTAATCTGAACCCTGTGGTCTCCGCCTTGATGCTTATAAAAAATGAATTGGTTTCAGACTGAGGAAACTAGTAAAGAACAACTACAAAAAGGGCAAAAAGGTAAAACAAAACTAGCCCAAGAGCACAAGGAGAGTTTCTGTGCAAATTTTAAGTTAAACAGAACATTCTTAGAGCTTATTTCAAACATGAGCACTTCTGTGGCTCCCATTTACTATACAAATTTGGAGTGTGAAATGCCAATGGAAAAGCAAAATGAATGTGTTAACAAACCCAGTGTAGCAAATTACTACCACAGATTTGGCTTTCCATGCACAGAAGCTCTGTGTATAAGCAGCACATGTTTCAGACTCCTCATAGTTCCACAGAAGTCATTTTCTAAAAAGAGCCCAATTTTCCAGCCTGCAGACACCTTTCCAGCTGCAAGTACAAGCAAAAGGAGGGGATTTTGAGTGAAGAACACGCTATAGTGCTTGGTGTTATGTGTAAGAGTCCACACACCCAGGTTTATCCACCTCCCAATTCACCATTAACAACACTCTACAAGAAAAGAGTGTTCACAGAGTCAGCTCCAACTTCTGGAGCCAACTGGAAGCTGTCCACTTATTCCAGCTGATTTGGCACATCTATAGACATCCAGGCCCTCCTTGCATGGGAAGCATCAAGACATCCTTATTGAAAAACTGGGCTCCCAGTATTTGCTGCTTCACTAAACTCTCTATGGCTACTGCATCATTCCCTCCTTGAAGAATCCAGACCCACCAAACACAGAATTAGCTTAGTTAAGGTAACATCAAACACCTAAAAGGTTTTAAACACATCAAGTTACTAAACACCTAAAAGCTTCACTGAATTACTGGGATTGTCATAACCCTGAAGCACTGCAAGCAAATTAAACCAGCATCAGAGAGCATACAGACAAAAATAATGAATTTGGTATAGAAGAAGTAGGTGGAAATAACAGTTATTGTATAGTGAAAAAAACATTCCTAGACATAGCTGTCTCTGCTATAGCTACATAAATGCCTTGACTTAGGATTCATATCTATACATACATAGAGAGGAAATAAATTTGCTCATATTCCACAAGTAGTGATAATTTTTTTTAAACACAGGTTTAGACCCAAAAGGTCACCCTGTCATTAAATAGCACTTTTTGTTTTTATGAAGAGCCTGATTTTCCATCCCTGTATGCCAAGAGAAATGATAATCAACTCCCACAGTACTATTCAAATTATACTGAGTAAACAAACCATATACACAGAGGAACAGGGGAGGACAGGCCCTTAGCTTACAGAACAGGTAATTTGGATTATTCTGATGTTATCTAAGCATTCCACTAAGTTAATTCACATGGCCTGACAACCTACTGGTATTTCTTGTCTCACAGCCAGAGAGTTCATCCTGCTCCTCTTACAGAAATTAACTTTCTCTTGCTGGGAGAGGTGGAAACTATTGTGGCTAGCTAAACACCTTAAGAAATCCTTGAATAAATCAGCCACACCTGCCTCCTTACTCCCAAGGCTTGACGCTGCTTTCAAGGTTTATTATATTGTGCTAAAAAACGTCTTGATGGCACGGTGCAATAATTCAGTTTATCTATCAATAACTTTTGTGCTAGGTGTTGATTCACTAACTCTAACAGCATTAGTAGAGGAGCATGCATCACACACTTGGCACAGCACGACAAAGCATGAAGCAGACTAGAATACTTAGAGTTTATGGAAAGTTCACAATCCTATCAAGGAATTAGGAGGTGAGTATTTTAAAGGCAACTAATTCAGAGAAAGGATTAGCATCATCTGCTGCAACTATGCACAAGGAAAGATATTAGCATGCTACTACAGAGCTCTGAAAGATCAAAAACCAATTCATTTAAACCAACAACTGGCCAATGCTTATTATCATTTTTCTCTAAATTATTTGAAGTCTGTGGTCCAAATGGAGAGGGATCGTAAGGAGTGTTTCCTGTTCAGGAAACTCTGACCAAGTTATTTTGCTTTAAATTTGTTATTGTTTAAAAAGAAGTCAATAATAGCATCATCTCAGAGAAGGCAAAAGAGACATAATCTTCTAGCATATTCACATTCTGATTTACATGCATATACAAATGGGTCAGAAAAAAAATTATTAAAGGGAAGATGGATGCTCTAAAACAATGCAAATCAAAACAAGCAGCAAATAACATTTTTAGCATGCAATAAAAATGAATAGTGCAAGAATGATAATTACTTCAACTGCACGAAAATATGTGAAAAGGGTATCACTAAAACTCTTACGACCTCTTACATAAACACAGATCTGCTGAAAAAAAAGCATCCCTCTTAATGGGCCTAAGAAACCCAGCTGAAGGCTTCTTCCTGTCCTTTTGTCTCCCTGTCATTCCCAAAAACCCAAGCGAACAGGTCTGCTTTGCCACACTCACGGCAGATCATGGACAACAAGCACAGACCAGGACTTAGACCAAAGATATTGGGGACAATCTTCAAATATTAATTATCATCTTTGAGTTGTCATCTACATTGTCTCCACCTCTTAATTTAAGGCCAATTTCAATGTGACAGATTGATAGTGCAAGGGTCTGTTGAATATGCAGCTACAAGGCAAGACAGCCTCCAAAACTGCACCTCATGGGAAACACAACTGTACCTCTGCCTTACTTATGGCAACATGGAATAAAAGTACACACTGGTGGGAATCTCTTCAGGAAATCAACATGTAGCATCCAGTGTAGGAAGAGCATGGGAACAGGCTTTACAACACAGGCACATTTATTTCCTGTTCTCTTGTTTCACATGCATTCAAATCTCCCACTTTGGACATTAGCTGTCATCAATACCATTATAAGCTCTCTGGGAGTAAATTCAGATTCTTAAAAGGCAAAGACAAATAGAACAGAGTTCCTTATAGCACTGAAAAGGCATTCAACTGTACCTTTTAACAGAAAAATGACTAATATGCTCCTGCTAAATGGGAACTGTTTAAAAAACAAAGCCACTTAAAAAAAGAAAACAAACAATAAAAAAGAAGCAATTTGGAATATCCTCACAGACAACACCACAACATCTCCTTGGATGTGACAGAGGCTCTGCTGGTTCCAAACCCACAGGAAATCTCAACCTCTATACTGCTTTTTAGTGCACATTTGTACTCACCAATGCGGTATCCATAGTGCTGAGATATCAATCCTTGGCAACTATGTGCAGCCTATAAAGCAGAAAGAGTGGAATAAAGGAGAAACAAAGCACAAGCACTTACTGGATGAGGAAGAATACTTGACACTGCTTGAACGGGTCCTGCTGAAAGGCTGCTTTGTGGAGGCAGCAGCTGCCATCTTCCTTGCGGCGGCTCTCACCTCCGAAGCACCTGTCTTCCGATAGGACTCCACACTCCGGCCTGAAAACCCCGGCCTTGGCTGTGTTGTCTCAGAGTCACTGGGCACTGTAAATGAACCTGCCCGTTTCCTCGGCATGGCAAGGATGTCCAGCCGGGAGAGCTTCTTTGTCTCTGTGGACTGCTTGGGGCTCAGAGTGGTGGCTTCAGGGTTAGTGGCTGTTTTCTCAGTATCGACACATTCATTGTCTGAAGTATCTCCCAGCCGGGCACGACGTAGCTTTGAGGCCCTTGTGGGTCGTGGAGTGGATAAACTGTTGGAGCGAGTGAGAACTTGCTGGATTTTCTGCACATTCAAGGTCGTTTTGCTGTGGTCCTCCTTGGTGGCCTGAGTAAAAGGTTTTCTTCTGGGAACTGGACGAGTTACTGAGTGCTCATGGTCAGACACGACCGCATCGGGGACTGGCAAATAGGGCAAGCTTGAGCTTCTCTCATCATCTGTAAAGTCAAGTGAACCTCGAGTCCCAGCGCTCCGCTTCATCTGGAAGCGTTTAGCAGTCTCCGTGTGGTTTGATGCCTCTGGTGCTTGTGTTTTCCACTTCTCCGTGAGCCTGTCCCGAGCGCTGGGCTGCCCACACTGGTCCTGGATGGATGGTGTGGAAGAAGATTTCTCCTTCTGTAAGCTTGCGACCGCTTTGCGTTTTGGGGCGTTGGTTGGGACGTTCTTCCCACTCACCAAGCTGACCGTGCTAGCAGTGTCCACATCTGAGTCCCCTGACAAGGAGTCCTCCAGCTGACCAGCAGTTTCTGAGGGCTCCAGCTGTTGGCTTTGACACAGTAATTTGGCTTCCAGTGCTGCCAAGGCAGTTTCAGTGTCCTTAAGGAGAAGATGAGTTTCCTGTCCAAGGTCCATACGAGTTGATCGAACAGCCTCTAAATCTTTAAGCAGAGGGTGACTTGAAATATGTGGGAGTTTATTTTGAGGAATACCACTGTTTGATTTATCTTTGGTAAAACTTTCTTGCCTAACAAAAGATGATGTTTCCTTTCCTACCGTGTTTTCTTGATCTTGAGGAAGATTCTGATGAACGGAAATAACTACTTTTCCAGCTGCATTTATGTAAGCACTAACATCTTTGACTGGTGGCTTTCCAGGAACTGGTGTGCCAACAGACTTGAAAGAAAACTCCTGATCCTTGCTGTCTATGTCTGCTCGAGCATGAGACATGCTCAGAGAGAGCTTGGAGGGAATCCCTGCATCATTGCTGTCATCACCAATGTAGAACGAAGTTGAAACTGGCTCACTTACAGCTCTCACGTTTGAGACCTGGGAGGATCCCAGCTGCCAGCTCTCTGATCTGGTGTCTTCCCCCATCTGTTCCAGCATTTTATTGCTCTCTTTATATTTCTTGCCTTTGTCTGTGCTGAAGCCGTCATCAGATCTGCTGGCATCACTGAGGCTATCTGGATCCAAATCTTCTTGGATGAAGAGGCGGCTGTTTGGATCACCATAGGCTTCCATGCAGTGGTCCTTCACAATAGTTCTCTTGGTAACCTCAGAACAGGACTCCTGGCAAACCAGGACTGTTGCAGGTGTGGGACTGTCTGATTTATCACTTGGTGGGAGTTGGGGAAGAAGGCGCCTTGTTCTCAAGGGCACAGCGTTTTCTGGTTCCCCGAGTTTTGGGGCTACACCACTTTCTGAAGAGGGTTAAGTGGACAAGAATCAACTGATGTACAATTATAGCATTCATTTATCTATCTAGGAAAAACCTGATCCTGGAGAGTTCAAGCTCACAGAAGTACTCAACAAGACACATTCTCAGAACTAAAGTTTCACATGATATGAACATCGACAGAGGGCTTGGGTGGTGCTCATTCCTTTGGGTTTATCAATACAGACAGCATATTTGGTTCCCTTGCTGGATCAGAGCACTCAACACCTTCCCTCTGTCGAGGTAGGCTCTAAAGTGGGAGAATGAGTCTGAAATTCTAACATTGCTGGTGTCTGTCATAAATCAGGCAACAGGACTGAGATGAAAAAACACTAAACAACTACAGTGATGTAGTGCTTTAAGTGCAATTCTACACAACATAACCGGTCTGACTAAATAGATGGTGTTTTTCACAGTACCATGTTCTCATACAAGCATGTCCCACAGCAAAGCTCCAGGAGAAAGAGCTCTGAGTTAGAGCCTACTTCCCCAACACGGGTGGGCTTACCAGTATGGACACACTTCACCAAAACAGTGCTCTTATTTCTCCCATGCCGCTGTCCAGGGCTTCATATTTGACAGTGAAGCCTCTAAATAGTACCATAGTCAACTAACCAGCTCTCCTGCTACTTCAAACAATCTAGGAGCCAGGATATCACAACATGAACACAGTGGCAATGACCTCCAAAACAAAGGTTTCATCTAATCTTTACTGATTCTACCCATAGCTGTTGATGGCAGGAAAGTAATAAATATTTTTACCCACAGAAGTCAAAAGCATTTACAAAAACCAACAAAGCATTCTTTTCCCTTTCTCATGTACCAACAGGACCATAGGCTCTGTAAACTGTCTTCCCAGTTACAATGGCAGTCTGATCTCCTCCTCTTGTCCTCCCTCCATATTCACTTTTCTAGGCTGACCTCCAATACTCCAAACCTGCCACCTGACAGGAAGCCCCAGAACTGCCTAAAGTTCTCAGCATAACTGAATGCAGGAGATACACGCAAACAAAAAAGGACAACTCAGCAATTAAGTCCTTGCAGAGGACTTTCATCTGTCATCATAAAGCAGTCTGAACGGTCACTAATTTGGGCTAGTTAACACCCAAGGTCCTTGTAACCTTTCTCTTTCCCAGGTGCCTTTAATTCTTGTCAAATATAACAGTTAAAAACTTCTTGGATGACTGAAATATATACTGGAGGCTCTCTCCACCTTTACACCACTGGGAACAAGTTATTCTGTCCCTCTCATCCTCAATTACATTAACTAAAACAGTAAATAAGCCACAGCCAGATGCATAGAAGCTCTTAATTTCTATTTTTCATACCATCATGGCCTAGATTCAGCCACCTTCAAACAGGAATGTCAGGATGAGACTTACCTGCACCTCCATCACCCTGCCCAGAGACAGATCCAGAGTCAGAGTAACTGTCCGCAAGACTTGCCCACCTAGACACCCACTTCTGACTCCCTTGAGATGCTGCAGACATCTACAACAAGGTGGGGAAGGTGGTGTCAGAAGAGGGTTTGTAAACCAAAACCCTGAAACAATCTCTCCTCTCATACACACATCAGTCTCCTTGAAATGGAAATCAACCTGGGCATTGCACTTCCATCCAGACAGAAAAACCCATCTACACCTTTACCACCCCAGCAAATCCACCTGGACTGCCCATACCTGCACATCAGCTTGAGACCCACTCGCAGCTTTGGAGGCAAATGCCTGGAGCAAGGGTGACTTCTGACTAGTGCCGTTTTCACTGATTAAATGCTGATGAGAACTGGAGTCGTCTTTTTCACCTTTAATTATTGGTCTAAAGGCTGAAGAGATTCTGGTAAATTCAGGTGACTCAAGAACACCAAAAACCTGAAAAGTTGTTTGCATGCGAAATATTAAAAACCAAGAAAATAAAACAAATACTAGCCCCAAAATCCAAATCCATAAAGTATTATCAGATGCAAACTTTGATCCCAAAGGACAAGAAACACTTGCTAACACTCCCATACAAGTTACATAAATCATTTTCCTCTGTACTCCACAGCACAAGCTTTAAATACACTTACTCACAGTATCCCACTTACACCCACCTTCTCTCTTTCCCTTCATTATTTCAGTGTGTTACCTTTATCAGTAGCAATTTTCTGTAAAAAGGAGTCCTTTCTCAGCCATGAAAAATTTAGGGTGACTGTCAGGGAAGCTATCTACCAGCTAATTCATGAAGAATTAGGGGAAAAAAAAAGATAAAAAAGAAAAAAACTGAAGACTCCATCTGCAGGGTCTTTGATAGACTGTAACAAATACTATGTTGAGCAAAGCAGCCTTGTGCTGCCACATGAGGACCTAGGAAACAGTGTACCTTTGAGACAAGTCAATGTTTGAGCCAGTTGGCCAGATTTCCTCTGCAGATAAACAGGTCTTCCTAGGAGACTGATCAAGATCCATGCCTCAGAAGTTCCCTGACTACAAGTAGTTCAAAGGAAGATGTCACCATGAAGGAGACCGAGGCTGGGCAGACATAGTCATTAATTTCTTCACTCTCATTTCTATTACAAAAAAGTATACATGCAATGGTCAATGAATAAAAAGAGGAATCACCTCTAAACCTCAGCAAGTTCAGAATTTATCTTGTCTTTCTTCCTGGACAGAAACACTGAGGTCTGGTTATCAGGTGTTTCCAAAGTGGTGGGTTTGCACTGCAGTAAGTCTGTGGCAGAGATAGGAACAGAACTTGAGCAGCTTGCCTGCCCAAGTCACATGGCTGCCAACACTACTGCCCACAATTAGCTGTATTTTTGTGACGCTTTTCCTCCTATTTCCCCAGTAGACCAATTAACCATCTAGTGTCAGGACTAGGGCCTCGTTGTGACCTAAACATCCTGCTCCAAAAGCTTCTGGTCACATTTAAAACAAGATGTAAAGAACAAATGTAATTAAAAAAAAAAAAAAGGAAGCTATATCCAGGCTTAAACCTCACCATCCTCCTGCCTACACTTCACTACACCTTCACAGCAACTTGCCAGCTTTGTTTTCATAATAGACCGCAGATGAAAGTCAAACCTGAAAATCAGCCAAACTTTGGTTTGCCCTGCGGTTGCTTCGTTGAGTGGATTTTGTCAAGCCTCTCCCTCATCTCTGGGGTTTTGTTTCTAGATTATCATTCACTCTGCAAAATCCAAACATGTACAGATCTAGGATTGCCTCTGCGGTAGTCCACACCCTTCACTATCTCAACTAGCTGCCACTTGTCCTGCCAGCAAGCACTCCCTTTCTAACCAGGCATAGCCAAATACAGAACCTCCAACCACTAAGCACAAGCCCTCGGTCTCCATTTCTTTTGGTCTACCTTGGGCCTACCATGGGATGCTGTACCAGTGATGGGCTGCAGCTCCCATCTTCGTAACAGTGGGCAGGAGGTCATGCAATGCCAAGGCAGAGGCTTGGGAGCAATTTTAGAAAGCTAAGCTGCTCCCAACCATGACTTGGCAGGATCACTCTGATCTTCATTCTGATGCTGCCCTTCCTCTAAACAGACGGCAAGCCCACTCTTGCACTTTCACATCCAAATTCCATTTTGGAAGCAAGGCAGCTCTTTGCTGTGGGTTTACCTTGCCTTCTCGCACGTGAAAAACCTGCAAAGTGCAATTTTTTGTTGTTGTTTTTTTTTTTTTAAAGACCAGTCTCTCAGTCTGTTGGGGCTTATCCTTAACACAGGTCACCCAGGATGACTTCCCACTCCTAACCATAAACTCCTGCTGCACTCAATTTAGAAAGGAGTGGTCCTTCATGGCAACAGCAAAGAAAGTCAGGCCTTCTAGCACAAGGTACAGAAACTCAAGCCTTCAGCCCTTGGCTCACTGTCCAAGCACAGAAACACAGCACTTACCTGGTCTATCATTTTTCGCGCTTCCTCCACCTCTTTGTCTTGTGACTCTGTCTCAATGGTGTATGTGCCGGTCTCACTCACGCTGTCCTCCTCATCATTTCTCCTGCCCTGGGCTGACTTTATGTCTGGAGGTGGAGTAGAGGCAGGCTCCGGTTCTGATGATACAACCACGCGTGGAGCTACTGGCATGGGCAGAGGTGACGGTTTCTCAGTATTTGGCTTCCCAGACTGAGCAGTCTCCCGCAAGTACTCAGCCATAAAATCCTGAGCCATTTTAGACTTTCTTCCAACACTCCCATAAGTTTTAGCCGATGCTCTGGAAGCAGAGGAGGATGAAGAGTTGATCCTATCCTCTGTTTTCTCTCTCTTGAAGGAGCTAGATCTTTGGGTGCCAGAGGAGCTGTTACTGAGTTTGCCTCCCTGGGTCCCAAGGTGAGATGGTGGTGCCACACTTCCCAACTTCTCCGCTGGCAACACATTTTTGCGTTTTTCAACCTTGTTCTTCAGCCCCGGATCAGTGTCACTCTGGGAGGAGTGTGCGCTGTGTGTGAAGGACTGCGACCGTTTCTTCCGCGGCGTGTCCTCAAAGAACTCGATGACAAAGGCCTGCTTGTTGTGCAGCATCTCATGGGGATCACGCCTCATCTGGCGCTGCAGCCTGGCCTGCTCCGTCGTACGTTCACTGCCTGTTGTTGTTGTTGTCTCCTTCTCTGCTTTAGGTGCCACAGGGTCTTCAGAGTCGCTCTGTGTCCCGTCCTCGTGCCTATTGCCTGGAAACAAGGCATGTACATTTGACTTCCAAATTATCAACTGCTGTGGCCCTGTCATTACCTCTCAGTTGAGATTTATCATTTCAGTTAAAAGTAACAAATCCTACAGGATGAAAATAGCTCCAAAGATATCTGCTGTGGTACAAGTATTGTCTCCCATCAGATGAAATCAAGAAGGCAGCTGCCTCCTGACCCCACTTTTCACAACTGGTTGGCTATGAACTTGTTGAAAACAATCAAGAAATCATTTCAACCCCAAGAATTTCTGATTTTGTAATGCTGATTTAGACACCTAAATGATTTCTTTTTTCCATTTAAATAAAAATGATGACATAATTTTGCCATTCTGCCAATTATCGTACACCAAGATTACTTCATTAGGTTCTATTACTGAGCAGAAATATCTCTGCAGAATCAGTAAATAAACCCCACACACTACATTACATGAAACCACATTCCTATGATGAAAGACCAGATCAGTGTGACGTGAGTGCATTCACCTCTTGAGTACCCACCATGAGTGCATGCATCTCTTACGTACCTGAACTGGGGGAAATAAACCAGAAGCTAACAGAAAAGTAAATTTTCAGAATTCTTTAGTTTTCCTGAAGATTTAAGAATCACAGCATGACACTTCATGAGTTACTCCATCCTATTACCAGCCAAGCAAAGGTTAAAGTAAGTTTGCAATTATTTTCACAACGACCATGTTTACAATCTTCTCTATGTATCAGTGATGCCTGCCCCTCAGCACCTGATTTTCAAGAAAGTAAGTTAAAGTACAACAAAAAGTTAAAAGTAAAACAAAAAAACAAACCTTTTTTTGGAGAAGGAAACTGGTGTGAAGGCACACAACACGATTCAGTCAACGACCAGGAACCTGTCATCGGGAGAAGGGGGAAAGAGGTCTCTGCGCTCTAGACTGTAATATGCAGCAAGATATACTGGCTAAAATACCACGTGTTTGAAAGGAAAACTGCTCAAACCTACTTTTCAAGTTCTCCAGACACATGGATGATGACCATTTATTATCTCAAGTTAGCCGTGAAAGATTACAATATAATACAAGATCCATTCAACCCAGGAGTCAGTCCTCTGAAGTTTCCTAACACCCTCACGAAGAAAGCCTGCTGGCTTTCCACTGCACCCTGAGGGATGATAAGCTTTGTCCTTGGAAATGAAAGTTCTTAAATTAAAGAGTCTTGCCCAAGAACTCTGCTGAATGCAAAACAGTGAGGATACAAGGAAAAACACCCACTGTGCCCACAGATGCCCTAGCAGAACATCAGGCACACCCTTTCAAGCTGCTAAGACCTGAACTTTCTAGTCTTGGTACCAGGTTTTAAATTCACCAGATTGTTCCTGAAGGTGAATAAATGTTACTAATGAGTCCCAACAGTGGGAGTCGCTGATCCTGAAGACCCAAAGCTGGTAGGCAGCCAGCAGTAGCCTCCAAGACATCCTCAAAATTAGCCCTGTCAGAAAAACGTGTTACACAGCTATCACAGATAAATGACTCCCTGTCCCCTGCCAAAGCAGAGGTGGATAAACTCCTCAGGCCACCAACAGTGTATGTTTTAATCAAATGTCCAAAGAGTTGATTTCTTGATATGCAAATAATGCATTAAATTACCTTGGCTTCTTTCCATGCCTTATGGACTGTAAAGAGGCAAGTGCAGTCTAGTATTCCTATGAATTGCCCAGGAAAAACCCTAGGCTGAGCAGGAGCTGCCTAATTCTTGCCAACATGAAAAAGCAAAACTACTGAAGCACATTTATATCCCTGACAATGTTCTCCAATATGTCATCAAGACCCTACAGCACAGTAACAAAAACCTCAACCCAAATCCCAAAACCCTCTATCACATTGTCACAGTAGACCAAAAATAAGACCCTAAGTAATGAGGCTGGGCAATTCAACACTGTCCCTTATTGAGAAACAAGCAATGACAACAAAGCAGCTCAACTTCCACACCACAACAAGCTCCAGGACTGAGCATATGAGACTTTTTTGACCACAGGAGATTAAAAAAAACATTGTACACTGTAAACAGCAAGTTGCAGGTGTAACTGTAGAAAGTCTTCACACTACCAAGTTTCTCAACAAGGACCAAGCAAATGCTTCTTTAAAGGAAAAAAAGGTATTGTTGTCATTTAAGAAGGACCTCAAGTGCAAGTCTAGTAACCTTCAATATGACTTAACCACTTAAAAGTTGCAGTTCAAAATGCAGAGGCCTGCGAGGCAGCGACGATACAGGAATCAGCAGGCTCCTACTAGCTGTTCAGTGCATGGTCCAAGACAGACATCCAAGCAAGAGCAAATCTTGCAAAATACGATTCTATTGTGTCTCACATTACAATCATGTGAGTGTCACCTGTACATCTGTACTATGAACTGGGCTCCAAACTACACTTCAGACCTCTGAAAACTGCCAAAGAATTCCTTACAATGATGGATAACAGGACACAGATCCACAAAACAAAGTTTTCGAACAGAGCAGGACTTCAAAGAAGCTTTAGTTTCTTTTACACTACATCAATTTCCTTCATTGGTGACTGTGTGTATCTCAACTCTATTGCCAGTCTCTGTGTCAGGACCTCTGATTATCCTACCACATGAATCTGGTGATTACAGCCATCAGGGTGACCACAGCCAAAAGGAAGTTAATTCCTTCAGCTAGGAGAAGCCAACGTAAGAAAATCCACCTGTGTTCAGCAGCCTGCCTGAACACATATTTTAGATATTGAAATAAAATATTTTTCTCAATCACTGTTACTACTAAGCTGGCATTGTAGATGTAGAGCAACCACATTAGAGTGTCCCCATGCCAGCACCACACGTGGCTTCAGGGCCAGGTGAAAAGTCTGCTAGTCGGATTCAAAACATTAACAGTCATTAACAAAATATTCTTCATCTTGCAAACTCGAAGCAGAGATAATTAAGTCCACCTCTTTTTGACAGGAGAAGGGGTTTCCCCCTTTATTCTGCTGCATTTGCACAGCCAACAGAAAACTACGCCCACATAATAAGACATTCACTCACCTTTAAGCGTCCTCACATGAACTGGCAGGTCACTCTTTGTACTGTACACATCATCTCCTGGAGACTGTCGTCTCATCAAGCTTGGGTCATTCTGGACAAGCCAATCAGCCACTTTGCTCTCTGCTGACATCACTTCCGTATGAGCTGGTTCCTTACTGTATGGTCTTCTCTGTCTGAGCGAAAATTTAGTTACGTGGTCTTTTATCTTTATTTTACCAGGGGTACCATCATCAAATTCAATGGTGAAAGAGGCATGACTCTGTACAACAGGAGCTACTACAGCATCAATATCCTTTGTTGGGATCTCATGGACCTGTGTTTCTGGAGATTTCGATGGCTGCTGAAATTCTTTAGTTGGAATCTCAAAATAACTTGGCTCTCTCCGGAAAGCAAACACAGACTGCTCTTGGGAATCTCTATAAGTAGGAATATTACCATTCAGTTCCTCTTCATGTTGGGTTATCTCTTTTGATCTTTCTACAAAAAAAGGGGAAAAAAGGGAAGGGGGCAAAAAAAGTTTAAGTTCACAAACACTAGCTGAAATGGATTTAAGAAAAAACAGAAGTTCTGGTTTAGATAGCTTTGTACTCTGGCCTCATCACTGACATCAGTGCTTACTGCACTGCTGTGGTTTGACCCACATTTGTTATAGTCACTTTGTCCTTTCTTCCGTTGCCTCCCCAAAGACAGAACTGAGGACACACATGCACAGTTACATGTTTTGGCAGAAACCTGTGTGGTTGGTGGCATTTCGTATGCATGGCTTCTGTTGGAAGACCCTGTTTCACTTTACTGAATTCACTTATGTGCACTCCTACTCAGCTTTCCACAGTGGAAAAGTGTGAGCGTGCAAAGGTAATTACAGGCACAGGTTTGCTGGATCCATATCAAATTCTCTAATATCACCAAGCCATATTTTTCAGTAATACCCAAACTTCTGGACTAGAGGGTCATGTGCTAATTTCAGCCTTGAGAGGGCTGCCAATCACAAGCTTTCTCAGATAGGCTGCATGTGCATCAAAATAAACACACTACACTGTGCAACAAAGCATAGGCATTTGATAGAAACATCAGATATAGTGCATGAATGGGAAAAGATGAATCTTCCATGTATACAGATTCACAACAACAGAAGTGGTAAGAATAAATGGTTTCCAAGGATGGTGTGGTGAGAAACACACTGCTTCCATATTGATCAAATCCATACAATGCATCAGCATTTAAAGCATCTCTTAGGAAACTCCTGGGACAGACAGTTAATGGTTTACTCAGGTGGGCTGCAGAGAATCACAGACACAGCACCGATGTATAACTAGACTGCAAACAAGCTCAGCAAGGCCTTTCTCATCCACACTCAATTATTCCACAACTGATCTTTCTAAAGATCAGATACTTCAGGGGAAGTTTAATATGTCCTTATTCTGGTTGCATTAATCTACAGATTGGAATATGCAAATATAAGCACATAAGAAAAACAAAGTGTAACTACAGCCTTGAAGCAGGATTGCTCCACATAATAAAGATCAAAAGTGGGCAAAAATTTTGCTCATCTCCCTTACACCCTTTCCCACCCCAAATCACCTCCATTACCCGAGTAATGGTCCTCTTGCCTTCTGTCCTCTTTGTTATTTGCATCATCTTCGCCCCACCAGGAGGGCTGCCCATAAAGAGGGGTGCGGTAGGTATTGGTTTCTAGGAAGACAAACAAATACTTTAACACAGAAACATCAACATTTACCAGGTTCACAGAATTCAAACCTCAAGTCAAAAAGGAAAAACAGCAGGTCAGATGAAATCATGTACCCATTACACTGCAGTTATAACAACAACAAATTAGACATAATAAGGAGTACATTCAGGCTTTTCTTCCCTCTTTCTTTTTTACATTCTGCTGCAAGATCTGAATGAGGCACTTAGTGCCATGGCCTAGTTGCTTGGCTAGGGCTGGGTGCTAGATTGGATTGGATGATCTTGGAGGTCTCTTCCAACTTGGTTGATTCTATGACTCTAAGATGCTGATTTGGCCTCCCTTTGCTCTCATTTGCAGCTATGTTTCCCAAATACATGCTTTTCCTCCTTTCTAGCCTTCAATATGCACAGGAAGTGGAAGATTTTTGGCAGAACACACTACAAAAAGCTAACATAGAATTTTCTACAACTCATCTCCAATTCAAGTTAAAATCAGACTCTTTTCCTGGTCTCAGTTGAGAATAGCTTAGTTTTGCCCTTTCTTGCCTTACCATGTCCCTGGATGCTATGAGGCCAGGGATTTTTTCCACCACTCCCACTCTAAGTGACACATATCCCATAACAGGAAATTCTTGCAGCATTACAAATTTAGGGAGAATGGTAAAACTACTGCCTTACACATACATAAGGTAGACTCTTGCTCTTTAAAGCTTAATGTGAACCAAGCAGACTTCAGATTCTATGCAGGACAGAAGTTTTTCTTAAGGAGACAGGTTTCTATCATTTTCTGTGCTAAGTGAATGCTCATGGGAAGATCAGGGCTTCGCTCCAACAACTGGTATTGAAAGGAGCCCACTGACTGCTTCTGTTTTTGTCTCCACAAAACAAGATTGTGTTGGGGCAGTGCCTTGGGGGCTGCTGCTGTTTATGCAACAAATAAAAAGAGTATGCCTCAATTTACATGTGGTATCATTATTATTACTGTATTTTTATAATGGTTTAAGAGAAGCAAATGATGTAGCTTTTGTTCTTTCATCTAAAGGTAGCAGAAACACAAGGACAGGGCAGGGGTTAATGTTAAGCTCCAGCTTTGTTAGCTGCTTCTGCCTCTACACAAGCAACCATCAGCACACTCTTTACTAACCACATCTTAAATCCTGGCTCCAGCTACAGAGCCATAGCTGGGCTTCTACTGCCAGCTGCTGCCTGGCTTCTGGCTTTAAACCACACACTGCACTGTGTACAGCAGCCCTCAAACAGCCCTCCAATTCTGCATTCCCTACTTTAACAGGGACGTGACAGAAAGCACTCATTAGCATAAGGGAAGTCAGGAAAGGAAGGGGAATTAAGTCAAAGAAAAAAAGAAGCCAAATTTCATGCTGCTGTTTCTAAAGCTACCCAGACCTCAGTGAGCACTACTACATCTAAAGTATACAGGTTTATTCTAGAATAGTTCCAGAGATAGATGAGCTCATACACTGACAGTCCATAGGCAAAAATCTTGTTTTGCAGATGCAGCCCACAGGCCATTTTGAAGAGATCTTTGTGTTTCAAATTAACCATACCGCCTCCCTTCACACTGAGTATCAAAAGAAACTCAAAGTATTACTCTCCTTTCTGCCTTGAG
>WAAF01015670.1:0-10090 GCA_013400475.1 Tricholaema leucomelas | reverse complement strand
TGGCCACCTGGGCACACTGCTGCCTCCTCTTAAGCTCCCCTCTACCAGCACTCCCAGGTCCCTCTCCTCCTGACTGCTCTCCAGCCACTCTGTCCCCAGCCTGTAGCTCTGCCTTTCTTACTTTGTTTAGAAAGAGATCTTGAAATAGGTTGAGGTTAATGGAATAAATTGAACTCTTCAGATTTGCTTTAGGTTATCAGTAAATGGTAAGGTAATCTCAAAAGATGGTAAAGGATTCCCTGCTGCAGTTGTGACCTACAAGAAGGTTACAAAAGGAAGATATTGTGATTACTTTTATTTTCTTTATCACAGTTTTAGAAATGGGAAAGAGAGCTTTATGACTATATAATATTTATATAACTATGTATATATATATAGAGAGAGAGAGAGAGAGAGATATTAACTCATTTAGAGAGAGAGAGAGAGGGAGAGATATTAACTCGTTTAGAGAGAGAGAGAGGGAGAGATATTAACTCATTTAGAGAGAGAGAGAGGGAGAGATATTAACTCATTTATATATAGAGAGAGAGGGAGAGATATTAACTCGTTTAGAGAGAGAGAGAGAGGGAGAGATATTAACTCGTTTAGAGAGAGAGAGAGGGAGAGATATTAACTCATTTATAGAGCGAGAGGGAGAGATATTAACTCATTTATAGAGAGCGAGAGAGAGATATTAACTCATTTAGAGAGAGAGAGAGAGAGATATTAACTCATTTTTAGAAGTACTTCACAAGTTCAAAGTGTAAAATCATTTACAGTACCAAAAAAGATGAGTTTAGGCACACGATTAGTGTCATTGATGAGCTGCACAGCCTGCATGTGGTGAATTGCTGCTGCACAGGTCTTCATAGAATCATAGAATCAACCAGGTTGGAAGAGACCTCCAAGCTCATCCAGTCCAACCTAGCACCCAGCCCTGTCCAGTCAACCAGACCATGGCACTAAGTGCCTCATCCAGGCTTTGCTTCAACACCTCCAGGCATGGTGACTCCACCACCTCCCTGGGCAGCCCATTCCAAGCCCACTTTGTCTTAAGTCAATTAAAGAGCTTATATGTGACTTAATGCACACACTACCAAATACTTCAGGTTGGGGTTTTTGTGTGTGTGTGTGCCTGTAGTTTATTGCTTTAAGCAAAGGGTAAACACAGAGACCTTTATGCAAGCTTACCAATATATATCAATAGAATAGAATAGAATAGAATAGAATAGAATAGAATAGAATAGAATAGAATAGAATAGAATAGAACAGAATAGCATCAATCAGGTTGGAAGAGACCTCCAAGCTCATCCAGTCCAACCTAGCACCCATCCCTATCCAGTCAACCAGACCATGGCACTAAGTGCCTCATCCAGGCTTTGCTTGAACACCCCCAGGGATGGCGACTCCACCACCTCCCTGGGCAGCCCATTCCAATGCCAATCACTCTCTCTGCCAACAACTCCCTCCTAACATCCAGCCTAGACCTGCCCTGGCACAACTTGAGACTGTATCCCCTTGTTCTGTTGCTGCTTGCCTGGCAGAAGAGACCATCCCCACCTGCCTACAGCCTCCCTTCAGGTAGTTCTGGACAGCAATGAGGTCTGCCCTGAGTCTCCTCTTCTCCAGGCTAAACAGCCCCAGCTCCCTCAGCCTCTCCTCATAGGGTTTGTAGTTATCTGCCTAATAGAGAACTCCTGAAGACCTTAAGGAACCCCTCTTGAGGTATGCCCTCTGACAGAGTCTTGAATTCTTTGTAACTCTAGTGCAAGGTACTTGAAGGCACCTTTTATCTTATATGTCTTTAACATAAAACTGTTGCCAAAGTATTTTACAATCATTATTTATAAATATGCAGATGTCTAAAAATCAAAGAGGGGCATTTGAATATGCAAAACCATATACAATTGAGCATCTTAGTGTTTCAAAGCTTGGAAAGTGTTGCTGGTTTCTTCCCTTATGTAATCCCATACTTCCCAGATGGGATTATACACATTTCATAGAATCATAGAATAGTAGAATCAGTCAGGGTTGGAAGGGACCACAAGGATCCCAAGCACCAATCCAGGCTAGGTAGTAATTGTCTAGAGAGTAGCCCTGAGGAGAGGGACCTGGGGGTGCTGCTGGAGGAGAGGCTCAACAGGAGCCAGCAGTGTGCACTTGCAGCCCAGAAAGCCAAGCAGAGCCTGGGCTGCAGCAGCAGAAGTGTGGCCAGCAGGGCCAGGGAGGTGATTCTCCCCCTCTGCTGCACTTTGCTGAGACCCCACCTGGAGTTCTGCACGGAAGAGCATCGTGTAGGGAANGAGGAAGTTGTTGAGCATGAGAGTGGTGAGAGGCTGGAATGGGTTGCCCAGGGAGGTGGTTGAGGCCCCATGGCTGGAGGTGTTTAAGGCCAGGCTGGATGAGGCTGTGGGCAGCCTGCTCTAGGGTGAGGTGTCTCTGAGCATGGCAGGGGGGTTGGAACTGGCTGATCCTTGTGGTCTCTTCCAACCCTGACTGATTCTATGATTCTATGACCATCTCGTTCCAGCTCCTCTGCCGTGGGCAGGGACACCTCACACTAGATCAGGCTGTCCAGATCCTCATTCAGCCTAGCCTTAAACACCTCCAGGGATAAAGCTTCCACCACCTCTCTGGGCATCCTGTTCCAGGGTCTCACTACCCTCATGGTGAAGACTTTTTTCCCATCATCCAGTCTGAATCAATGCATTTCCAGCTTTGTTCCATTCCCCTCAGTCCTGTCAGTACCTGAGTCCTGTCACTACCTGTCCTATCACTACTTATTCTAAGTATCAGTCTGTTATTTCAAGCCAATGCAAGTGACAGAGATGAACTTCCATTTCCAGCTTTGTTCCATTCCCCCCAGTCCTATCACTACCTGAGAGCCTAAAAAGTCCCTCCCCTGCTTTCTTGTAGCCCCCTTCAGATCCTGAAAGGCACAATAAGGTCACCTGGGAGCCTTCTCCTCTCCACACTGAACAGCCCAAACTCCCTCAGTCTCTCAATTTAAATTTGGGAGGAGGTTAACTGCTTTTTAGCTCATTTTGAAGTAATTTTGCACTGATGTTTTGTAACTAACCATTAAGTTGCTGAAGCAATGTATAGCAAGGCCAAGCAGGCTGTGACTAATAAAGCTCCTGTGATTTGTCAGCAGTGCAGCCAAAGCCTGCATGCCTGAGCTGGGTGATGTGATTGGCAGCAGGGCTGGGTTGGCTCAGCATCCTCATGTTATCTCCTTCTCCCAGCTGTGGGAAGCAGCAACCCATCAGCAGCTGCTGAGGCTGTCACCTCTGGTTCTCCCTTGCACCCAGCGATCGATGCTCCTGACAGGCAAATATCTTACATTGTCTTTTATATAGATGAACTTGCTGCTGCTTGACAGAGTTCCAAGCTTTTACACCTATTAAGGAAGGAAACAATAATGCTGTCCTCTTCTCTCCAGGGTTTTCTATATGCTACCTCTGACTGGGTCCTAAATGAATCAAGAAATCAATTTGCAGCCTCTCTGTCTCAGTTAAATCAAACTTCTGCAGAGTTGCTGCTGAGTGAAAAGCATCCAGAGCTTCTCCACAGCTACCTCCTGTCACTGATTAGAGAGACCAGATCCTTGGCCAAAACTGCCATGGCCAAAATGTTTCATTTGCCTTTTTTTTTGTTTGGTTGGTTGGTTTTTAATTTAATTTCTTTTTTTAACCTTTCTTTGTCACATTATTTTTGCATTAACTTTTGAGGTTGAGCTGGGTGTGGCTCTGAGCATCCTGATCTGGAGGTGTCCCTGCCCATGGCACAGGGGTTGGAGCTGGGTGAATTTGAGATCATAGAATCAAGCAGGTTGGAAGAGACTCCCAAGATCATCCAGTCCAACCTAGCACCCAGCCCTAGCCAGTCATCTAGACCATGGCACTAAGTGCCTCATCCAGGCTTTGCTTCTGCACCTCCAGGGACAGCAACTCCATGAAACAAAGGAAAACTCTTCTTTTTCCTCCATTTCTCTCCATTTCAATTCAGAAAAAAAAAACCAAAAGCAAAAAGAAAAAACAAACCCACAAAAGAAACAAACAAAAAAACCCTAACACCAAAATGCCATCATAGAATCAACCAGGTTGGAAGAGACCTCTAAGATCATCCAGTCCAACCTAGCACCCAGCCAAGTCCAAGCAACTAGACCATGGCACTAAGTGCACTCAAACCTCTTTCCAGCCGTTTTTCCATCCAGCAAAGCTGCTTCAGCCTCAGTTCAGACCCCACCTGGAGTCCTGTGTGCAGTTCTGGAGCCCCCAGCACAAGAAGGACATGGAACTGCTGGAGCCAGTCCCGAGGAGAGCCACGAAGATGCTGAGAGGGCTGCAGCAGCTCTGCTCTGAGGACAGGCTGAGAGAGTTGGGGCTCTGCAGCCTGGAGAAGAGAAGGCTTCGAGGAGACCTTAGAGTGGCTTTGCAGTATCTGAAGGGAGCCTACAGGAAGGCTGGGGAGGGACTATTGACAAGGTCTGGGAATGTCAGGACGAGGGGGAATGGGTTTGAACTGGCAGAGGGGAGATTTAGACTGGATGTTAGGAGGAAGTTCTTTACAGTGAGGGTGGTGAGACACTGGCACAGGTTGCCCAGGGAGGTTGTGGATGCTTCCTCCCTGGAGGCGTTTAAGGCCAGGCTGGATGAGGCCTTGAGCAGCCTGCTCTAGTGGGAGGTGTCCCTGCCTATGGCAGGGGGTTGGAGCTGGATGAGCCTTGAGGTCCCTTCCAACCTAAACCATTCTATGATTCTATGATGGGACACTGGAACAGGCTGCCAGGAGGGGTTGTGAAATGTCCCTCTCTGGACATAGTCAAGATCCTTTTGGATGTGTTACTGTGTGATCTGGTATAGGTGATCCTGCTCTGGACACTGAATGAGTCTTCAAGGTCCTTTCCAGCCCATAACATGATGTGATCCATTCTGTGATTAGATTTATTAGCAATATTTCTCTGCATTAATTCAACTCCTAAACTAATTTCCTGATAAATACAACTGCTAAATAAGGTAGAAAACAAAAATCAAATGTAATTCCAGAGGAACAGAAAACAAGATGGAACAAAGTTCCTAATTAGTGAAAACAAAGTAGCTGTAAGATGAACTTTGAGTGTTTATGGTGGACTCAAAGGTATTACAGAGCTTGCTAATAACCTGAGAGCTTATTTAATGTTTTCTCAGTGCTTCTGGCTGATCATTCCTCAGAGAATCATAGAATCAACCAGGTTGGAAGAGACCTCCAAGATCATCCAGTCCAACCTAGCACCCAGCCCTGTCCAATCAACCAGACCATGGCACTAAATGCCTCATCCAGGCTTTGCTTGAATACCTCCAGGGATGGTGGCTCCACCACCTTCCTGGGAAGCCCATTCCAATGCCAATCACTCTAATATCCAGCCTATATCTCCCCTGGCACAACTTCAGACTGTATCCCTTTGTTCTGTTGCTGGTTGCCTGGCGGAAGAGACCAACCCCACCTGGCTACAGCCTCTCTTCAGATAGTTTGATCATCTTGATCATAGTAATTATGGAGAGGAAAAGCATTCTGGTAATCAGCTGTGCTTAGGAATTCAAAATACAAGAGGAAAAAGCTTCCTGGAAGTTATTTCTCTCTAGATAGTGAAAAACATGACAAGAAATGTCAAGTCCTTTGGATAGTGTTGTCTTGTACAACTGAGCGAGAAAATGGTTCCTAAGAAGCTCTTAGATTACAATGTAGAGAAACTTGTACCAAGAAGATGAAATGTACCTTTTGTAAGAACTTCAAACATTATCTTAAGCTACTTAATCTAGGAAACATCTTTGTTCTGGTTTAATTTCCTTCACTGCAATCATCTCTCTGCTTAAAATGCAAACCAGACCTGACAGAGGACCTGTGAGCTGTACTGCTCAGCGTAAATTAGCGCTAACGTATTCAACAAGAGGCATCTTGGTCTTCTTCACTAATACTAACATCAACTCTCAAGTGAAAAAAAACTGCTCAAAATTCAGGTACTGCTGTAGAGATGGCACCAGCAATTAAGAATGCAGTTCAGCTGACCTGTTTGTAGATGTCTTGTAGGCAATTTATTGGCTTAGGTGAATTATCAAGATCCTCTCTAGACAGCAAAGAGGGATTTAGGCTTCAGAGGTTAGTTACTTCTCTTACAACTCAGTAAAACACAGATGCTTTACTCTTTCCACTGACTACTGAGGGAGTCTGTTTAGTCATGTCACAGCTTTCAGAAAGCCTGGGAGCTCCAGACTTTGTATTCTTACAACCAACAATTCTGTACCATGTGTCCAGTCCTGTTCAATGTCTTTATTGATAATCTGGATCAGACAATTGAGTCCAGCATCAGTAAGTTTGCAGATGACACCAGGCTAAGAGCAGGTGGTTGTAGGAGAGACCTGCAGAGGGACCTGGCCAGGCTGGATGGGAGGGCAGAGGCCAATGGGATGAGATTGAATAAGGCCAAGTGCAGGGTTCTGCACTTTGGCCACAACAACCCCAAGCAGCACTACAGGCTGGGGACAGAGTGGCTGAGAGCAACCATGAAGAAAGGGATCTGGGGATGCTGGTAGAGAGTAGCTGAAGATGAGGAACAGTGTGGCCAGTAAGACAAGGGAAGTTCTTCTTCCANTGCCCAGGGAGGTGGTGGAGTCACTGTCCCTGGGGGTGTTGAAGCAAAGCCTGGATGAGGCACTTAGTGCCATGGTCTGGTTGACTGGACAGGGCTGGGTGCTAGGTTGGACTGGATGATCTTGGAGGTCTCTTCCAACCTGGGTAATTCTGTGATTCAGTGATCCTATACTCCTCCTCCATGAGCAGCACAGACATTCCCTAGGGCTCCAAGCTGCCCTTTATTTTGATGTGGGGCAAAGCCATTTTGTGGCTAAACTACTCCAATTTTGTGATTCTGCTAAATGGATGAATTGCAGATAAGTATCCTTGTGAAGCTTTGCCTGACTGAATAAGAACTCAAATCTACCTAGTTCATCTATATTTTGTGGGCAAGGCTTTGTGGAAATAAAATAACTACATATTTTATAAGTCCTGCCTTGTTAATTGCCCCAACCACATCAAAGTCTAGGCTCTGTCTTCCTGTAATACTTAAAAGAGCAGAGAAAAAGAAATGAGCCAGCAGTGTGCACTTGCAGCCCAGAAAGCCAAGTAGAGCCTGGCCTGAAGCAGGGTAAGTGTGGCCAGCAGGGTCAGGGAAGTGATTCTCCCCCTCTACTGTGCTCTGCTGAGACCCCACCTGGAGTACTGCATCCAGTTCTGGAGCCCCTGGGACAAGAAGGATGTGGAGATGCCCTGCCCCCAGAGCAGGGCCAGGAGGATGCTCAGAGGGCTGCAATGGAGCAAAGTTGGAGGTGGGGAGGTTCAGATTGGACATGAGGAGGAAGTTGTTGAGCATGAGAGTGGTGAGAGGTTGGAATGGGTTGCCCAGGGAGGTGGTTGAGGCCCCATGGCTGGAGGTGTTTAAGGCCAGGCTGGCTGAGGCTGTGGGCAGCCTGATCTGGGGTAGGGTGTCCCTGGGCATGGCAGGGGGGGTTGGAACTGGCTGCTCCTTGTGGNAAAAAACAAAAAAAAGAGCTGAGAAGAAGAACAGATTAGAATAATATCAACATGTGAGGCATCAGAAAATGCAGCTCATTTTGTGACATTTGCACACTCTCCAGTGCCTGAATCCGAGAATCTGAGCAATCAGCAGAGTTTATCTCTGTGTGACATTTCCAGATGCTATTTATACATTGCATGGGTCAGTCCTTTATGGAGATAGCTATGTATGCCAGCTAGCTAATGATCTGGCATTTGAAAGCAATCCCATTTATATGGTAAATTTGATGTCAGGGGGAAAAACAATACACCTACCACAGTTTCCTTCTGTGAGTCTGGTTGTCGTCCTGATATGTCTGGATAACAAGTTAACTATCACAGTCTCACAGCCTCACAGTATCACCAAGGTTGGAGGTCTCTTCCAACCTGGTTGATTCTATTCTATTCCATTCCATTCTATTCTATTCTATTCTATTCTATTCTATTCTATTCTATTCTATTCTATTCTATTCTATTCTATTCTATTCTATTCTATTCTATTCTATTCTATTCTATTCTATTCTATTCTATTCTATTCTATTCTATTCTATTCTATTCTATTCTATTCTATTCTATTCTATTCTATTCTATTCTATTCTATTCTATTCTATTCTATTCTATTCTATTCTATTCTATTCTATTCTATTCTATTCTATTCTATTCTATTCTATTCTATTCTATTCTATTCTATTCTATTCTATTCTATTCTATTCTATTCTATTCTATTCTATTCTATTCTATTCTATTCTATTCTATTCTATTCTATTCTATTCTATTCTATTCTATTCTATTCTATTCTATTCTATTCTATTCTATTCTATTCTATTCTATTCTATTCTATTCTATTCTATTCTATTCTATTCTATTCTATTCTATTCTATTCTATTCTATTCTATTCTATTCTATTCTATTCTATTCTATTCTATTCTATTCTATTCTATTCTATTCTATTCTATTCTATTCTATTCTATTCTATTCTATTCTATTCTATTCTATTCTATTCTATTCTATTCTATTCTATTCTATTCTATTCTATTCTATTCTATTCTATTCTATTCTATTCTATTCTATTCTATTCTATTCTATTCTATTCTATTCTATTCTATTCTATTCTATTCTATTCTATTCTATTCTATTCTATTCTATTCTATTCTATTCTATTCTATTCTATTCTATTCTATTCTATTCTATTCTATTCTATTCTATTCTATTCTATTCTATTCTATTCTATTCTATTCTATTCTATTCTATTCTATTCTATTCTATTCTATTCTATTCTATTCTATTCTATTCTATTCTATTCTATTCTATTCTATTCTATTCTATTCTATTCTATTCTATTCTATTCTATTCTATTCTATTCTATTCTATTCTATTCTATTCTATTCTATTCTATTCTATTCTATTCTATTCTATTCTATTCTATTCTAATACTGCATTCAGTTTTGGGCTCCCCAGTTTAAGAGGGACAGGGAACTGCTGGGGAGGGTCCAATGAAGGGCTACGAGGATGACTAAGGGAATGGAAGGCTGCCTGATGAGGAGAGACTGAGGGACCTGGGACTTCTTACTCTGGAGAAGATTGAGTTTTGAAACACTTGAGGGCTGGTCAGGAGCAGGGGACAGACTCTGCTCACTGCTCCCTGGGACAGGACAAGGAACAATGGATGGAAGCTGCAGCACAGGAGGTTCCACTTCAACACAAGGGGGAACTTCTTTACTGTCAGGGTCTCAGAGCACTGGCACAGGCTGCCCAGAGAGGTTGTGGAGTCTCCTTCTCTGGAGACTTTCAAGGCCTGTCTGGATGTGTTCCTCTGTGATCTGTGTTAGATAGGATAGTCCTGCTCTGACAGGGGGCTTGGAGTCAATGATCTCCCTGGGTCCCTTCCATCCCCTAATATCCTGTGATCTTGTGATCCATCTTTATATTTCCCAGGACTACCACGTGGGATATAAGGCAGAGTAAATCATCTAACACATCTAACATTGGGAATCACCCTCCAGGGTAAATTTTGTCCAGCCAATATATATCACCAGGATACATAAAGAGAGCACCAGCAATGGCCTTAATCTTCTCTGAATTGTGACCCATATTTCATGGGCAAAGGCAGAGTGAAAAATCAGCTGTCTGAAGATGTACAGGGCATTGAAGTTAGCAGTGTTCTCCAGTTTGTTAGCAAAAATGAGTGGTTTATAGTTTGCACCATATTGACAGCTCCTCCTCTCCATTCTTTCCTTCAAGATTTCTCTTTGCTTTACAGAAAGAGGTGCCTGGGAAGGATGTCAGAGGTGTGACCAACCCATCGTTGCAGCTCATGGGCTTGGACTATGGTTTCCTCTTGTGTTTTTCATAAGAAGGATGCAAGACAGAAAGAGTTTGGAATATTTAGAGAAAAGAAAATGTCCTGATTCAAAAAAAGACTGAATGAGGCACTTAGTGCCATGGTCTAGTTGATTGGGCAGGGCTGGGTGATAGGTTGGACTGGAGCTGGGAGGTCTCTTCCAACCCTGACTGATTCTAT
>WAAF01015669.1:15014-40267 GCA_013400475.1 Tricholaema leucomelas | reverse complement strand
ATTTAAAGAGTTCTTGTGTGTCCTCAGTATGCTCTTGTTAGCCTCCATCCCTGATATGCCATATCTTGCCTTCTCTCCAGCACACAACTCTTTGCTACCTACCTCCCCTGAGCTATCAGTGGAGCTGACACATGGACCCACAGTTGTCTCAGGCTTGCTTGTAGTAAGCCTGACTTCCACCCTCCCCCACTTCCGACATAGCTTAAAGCATGATTAATGATCCCAGTCATCCCCTGCAATATAAACCTCCTTCCCCTTGGAGAGAGGTGCACCCCATCTGCTGCCAGCAGACCTGGTGTCATGTGGGGGGTCTCTCCTTCACCTCTTTCCTAAGGGTCCTAGGGAAAGCTATGAGGGGAAAAAAATTAGTGTAGCCACAGCATCTGTTCACATAGACACACTGCCAAAAAACTTGGAATGATTTTGGTTTTATGGGAACAACATATTCATCTGCATGTGTCATGGATTTTTCTTTTTAGCCAGTTTCTAATGTGCTACACAATGGCCACAGCTGGAGAAGAGACATTGGGTGGTTGAAACCACTGGGCAAGAGTGATGCCAAGATACATTCTTGGATGCTGAAAAGATCTGTCAAGTTTATCAGCAGACTTACAATCTGAAATTACTTTTCTTAACTGGAATGACCAGTTTGTTTTATAATTCTTTTGCATATGGAATATAAATAATCTGTTGCATAATCTGGGCATAGGTCATTTAAGCAAGGTCAGCATGAGTTCACTCCATGTTGAGAAGAGTGGAAGAAAGAACTTGTACTGGTACCCATGCAAGTCACCCTGGTTAGTGATAGTGGCTTCTCCATTACAATCTCATCTATTGTGAGGACAAAGGTCATACCTTTGGTGGCCTCCAAGCCTGTGAGAGAGGGCTTTTTCTTATGGCATTAAAATTCCATGCACAAAACCCACCCTCTCACCGTTAGAGCTGCAAAAGACATTTGTGACATTCTGTGAGAGAGCCCCATAAGAAAAATGGAAAGAAATCCTGTAGAGTGCATTTTTTGTTTAGGTGTCAACAAAACTTTGCAAAATATTTTGCTCATAATGTAATCCATAAATACCAGACACAGACTCTTATGTAGACATATGATATCTAAGAAAACAGTAGTCCAAAATTTCCTAGGAAAGGAAATCCTACAATTCCTAACAAGCTGTCATGTTAGTTATTAATTAGTTATTAAATAATCTTTACCATTTTAGAATAAAGTTGTATGCTACAAGGCTAAATAAAAGTTGCCACAGTTTCTAAAATATTCCCAGGATTTAGTAAGATGTAGCAAACAGCTGCCCCGTGCAGCTGTATGCAGGCCTGTTCTCACAGCCAGCCATGCTGAGCCGCCTTTTGTGTGGTGCTCAGTAGCAGTAGCAGCAGCAGCAGCTGGGATGGCAGTCTTTGCAGGTGTTAGAACACTGAGCCAGTTTCACTCCCTGAATTTTCCAGGCCATTAACCTCCAGCTGTCTTGGCTCAGTGGTACCATTCTACTACTCCAGAAGCTCACCATGCTCACTCACAGGACAAACCCTACTGATGGCTGACCACCAGCACCTACCCCAAAAAGGTCTGAAGCTACACAATGCATGTGCTGCAACAGCAAGACAATGGCCTTTGCAGTACAGACTTAGCAGGGAAGTTGAGTCCTGCCCTCTTCCCTTCCGGCTTTGCTCATCTAGGCCAGTGGAGGAAATGATTCAATGAAGAAAGGGCTAAGCCCAAACCCAGTAATCTGTTTTATGTAGTGATTTCTGTCATCTTTCATCTTTATAGGCACTCTTTACAGTCTGTTGAAATCAGGGACCTAGGGAAGTACTCTGCACAATCACAGTCGTTGTGTATATCTACAGTCCATGGCAGAACTTAGCAAACTCCTGTAGGCATGCTGACAGTACACATACCTGACATAGCTGCTGACTTCCTCTTGCAGGTGAAACACAGGATGCCAGCAAGCTCTATAAACTGCTCTTTGGATTCCCCTTCTTCTACACTGTTCTGAGAAGTCATGCTGTCAACGTGTGGTGGACCACTTGTGAGTGAGGGTCACTTCTGCATGAAAGAGACCTGGCACAAAATAAGATCTACCACACTGCTACACTGTGAGATCTGTTCAGCTGAGAAGCCTTAGATACAAAACTGTGCCTGACAGTCATATTAATGTCTGCCTGAAATCCCAGGCTGAGATTGCAAATACTTAGCATGTTAACACCCAATAGGTTGCACTGAAGACTGATGACTAAAGTCCTTCCAAGGCTGCTTAAGTCTTTGAAAGGTCCCTAACAGCTTAAATAAAGGAAACCTGGAGCAAGTTCTCTTGAGGAACTTCTCTGGGCACATGAAGGAGACACCATCAGCATGTGTAGGGATAAATCATGCACAATCAGCTGGGTGTCTTCTGTGATAAAATGACTGGAACTGCAGATGAGGCGAGAGTAATGTAATTTACCTTGACGTTTGCAACACTTAAGAAGGGTATTTCCACCTGTGTGCAAGTGGAAACACTTCTGCACTTGTGTGCAAGTTGGGTTATTTAAAGCATGGGTGGGTAGACAACCAGATGCACCTATAGCAGTTGATATGATAGGCCTCAGAGGCTGGTTGATAATGAGTCATACTCTGCCCTAAATATGACAAAAAGACTCCTAACAGCACTTCAGCACCTATGGAGAGGAGAAAGACTCACCACAGTGGTTCTTACAAGAGGGTGAGAATTAAAATGCATAGTTTCAGGCTGGAGATAAGGAATCACTTCTTTCCCAAATGGAGGGAGTGAAACAGGCTTCCCAGAGAGATTGTGATATTTCTGTCATTGGATGTTCTTGAATCCCAGCTGGACAAAACCCAGAGTACTCTGGTGTGATCTTGTCAATGAGCTTCTTTTGGGCAGGAGGTTGAGCTACTGTCCTCACAAGTTTACTTCCAGCCTGAATGACTGTGAAAAAGAAATAATATCCTTGAGCCCAAAAAAATTCCTTCAAGACTTCATCCTCTGTGGTTGTCTTCACCAATGGACTGACTGTGGATTCACAGCTGGAATTATTCCTATGGATTTATTGTGGTAGAAGTGTCTTTGGGAGGCATTTGTCTGTATTCCTACTTGCTGGTTGCTAGAGATTTAACTTGGTTGCAATGTCATTCCTGCAGTGTTCTGTGTAGCATTCTGATTTTTCTGGTCATTTCTTGTGGTGACCTTTCCAAGATGTATCAGGCATGTTTTAAGATCATAGATAGAGATTTCACAGATAGGGATTTCAGATTCACTGATTACTTCTGCTTCTCTTTTTTGTCCTTGTCTAAACTCAGTCTTTTCCTGATTGAGGCAATGCCTCTTCAATATCAAAACCAGAGGTAGAGCTTCTTGTCACCAAGTTTCACATAGCTAAGCACTGAGTGGGAGTAGATTTTGGCAGGCCAAGGCTAAAGAAAGCCAAGTCGGGTTGTCTTTGTCCTGCATTTTCCAGATATGTATGTGATAAATTTTCCAGACATGTAAAAGTGCAGTCTCAAGACACAGGATCACAAGACCATTCTACTGATGTGAAAATTAGGTGAAAGGTGAGTGTACAGCATAAATCACTGAGCTGAGTCAGGCACACAAAGTTTTGTAATATCAAAAATATTACTCCCTTCCAAACAGCTCCTACTGTGTAAATACTTCAGTGTAGTTCTGAGTTTGAGTAAGAAAAACCTGATCTGCTTGTAAGCCCATTTGGAGGCAAGCATTCTCTTAGTAAGTGCATGTGCCCTGGGTAGTATAATGGTCCTTGAACGAATTAATCATTTCAGTTGGAAAAGACATTTTAAATCCGCAAGTCCAATCATTACCTTACTTTACCAAGTCCAGGGTTAAACCATCTCACTCACACAATACTTACGAATCTTTTAAACACTTCCAGAGATGGAGATTGAACCACCTCTGTGAGGAGTCTATTCAAATGTATTATGGCCTTTTCAGTGAAGAAATTTCTTCTAAGATACAACCTAAACCTCCTCTGGTGCAACTTGAGGCCATTTCCCCTCATCCTATCACCAACAACTGCCTCGCTACAGCCTCTTTTCAGGTAGTTGCAAAGCGCAATAAGATCTTCCCTCAGCCTCCTCTTCTCCAAATTAAACAACCCTCATGATTTCTTCTTCACACCCTTCACCAGCTTTGTTACCCTTCTCTAGACCCATCTGGAATCTCAATATCTTTCATGTAGTGAGGACCCCAATATTGGATACAGAACTCAAGTTGTGGCCGTATCAGTGCTGAGTACAGGGGGACAATCACTTCCCTGGTCCTGCTTTGGCACACTGTTTCTGATACTGATCAGGATGCTGGCCCTGGTTTGCACTGGTATCTCCTACCATAACAAGTGTCAGTCACGGTGACGATGTCAGTTTTACAAAATAAAGACAAATTACTTCACAGATTTCACAGATCCACAGATTGCATCGGGTTGGAAGGGACCCTCAAAGGGCGTCTTGTTCAGCCCCACTGCAGTCAGCAGGGACACCTCCAATTAGAGTAGGGTGACCAGGGCCACATCAAATTTGATCTTGAATGTCTCCAGGGATAAGGCTTCAACCACATCTCTGGGCAACCTGTTCCAATATTTCACCACTGTCATTGTGAAGAACTTCCTCCTGATGTCCAACCCGAATCTTCTCTGCTCCAGTTTCAAACCATTGTCCCTCATCCTATCACCACAAGCCCTTGTAAACAGTCCCTCTTCAGCCTTCCTGTAGGTCTCCTTCAGATACTGAATTTAGAGGTCTGGACAACACTTTAAAAGTCTGTCCTGTCTAATACAAGCCTCTTGAAAACAAAGTCTAATATCATAGAATGCCAGAATCATAGAATCAACCTGGTTGGAAGAGACCTCCAAGATCATCCAGTCCAACCTAGCACCCAGCCCTAGCCTATCAACTAGACCATGGCACTAAGTGCCTCATCCAGTCTTGAACACCTCCAGGGATGGAAACTCCACCACCTCCCTGGGCAGCCCATTCCAATGGCAAATCACTCTCTCTGTCAAGAACTTCCTCCTAATATCAAGCCTAATAGAATTATGTTTCTCAGCCTCTTCTTAGAAAGTCAATTTCTGCCAGCCCAAATAAATGATAAAATATTCAATGCATATTTTGATATATGAGTATCTATTAATTCTCAAAATATACAACTGAGGTATCTTCAATGAGTTTCTGACTCTCTCTACATTTTTCACATTGGTTTAGCCTGATTATCAAAACATATAACTATGCACATGGAGATTATTTCATTTACAGGTCTTCCATGCATGCACATGAGACATTACCTGGACTACTGTGTCCAGTTTTGGTGCCTCCAGCATAAGAGGGACATCCACCTGCTGAAGCTGGTCCAGGGAAGGCCACTAAGATATCAGAGTGCTGGAGCATGTCCTCATGGGGGACAGACTGTGAGTGCTGGGGCTTTTCAGCCCAGAGTAAATAAAATTCCAGACACCTCAGTGCAGCGTTCCGGTAACTGAAAGGGGCCTACAAGAAATCCAGGGACTTTTCACAAGGGTTTGCAGTGATAAGACAATTTGTCAATGTAACAACAGACAAAACACAATGAATTATCATGTGAAGATCAAGAAATGAAGTAGCTGACTTATTTTTAAGGGCAATTTTTATCTTTGTCTTCTATGATTTTAGTGTCTCTAAACTGCAGTCAGCCACATAACTATCCACAGAAAATATCTGTCATACTGAAGAAAGTATTTGCTGGTTGGATTTTTCCCAGTGGATAAAAGCCCTCTGTGCTCTCTAGCCAAAACTGGATCTGTAAACACATTTTAATTAAACATAAAATAATAGAAAATTTTAAAACTAGATTAAAACCCCCAAACAAACAAACAAACAAAAAACCCTTGAGGGCATGCAAATACTGGCTATTAAGTTAATATGTAAAGTATACTTATATAAGTTAACATATGCAAGTTAATGTAGAGAGGAGAGTATAATACTGCCAGAGAGTGTCTGAACTCTGGGGACAACGTAGCTGCCACAAATTTCAAATAACTTTAATGCTGTGAGTTGCTTCTTTGCCTTTGTCTGCTTCCAAAAAAAAAAAAGAACAAAAAAGGAGAGGATTGGGGGTGGAGGAGGAGGAGGCAGTGGTATGCAGGATTACTTTGTTGCCTCAACCTTGCTATTGGGAAAGTGTAGAACACACCAAAAGGCGTTTGGCATGGTACATATTTCAAAGGTGTATCAATCTGCCCCAAAAGAACAGAAAATAGCCTCCCAGCCTACTGCAATATCTGCCTTCTTACAGGCAAGTGTTTTGTTTTAAAACAAACAAACAAAAAAAAAGCCTTTTTTTTTTCTTCAAGTAGAATTTAGTTGATTGATTACAGTGCAAATTAAGTTAAACTGAAAGAAAAATTAACATAATATTTTTTAAAAGTCTGTTTTAAACTTCAGCTTTCCCATTAATTTCAGTTAATGGCACATACTAACAAAGAAACTTCCTTGTCCAAGTCTGGAGTTAGTGAATAACTGAGAGGTCTTCTCAGCTTTCACAGCTGAGGGTCTCAATCCTAAAAAGAACACCACAGCTTCTAAATACTAGAGGACATGAGACTGGCACACAGTCTACTGGACACAGCCTGAAGTTTTTATTTTTCCTTTCAAAGTATCAAAGATCTGTCCTTTCTTCTTTAATCCATATGAGACAAGTGCATATGGGGTGTGAACACATCAGAAACATCTCTACATGATTAATTACTTAGGCCAGACAATACACATCATGAAAACCTTTCCTTAATTTTCCAGAGTCATACAAAAGCTATAACCTATGTCATCTTGGTTACATGGAAATTCTGACCGTCTAGAACTCCTGACAGATCCTGTGAGCCATCAAGAGTGTGACATGGCATATCAACATTGCAGAACACAAACGTGGCAAAGAGTCCTTTAAGTATCCACCTGCCCTCCCTGCAGTGCTGATGGAACACGCAGCTACACTCTGGAGGTGTAATGTAACCTGTCTTATGCAATGCACTTCTTGCATGACTGTATCATCCTCACACCTGTGTATTATAAATCATGCACTGTAAGATGCTTTCTCATTCAAATAACTTACTAATTTTATAATTTACTGTTGCTGCATGTCATTGCAGGGAAATGAAACATGATATATAAAAATGGATGGATGCCAAGACATAGATGTCAGAACTCAGTTACTTGGCATGATGTCAGGGTCCAGCCTTTGCAGCTTTCTGATCGTGAGGTTAAGGAAAGCATGTTTGCTTTTTAACTGTGTTCCTTTTATGGGCTTGGCTGTTGGGCCATCTTTGGGAAAAAAAGGGTCTTGTATGAGTCACTGTGTACAAACCAGGCCCACAGCAGGACTCAGGAGTATTAGAGGGGGTCAGAAATGGAGCATACAAACTGAAACCCTGCTGAATTATCAATTGAAAAATGTACCCACTACTCAACTCACAGTGCAGATGTCTTCAAGTATGTAGAAGAAATGGGCTTAGACAGTGATACTCCCACAGACCTGAAGGATGATAAACAAGGCTCTTGAAACACAACTGTAGGAATAAAATCTCATATTGATGGCACTCCCAGCACAAAAGTCAAGTAGGATGACACACTCAGCAGGGACTGAATCATGTTGCCAGAATATTCCTGTGAAGCAGAAGCAAGAGTACTGGGGACACCTGAAACACTGCACAACCCTCTCCTACCTATGGGTAATGGTACAACAGGAATACTGTGATTCTGCTGCAGAATATCCCGTTGATCCTCAAATTTGGTCACCTCAGGATTTCCAGTCTATCTGTTGTAGCCTTCATACAACTGTTGCTACATGATTTTTTTGTTACTGCTTTCAAAGCTGTTTCTTCCACCTTTTACATCAACCATGCAAAGTACAACCTGTTGGGGCATATTCTCTGTATAATCTGTTCCAATTATATCAACAATCCTACAAATTTGCACCAGATATATTTTCTCTCTTTTCCATGTCTCCAGTAGTTATTTTTCAGTAATGTTTCAGCAGGAAGCCAGAGAATCTCACTTTCCTTGATTTCTGCAGTATAAAAAAATCTAACCTTGTGCACTGCAGCTGAGATGAGAAGGGGAAGAGTTCCAGCACAGAATGGTAAACACCATTGAAGGTCTCAAAGCAGAAACCTGAATTACTAACATTTTGCAATCATTACAACACTTTTGATCCACAATCATGAAACTACTTAGTGATAAAATAATTTACTCAAGGTCAGGCTTGAAGCCAGTGATAAGAACTGGCATCAGAAGTGGGAAGATAGCACTTAACAGATAAATTAAAGCACACTGCATGCTCTCAGTTTTATCTTTGGCTCACAAGCAAATAAACATCCTCGAAATTGCCAGTCTCCCAGAGCACATCACATACTGTGTGTTAATAAAAGCTTGCAGCTACCAATAGTAACATACATGTCAGAAGACCTAGATTTTTTCTTCAAATAAAGTACCTAAAGAATCTATGTTTGGTATGTTACTTTTTTTTTTTCCCCTGAGAAATATCACACCCTTGTCATCAGATTTTATGGACCAATGCTAAGAGAAATCATTGGTGCTTACAGAGATTTGCTGAGGATCACCATTTGGAAAACACTTTAGTCAATGATATTTACAGTTTCAGTGGTACTGCACTTCAGTAAACAATGCAGGGTGGCTTTTCAGCGGTTAATCTTCTACAGTGCTTTAATGTCAGTCCAAAACAAAGCCTTCCTCTGTGTTCTGCAAGGTGTGGAACAGAAAACCAAAGAGATGACTAACCAAGATCTGAAAAAAGTTGGAGTTACAATGCCTGAAGATTCACAGATGCTTTGAAATACGAGATGTAGCTTCCCAGATTAAACCACTATTACATCCAGTATGGTCGCACACCCCCTCCACCAGTTATCAATATTCAGTGCATCTGAGCAGGGAACAAACAGACAATACTTGGATGGTGTGGAAACACCTAATGAAAGGTGAAAGGTGAAGGGAAGAGGAATAGTCTGTCATTATTGGTGCATATGAGGCTTTCTGACCAGAACTCTGCCTTCCACCATCACCGGCTGTTGGAAGAATAGTTATCAAAGTGCAGCAGAAATGACATAAGCACAGTCCTAAGGCAAACAACTTGACACGGACATCTTCTGAGCTCAGGTAATTTCTGATCTTGACCACTATGTCAATGCTTCTACTTAGCTAGAAAAGTGAACTCTCCTTGGAGCCACCATTGTTACTGTAAAGTCTTGAAACACTTAGTTATGGAGCTCTGCTTATCATAGCTCCATAAAAATCATATCTTGCAGGTCCTATTATTTAGGACTCTTCCCTATAGTAGACATTACAGCTCCTGATCATATTCTAAATGCCCTTGAGTGTGTTATCTGATGTAGTAACTCATGGCCATGCAGAAAAAGTGGCATTTGTTTTGGATTATAATGTCCAAGAAACTGTCGACAACTTATCATTCTATAAGTGTTCAGTGTTATATATAAAAAAAAAAAAAAGGAATTCACCACCATCTGTCAGTCTTCCTAATACCATAACATCACTCCCTGCTCACTGCCCATGGTAGTATACACTACGACACCCTGTATACAAAAGATTTCACATGGCAGTGTGGTCTGGATGATCAGGTGGATTGGGAACTGGTTGAAGGAAAGAAGCCAGAGAGTTGAGGTCAATGGGATGGTCTATTTGGAGGCCTACGACTAGTGGGGTTCCACAAGGGTCAGTACTGGGACCAGTTCTCTTCAATATATTCATCAACGACCTGGATGAGGGCATAGAGTGCACTGTCAGCAAGTTTGCTGATGGCACCAAACTGGCTGGAGTGGCTGCCACACCAGAAGGCTGTGCTGCAATTCAGTGAGACTTGGACAGGCTGGAGGGCTGGGCTGGGAGAAATTGAATGAAATTCAACAAANGGAGGGCTGGGCTGGGAGAAATTGAATGAAATTCAACAAGGACATGTGTTGCACCTGGGAAAGAACAACCTCAGGTATCAGTATAGGCTGGGGACTGATCTGTTGGAAGGCAGCCAAGGGGAAACGGATTTGGGGGTCCTAGTTGATGGGAGGCTGACCATAAGCCAGCAATGCGCTTTTGTGGCCAGCAGGGGCAACACCATTCTGGTGTGTATTAGAAGGTGTGTGTATAGTTGGTAGAGGGAGGTTCTCTTGCCCCTCTACGCTGCCCTAATGAGGCCACATCTGGAGCTCTGTGTTCAGTTTTGGGCCCTCCATTTCAAGAGGGACATAGAACTGCTTAAGAGTGTCCAGTGCAGAGCCACAAAGATGATTAAGGGAATGGAACATCTCTCTTACAAGGAGAGACTGAGGGAGCTGGGGCTCTTTATCTTGGAGGAGACTGAGAGGTGACCTCATCAATGTTTATAAACATGTAAAGGGTGAGTGTCAGGAGGATGGAGCCAGACTCTTCTCAATGATGCCTGATGTCAAGGATAAGGGGCAATGGGTGGAAGCTGAGGCATAGGAAGTTTTATTTAAACATGAGGAGGAATTTTTTTAATGTGAGGGTGACAGTACACTGGAACAGGCTGCCCAGGGGAGTTGTGGAGTCTCCCTCTCTGGAGATATTCAAAACTCGCCTGGACATGTTCCTGTGTGATCTGGTATAGGTGATCTTCTGTGGCAGGGGGATTGGACTGGATGGTCTTTCAAGGTCCCTTCCAGTCCCCTACATTCTATGATTCTAATATTCTTGCTTCCTCAGACTTTCCAGCCAGGAACAGGTTTGAAGTCTGCAGGGTAATCATGAGCAGTTTATGATGGCAGCAAGAAATTTTAAAGAAACTTTTATGGAAACTGGTATTTTGGCTGGGAAATGCCTGTAAGACCTTCAGATTTCCAAACTAAACTTGTGCACTTAAAAACAAGGTAGTATTGTATTCATCTCTTGTAAACTGCTGGTTTGATTTTTTTTCTCCTCTATTGTCCATAGTTTTGAACAAGATGATTAGGAGTACTATGGTGAGAAACGTACCTCAAACCTAAAATCTAAAAGCCCACTCAGAATTTCTAGTTCTCAATGCTCATATTACATGCCATGATACTGAGACTTAGTGTAAGAAAACTCCTGTTTTGAGTGCCCATGGAGTCTCAGGAGAAAACAACCTTCTAAGTTAAGGCTAAGGTCTTTGCTATGACTATATGCATCCTTCCACTCAATGCCTTCCTTATGTTTATGTATCCTTTTAAGCTGTCACATAAAGAACCGCACCCATGACAGCTCCATAGCTCTGAAGACAGATCAGTGGCCCATGAGTTCTCAGGAAGAAACTGAAAAACAATCACAGTTTTCACACCAACATCTTTATGGTAACAACATACACATCAGAATTGCACTTCAGTTCTAAGATTAAAGATAATATGCTCAGGAATTACTGTGTGTAGTATGTGCAGAAGAATGAAATTAAACTTGGATGGAAACAAGAGCAGTGAGGGTAGATTGTGGCCCAAAAGACAGAATATAGATTAAATGCTTGGGAAATAGAAATGAGCACCAGGGAGAGAGAACAACAGCTTACAAACTTATCTCTGAACCTTGGGAGAGGCATCACCAAAGCCACTGATAATGATGAAGCAGCTGTTTATTGTTTCATTAGACTAGTCAACAAACTGACACATTTCATCAATAACAATCCTTATCAGCGATTTTTATGTTTAATCTGCAGCTCACATATGATCTCAACTGAGAAACACTGATGCAAATCCAGCTGGTTTGCCTTGTGGTTTTCACTGAAACCACATTCAAAGATTAAGTCTCAGTGAAAATCTGAACGTTCTCTGAGGTCACACTTCATGCTTTCATCAAGTTCCTACAGCTAGTCTGCTATAATTCTTCATTAGCACACCACAGGATGTTTTAGTTCAGTTTGTAACATAATAAACTCTAATCTTAAAGAAATAACAGAATAAAAACTTTTCTCTGACCATGGTAAAGATTTTGTATGTTTTCAGGGACGTCTAGGGCTAGCACATCTGCATAGGGTCACTTTTAAATGGGTTTTCCCCACCGTGAGTTCGGCTCAGGCATGGAGTCATGTTCTGCTGTCACTCTGATTCCTGCATTGTTTAGTACAAAATGAGATTTGCAACTGTACATTGAAAACTATTCTTATAACTAGAATGATACCACTCAAGATTTTAATTTCATTCAGAGTTTAAGTGAGACATGTGTGACAACAGTATTTTTATTTAAAAAAAAAAAAAAAGGTAAAAATATTAAGATATTTTATCCTAAACAGAACATGGGGACATGGGGGGAGCGAGGGGGGGAGAGAGAAGAAAAAAAAAAGGAAAAAAAAAAAGCTAAAACCTCTTAGTGTCCTATTTGAACAGTCACATACCCTACACAGACTGTTTTTCAGAGAAAATAACATGATAATTTGCACTATTCAATAACTGGTAAACAAACATGTTCACCTTTGCAGTGCTTCTGCAGGAGTATAATGGTTTGTTTTTCACTAACTTACATATGTTTTTTTTTCCTTTGTAAGCAAACAGCAAATAAAATGCACCGAAACCCCCTGCAAGCACTAGACTTTCATTTCAGTGGCTATGACTAAAGCAAATTCCCATTTTGAGCTTCCAGTGTTCTGACAGAGGAGCTGTTTCTTTAGGCTGATGGGAAGATCCCTTCTGTAGGAGATACCGTCTCTGAGTTCCTACGGGGTTTTTATGCCCTTTGAGGTGGAATGTATTTGCTTAGATGTGTGACAATGACAGCCCCTAGTGGAGCACAGTAACATCCACAGCAACCTGTCTTAAAAGCTCTTCCACAAGCACTGCAGGATTAGCTTCACCTGGATGTGTAATTCCCTACAAATGTCGGTGATTAATTAATATCACCACGAGTTCTGTCATTTTTTCATGCACTCTTAACTAGATATTGGCTTAAGTGCTCTAGTTCGTCCAGTTCATCAACATCAGTGCCCTGGTTCTTTTATTTTATCATTCCTAGGATTACCAATTATATTTCCCAGTTACTTTATTTTTTTTTCCCCTGAAAGTGAGTTTTATTGCTTTTCTCATTACTCTGAATCACAAGTTAAAAAACGAAAATATTTGTTATTGTTCTCACCGGAGGTGGCCCAGTGTTCCTTACTTGTTACCAGGTACCTTTACAAATATGTTTGCTTCCCTCTGCATTCTTCAGCTGTCTTGCTTGAAAGTGGATTTTTCCTTTGTCTCCTTCATGAAGTTGTTTACCAATATGACATGACCTCCCAGCAATGAGCAGGAATTTTACCTGCAAGCAGAAGTTACTATCACTGTTATGATGAAACTAGGCAATTTTGGTTGAAATGTTCCCACAAAAGGTAGTCTCTTAGTGACTTAAATGATCTAATGTACAATAAGATTAACCTTGATATTAAAAAGTAAATGCTGAAATATTATTGTATCAGTGTTGTAAAACAAAGGCCGATTTAACAAACCATAATAAATGATAAAACAGAGTATCGTTAATTGTGGGGTATACATACTCTCATCAAACCTTCATACTGAGACATCCAGTATTTTAGAGGTGCATTGTATAGCTGATATAACTGGAACAGCAGAGATTGTGAAAACCCAAAGACACCACGACTCCTTTTTACCAGTCAAACTCTTCCAGTTTCCACACTGAAGCATAACTCAACAAGATCTCTCTAGGAACAAGGTGATTTGATTCTACAAATCACTGCTCTTTCTGTTTAGACAGTAAGTTACAAAGGTAGTTTTCTACAGCCAAACACTTCTTCACTAGTGAAATGAGACTATTGCTTTGCATAAGCATGACCATCAACGACAAACGGTTCTCCAGCCACAATGAAGACCTGTCATTTCCACCTCACAGAACTAAGGCATCTTATTCTAGTCCCTAAGCAGCTACCGGCAACGCTCAGAATGCCTTTATATTAAATACAAAGCAGATATGCGGGCTGCAGCATAACAAAGATTTCTGCACTTCTGATGCTCCTCTGTGGTATGCACTAAGGTAAAAGGAGGAGGTAAGGACGTGCAATACAATGGCTTGCAGTGCCAAGCACTAAGGTGATGCCATTCCTATAAGCAGATCAGCAGCTGGAGCCCAGCTGCAGCTAGAATGTGTGTGAAATCTGGGAGGGGTTGTGGTGGAAAGAGGAAGCATTTTCACATCCTGATTGATTCTGTGATCTAATCTTGACATTTCTGCCAGTCCAGGAATTTGGCAGAGCCTGAACCACAAAAGAAATGGGATGGTAAACTGCCTGCTGAGAAACACAATTTGTTGAGCAGACATCAGCCCCAGAACAGCAAGTACAATCTAGGCAGCCAATAGGGGGGCGGGGGATGGGGAGCAGATTCTGTACCCAAATTGACAGCTATTTCTACAGATTGACATTTCCTATGCTGAGCGTACAAAGCAGGAGTGTCTCAAATTTGAGTTTAAAGTCTCTTTAGCTTCCTCTCCCATACAGCTACAGGTAGAAGAAGAAATTTAGTTACTCAATTGCATTTACTGCTTTAAATATGTTTTCTGCTTGAAAGTTTTTCTATCCTCTCCTCCTGAGAATTTTTCTTTTACATAGAGAGTAGGAACGATGTGCTTCCTACTCGTGAAGGAAAGGCTGCAGGAAATAAGAACAATAAATAAGACCACAAGTCAGTTTCAAAGGACTTCGCATGGACTGTCATGTGGCGGCTGCGATCACACAGCCCTTTCCCTGAGGTAACATGGCGGCTGCGAACACCTCCGCGGCTGCCTCAGTGCTCACTGGCGGGCGACCGGGGCTAAAGGCGGCTGAAGGCAGAAAGGGCGGGAGGACTGGCAGCCAATCAGAGGGGCGAGTTCCGCTTCCGGCACAGGCGGAGGGCGGGCGGGGCTGAGCAGTCGGTCTGAGGGAAAGGCGGGTGAGGGGTGGCGGTGCTGGGTGCGTGGTGCTGCGCTGGATTTGTCCTGGTGTCCAAGCTCCGGCTTTGATTCCTGTCTGTGCTGCTTTCCATTTCCATTGTATGTAACCACTTAGCCAGTGACAGTGCTTCACTGATGCTGAAAACTGCAGATTTAAGGGCTTTTCACATAATCATAGAATCGTTTAGGTTGGAAGGGTACTCAAGGATCCTCTAGTTCAACCCCCTTGTTATAGGCAGAGACACCTCCCACTAGAACAGGTTGTTCAAGGCCTCATCCAACCCGGCCTTGAACACCTCCAGGGAGGGAGCATCCACAACCTACCTAGGCAACCTGTGCCAGTGTTTCACCACCCTCACTGTAAAGAACTTCTTCCTAACATCTAGTTTAAATCTCCCCTCTTCCAGTTTAAACCCATTACCCCTTGTCCTGTCATTACAAGACTTTGTAAATAATCCCTCCCCAGCCTTCCTGTAGGTCCCCTTCAGGGGAGGACTGGAAGGCCACTCCAAAGTCTCCTTGAAGCCTTCTCCAGGCTGAAGAGACCCAACTCCCTCAGCCTGTCCTCATAGCAGAGGTGCTGCAGCCCTCTGATCATCTTAGTAGCTCTCCTCTGGACTCTCTCCATCAGTTCCATGTCCTTCTTGTGCTGGGGGCTCCAGAACTGCACACAGTACTCCAGGTGGGGTCTGACGAGAGCAGAATAAAGGGGGAGAATCACCTCCTTTGCCCTGCTGGACACACTTCTCTTGATGCAGCCCACAACAGGGTTGCTACGTGGGCTGCACGTGCGCACTGCTGGCTCGTGTTGAGCTTTTCCTCAACCCAGACCCCCAGGTCCTTTTCCTCAGGGCTGCTCTCCAGCCATTCACCACCCAGCCTGTATCTGTGCTTGGGATAGCACCGACCCAGGTGCTGGCCAAAATTTTGTTTCGGCTGAACACTGTTCTGGGCCAGCTTGTCTTGGACCACGGTTTTCCTGAGAAGGGTTGGACCAGATGAACTTTGAGGTTTCTTGCTGCTGTTTTGTCATTATATGAAATACACTGCATGTTTCACTTACTTAAAAAGTGATGTTCTCAAGAGTTCTTGGATAATGAAACAGCATCATGTCCCTCAGTTGTATTATTTCTCTTTAAAAGACTTAAGTGTACTTGGGTTTCCTTGTATCTTTTCAGACTAGTACTTCTTAATCCTCCTCTTTCCATTTTGAACTGGAAACTTGAAACATACTTGATTCAGGTGGTTTTGATGCTTATTGATGTTTTCATCAGTGCCTCATGTTTTCAGGAGGTTGGGTTTTTTTGTGTTTAAGAAACTAGCAGTGCCTCGAGCAGTTCACTGCTATTAGTTGCATGAATTCCCAACTATATCACTGCAAGTAATAACTGCAACCCTGCTGCTTAGTATTTGTATGAATGCATGGTTATGTTGCTGTAAAGAAATCTTAGTAAGTGATACACATCAAAACTAGTAAACTGCAATTCTGTTTCCTGTCCTCCTGCACTATTAAAGTACAATTCCGTCTCTCCTTACAAATGCTCCAGCCCCCTACACCAACTCTGTTGGACACAGACCTGGAGAGTTCAGCAGGTTGTCGAAAGGATTTTCCTTAGCATCCCTAGCATTTCTGGTCCACTGGTCTGTTTCATCACTGTCTCTAATGATCCAGAATCCTTCCATCAGAATGTTCCTCACTACTTCCTTCTCCATCTGATTTTATACCTTATTCTCTCTTTCTTTACCAAAACCTGCCTTTTTTTACCAGCCCTGAACATCCTTTTCACTGTCCAGATGCCTCTCAAGTAAGCAGCTATCTCCCAATTATTTTTCTCTTATTTATCCCACTTCTGTTGCTTCCATACCCTTACATTTCCAGGACTGTCCCCTAGCCAATTGAGCTTAATAGCATGTTACTGATAGAATATACATGTTACTACTAGAATATACATGAAGACAAACTTCTGTCACGTGTTTCCCTTATCTCCCTATAGTTCATGCTGGTTACATCTCATTTACATCACACACTTTTTGTACAGAATTATCTTACTTTAACTTTGATTCTCATAGATAATTTTAATTAATAACAAGTGTTCTCTTGTCTTGCACACCTGAGCTACTGTTTTGCGCTCACACTCTTTCTCTGTCCTTGTATAGTTTTCATATCACTTCCATATTAACTGATTTAGATATCTGGTGTTCCAGAAAGACTTCTTGCTCTCAACTAGCCTATACAATCACCTTTTCCCTATCAAAACTAAAGGAGAGAGAGAAAAAAGTCCTCTCATAAATACATGAGGCAGTGAAAAATTTGGATCTTAGGTAGCTGAACTACTATCTTCAAAAGCTACTTTAGAATCCAGTTAATCAGATAATTTCTCAAAAATTATTCCTTAGGGGAGGTGGTTTCTATTCCTTACATTTGCCTAATGGTTTGAAAGGATTTTTGTGAAATGGACAGCAAGAGGCATAGCTAAAGGATAAAAAGTGTCCATAATCTGTAGTTAGTCTATTACATATTGCCAAATTCATAATACTGAGTGCTTTTTGTAGCTTTCTTCTGTACAAAACTCAATCCAAGGTGAATGTGCTACAATAAATTAAGACATTATTCCTGCTGAACTGTAATTCCAGACTCCTCTTTCAACATTTTTTCATGATACAGGAATTTTTTTAACTAATCCAAATTATTTATAAATTCTAGGCAAATGAACAAACAAGATGTTTTCAGCCTTAACGTATCATTCAACAGACTATTTATATGAGGTATAGTTTTATAATTTCTTTTAATATTCTGAAAGAAATACAGCAGTGACTGAATAAAGTATTGAATGCGCTTTTTAAAAAGATACAGAGAACTACTTTCTGAGGAATTCTGTTTCAGTGAGGTTATTGCTGGGAAAACATGTTAAAGTGATTGCAGGTGTTTATAATACAAAATTGAAGCACAATTTTGCCCAAACTGACAAGCATCAATTTTTTCCCCCCCGTGTATATCACACTTAAAATTGTGTTTCTTAGCTGATTTTCTGCGTACAGCTTTCTTTGGAAAGTGCGCTGTGCCTTCTAGTGCCTAATAAAATTCAATTAATTGTTGTTTTGGAGAACTAACAACATTTTCTAGCTACTTTAATATGCCAGGAGAGTGATAAACAACACAGTATTTTCTAATGGTGGCAGGGAAGAATTTTTATAGTGTTTAAGTTAAAAATCATTGAAAGCAGATTTTTTCCCCACATCTGCAGTGTTTTGGCTTTATAGATGTTGATCAGTTAAGACAGGGGAACTTTACCTATTGTTTTCCTTTCTGTTTACCTCTGTGTAGTGTTACTTACTTTTTGTCACTGAAGCACATTGTCCTACTTAATTGAGGTTTTGCTTACATTTTCAAAGAAAATCTGGGAGCCAGATAAAAAATACTCTCTGTCAGAGTGGTGTTTTGCCTGGAAGGGACATTTCTAGTGCGTGAGTAGAAGAAAGAGACAGCAAGGCATGATGCATTCAAGAGTTCAGGGAGAGTGCAAGTACATGTAGTAGGGCTATAGCTGGAGAAACGCAGCCTAAGAAGTGGTCTAGCAACAGTATTTACAGCTAAACTGAAATGCACATTATGTAACATGGTTGCTGTGTCTTCCTTGGAGTGCAGCAGCTGTACTACATGTTTTTGTTCACATTGCTCCCTATGTCTTATTTGGTTGGTTGTCTGGTTGGGGTTTTTGGTTATTTTTGAGGTTGGTTTAGGGGGTTTTTTGGTGTGTGTGTTTGGTGGTGATTTGTTTGTTTGTTTCATTTTCTCTCTGCCTGTAAACGAGGGTTTGGAAAGTGTACCAAAAGCATGGGTGCTCTGATAGCAATCAGTGAACTATTTCTAGTTTGTCACCTGAGCTGTCTAACAGAACAGGCTATGGCTGGCTTGACAGCATGTGTTAAAATGAGTAGACATTTTTAGGATCAGAAGCAGCAGAGCTGAAGTCAAGTCGTAGACTTAGAACTAAAGAGAAGTTTCTAGTGTTGTTTGTGTTCTCTGACACTTCTTTGTCTTTTCTAACATGCCTTTTTCAACCCAGAACTTTTCAGGACCCCTATAAACTTGTAAAATCCAAACCTCTCTGTAAGAACATTTTTTTCTCGTGTTTCTTGAACTTACTGTTTATTCTGTGCTATTTTTTAGCACCGGGGAGGTTTTGTGGCAGAAGAACTGTTGGATAGTTTAGCGAAGGTGGTCTTAATGATGTTGCCATGTTGCCTATTTAATTCTAGAATTCACTTTATTATTACCATGCCTCCTCTGTTGTTTTTAATGAAGGTAAAAGGATTTATAAAGTGGGTTTTTGTTAGCTCATAATGGCACTTGCAAGCTGAGAGGCTTTGGAATATTATGAGCACATAAAGCAACAATAGTAGGAATTATTTTAATTTGTTTCTGATCAGCTTATACATGTTAGTACAGAAAACCAATGCAAGTGTTAAGATAAGCATTTGCTACTGGATGCACAAAGTTTATGTAGCTAAACATAGGTGCACTTTTGCGTATGCAGAGGTGTAGATTAAAAGTTAAATATCGTGTCTAGGAAATGTTAATATCTTCTCTTAGTGCCAGTTTTACACCAAAAAAAATAAAATAGCATATCTGAGCAGAATGCTAAAGTGATGGGTCTGTTTGAAGAGATAGCGTGAAGAGGAAAAAGTGAAGAGGTGTTCGAAGAGGAATACGAGAGAAACTGCCTCACAAATTTATCGTGTGGCTTTTTTTTTTTTTTTTTTTTTTTTTTTCCCAGAGCATTGCAAGACAGAAGTTTTCCATCAGGAGATTTTCACTTTGCTTTCCTCCCTCTTTACACCAGCATGGGAAAAATCATCTCAATGGACTCTTTGCTGATGATAAGTATAGGAAGCCATGGACTAGAAGTAGGTTATATAGTCTCTAAATTTTTAATTTATATTTACTATGGATTAAATGAGAAGGTTGTGTTTGTGCATAACAGAAATCTGATTTAAAAAAAAAAATCAAGAAGCAGCAGTATGTCAGTTCATATCTCTTTTGAAGGTAGAACATGTTCATTGCCAAAGTAGAAACAAATGGGTAATGAATATTTACTGTGTATGGCACAATGAAAGAAGGTGGTATTTTATTAGTTTGTAGAGATCTCTGGAAAACTTCCTATCTGGACATGTGATTATGGAAGAAGAGCAATGACCAGAGATAAGTCAAATACTAAATCTGATTAGTTGGGAGATACTTGAAAGATGATTTTGAGATGCAGGAAAAAAATGAGGGTTTTCAACCATAGAGTGGTAAATACACATATAAAAGTATTTGTGTCTTTCTAGTGTATTTACATTTATTTTTGCCAGTGGAAACTAAAAGTATTATTTCTTCTGTACATCCTGTGTAAAGTTTGGCTAGCATCTGCAATACAAAAAAATTAGTATTTTCTGTGTAATTCTTTTTCTCTCTCTTTTTTTTTTTTAATGTCAGTTGCTTCAATACAGGACACAATCACTATTTCAGTGTTAGATCAATGGAAGAAAAGTTTATCTGTGGAGGATTTCCTGGAAAAGTCAGTAACCCTAAGTTAAAAACCTATGTGATTCCTTTGGTATCATTCAGGTACTTCGTACATCATAAGCTAAAGACGATAACAATACAGGGATCTTTTCTTGCAGTAGCAAGTGTACAGTGTACTGGAACTGTACACTGCAGCAGATAGCTTGAAGATGTCTTTTTCTCTAAAAGTAGTGTTGTGTTTTTATGAGGTTCTCTACTAATTTGTCCCATGTTTGTTGTGGTCATGTAATCTATTTATGGCAATGGAGAAAGTTTCTGAAATCTTTTAATGAACATGAAAATAAGCCATGAGGACATTTTGCTACTCTCCTTGTCTAAGACAGTTTTCTTTCATAATTGTAGATGATGCTATTTGAAAAAGAAATATTTATGTATCTTTGGAAAGTGTAAAAGGCATTTATAGTGCATTATATCCATTGAAGATAGATGTATTTATTTTTTTAACTGTGTATATATATATGTAAAGTAAAAATATATTAAATGAACTCTGCAAGAGAGTTCATTTTAAAAATAGGTTTGCAACACAACCCTTACTGCACACATAAAACATGAAAGAAAATTATGGTCCTTCAAAGCCAGTAAATTGTATATTTCTGCTCTTAATAATCAGTGTGAAAGAAATGGGAAAATTGCATTTGTGCTTTTACAGGCCAGTGCAAAATCTGGTATCTTCAAATTTGCATTTAAAAATGTTTGTGAAGAAAACCCATAGTTGGAGAACTGTGTAGTCACGCACAGATAATGCCAACACAATCTTCTGTTATTCTTCTGTGATTTGACTATGATACAGTTTTTAATTACATTAGTACATACTATGCTTTCAGCTGGTCATTCATGGTGCAGGTATGATCATGGTCGTAGAGCACAAAGTCTGTGCAGAGAATGACTGTGAAATTCGACCTCTGTTGTGGTAATGGGGAGCTATTTTACCTGTAGATGTGTCACTCTCCAAAAAGAAGTGCATAATTCTTCAAAAACACAGTTATTGCAGGAGAAAACATAATGGGAAGTCTTCTGGGAAAAAAATATAAATGTCTTTACCCTTGTTTTAAAGCTTGGGTAACTCTCTTGATGTTCTTCTGTGCAATTCCTTGATCTTTAGTTAATCATCGTAATCCACACTGGAGAGGTTGTATTTTTCTAGCGTGCTGTGATGAGCCAGCAGCGTGCACATGCAGCCCAGACAGCCAACCGTGTGCTGGGCTGCATCAAGAGAAGTGTGGCCAGCAGGGCAAGGGAGGTGATTCTCCCCCTTTACTCTGCTCTCCTCAGACCCCACCTGGAGTACTGTGTGCAGTTCTGGAGCCCCCAGCACAAGAAGGACATGGAACTGCTGGAGCGGGTCCAGAGGAGAGCCACGAAGATGATCAGAGGGCTGGAGCACCTCTGCTATGAGGACAGGCTGAGAGAGTTGGGGCTCTTCAGCCTGGAGAAGAGAAGGCTTCGAGGAGACCTTATAGTGGCTTTCCAGTATCTGAAGGGAGCCTACAGGAAGGCTGGGGAGGGACTATTGACAAGGTCTAGTAATGTCAGGACGAGGGGGAATGGGTTTAAGCTGGAAGAGGGGAGATTTAGACTGGATGTTAGGAGGAAGTTCTTTACAGTGAGGGTGGTAAGACACTGGAACGGGTTGCCCAGGGAGGTTGTGGATGCTTCCTCCCTGGAGGCGTTTAAAGCCAGGCTGGATGAGGCCTTGAGCAGCCTGCTCTAGTGGAAGATGTCCCTGCCTATGGCAGGGGGTTGGAGCTGGATGATCCTTGAGGTCCCTTCCAACCTAAACCATTCTATGATTCTATGATTCTATGATTCTGGGAGCTTGGTTAAGGAAATTGAATGCTGCCTGGGAAGCTGATTCTGGGTTTGGCTCTGTCAAAACTCCTGTGTGATTTCAGACAGGTCATTTAAACCTGTAATCCTGCAGCTGTCCACTGAATGTGCTCCTTTTAAATTCTGGCAGACCTAAAGTCTGTGAGCACTCAGCAGAACTTGAGTGGTGTGTAGTAGTTCTTTAACAGGGAAAAATGCCAAATACTTTGAAAGACTAGGAACTTGATGTCATAGACTGGCACACAACAGGAGTGTCTAGAATATTTTTTCTAGAGAATGTGGATTGTAATATTAGCATTTTAATGGCAATCCTGCAAATACTAATGAGATCATTTCCTGTTTTTCTCACAATGCTGTTAGAAATAGCCAAGATACTGTATTTGCATATAGCTGGAGTTTTGTTAAATAGTCTACAGCCATATACTCTGTCATGAAGATAGTAACACTGCGTAGTTTCCATTACTCAACAGAGAATTTTGAGAGAAAAAATGTTTATGATCACAGCTTTTCCAACCTCAGTACCCAGTAGGGCATAACACAATGTCTGTTTTCAAACAAGGTCAAAGTCCAGTTAAAAGCTCTCTAACATTTCGCTGACCTGTTTTTTAACTGTAAGCATTATTTGGGTAGGGATTTTTAATACAACTTACCTTTCTCTTGTATGAAAAGACAAACAAATAACAACAAAACAACCCACAAAGCTTACCACCACCAAAACAACAACAAACCACAAGTACCTGGGAAACATTCTTGGGTTTTGGCCTTTGGATCCACAGCACTAGCCTTTACCTTCTGAAGACAATAGTGAGATAATTAGTTTTTATGGCCTCTTGTCACTTCTGGGATTCAAATGACTAACAGATGTTGAAGTGGCCAGCTTTTAGCTGTATAGGCCCTCTTCTGTATCCTCACACTTGTGGTGATAAGTGAAGGAGTGACTGACTACTTTGAGAAGTTTGACATTCTCCCCTAACTTTTGAGTTGTAAAGATAGTGCATTATTGACAACTGAGTTGATATTAACTGCAGAATGTGAAAAATGTTTGGTTATGTTTTTAATTAAATGATATAAAGGAAAATAATAGGCTTGCACAGATGCAGAAGTTTTATTGTGCTATATAAATAGCACAATACAAGTTTTAAAAAAACAACCAAACAAACATTTGCTTACTTGTTTAAATTCCAAAAACCAATCTGGAAATGTTACTTTGGAGATTTGCATTTTAGTAGCTTATCTGAGATTGGACTAGACAACCTCCAGAGGTCTCTTACGACCTCAACAATTTTGTCATTCTGTAATTCTGTGAACTGAAAGCATTTGGTTATACTTTCAGGTTTTAATTCAGTCCATCATCAGTCAGTGTAACCAGCACACCACTGCATTTTAAGAGAAAACTATACAGACTTGGAGATTTTATGACTAAAATTTAATTACAAAATTAATTGATCTGAAATGATTCTGCTTTATACTGGTCCTGAACTGCAGTTTTGGATTAATGCTGAATGCTGCACTGAGCTAAAACTGAAATTACATTCTGCATCTTCAGGAAAAAAACAAGAATATTATAATGCAATATAATCATCTTTGCACCTTGAAAGCAATAAGTATTCTGAGGAAACTGTGAAGCAAACACATCACCCACAACATTGTCTAGACTGACAACAGTAACAGAAAAATAAATTCCCAAAGAAGTTGTTACAAAGTGTGGTTTAGCAAGCAGTTCAAGAATCAGTTAGATGCCATCTCAAGGGATATTAAATGCCAAGAGTGAAGACATTTATTAGACTATTATAAGACTTCTCCCGGTTTTAACACTGAAGTTTGTCATATCTGGATAAATCTGAGTAAATAAGTGCATTTGCTAGAATCTAGTTACAGAAAAATTAAGGTTATTTCACTTAGTGTATTTTAAAATTAACTGGGCTTAGTCTGTGTAGCAGTGGAAAAAAATCATTGGAGTAAGAATAGGAAATAAGGAACAAGGAGTTAAACTTAGAATGAAAGGATGTGTTTGTGCTTTGAGCTATTTGGGTGCTTTGCAATCTATTTAAGGTAATTAAAGCAAATCTAAGTAAATTAGGTATTTTAGGTTAGTGGTTTCCCTATGAATGGGACTAAGCACTATTAACACACGTAATTCAGCACAAGTCATTGTAAGTCTTCCTGGTAGAGAGTGTGATACACTGTCATATATTTGCAAAGCAGTGCACACACAAAAGAGATAGGAATGAGCAGTAAATGTGATAAGTTGTTTATTTTGGTTTTGTAAAACCTGACCTGCAGTAAATGACCCTCAGTAGATTTACTGTTGTTAGGGAGGGAATAGCATGACACATAAATGTATAGATCACAGAATCATAGAGTGGCTTGGATTGGAAAGGACCTTCAAAGATCATCTAGGCCAACCCACTTGCCATGAGCAGGGATGTCCTCCACTAGATCAGATTGCTCAGAGCTTTGTGGAACCTGACCTTGAATACCTCCAGGGATGGGACCTCAACCATCTCCCTGGGCAACCTGTTTTTGAAATGCAACTGAACGTTTAAGCAGCAACAAATTTTTGTCATAAATGTTATTACATCAATTGTTTTGATGCTTTTTCTCCAGCTGTTACCATTTTCTTCAGTTTAATACTGGGCATAAACTTAAAGGGCTTTTTCTTGGAGAAGGATTAAACCGCCTGGACAGATGGGCAGAGTCCAAGGGGATGGCGTTCAATGGCTCCAAGTGCCGAGTGCTGCACTTTGGCCACAACAACCCCATGCAGAGATACAGGCTGGGGTCGGAGTGGCTGGAAAGCAGCCAGACAGAGAGGGATCTGGGGGTGCTGATTGATACCTGCCTGAACGTGAGCCAGCAGTGTGCCCAGGTGGCCAAGAGAGCCAATGGCATCCTGGCCTGCATCAGGAATGGTGTGGCCAGCAGGAGCAGGGAGGTCATTCTGCCCCT
>WAAF01015669.1:0-14981 GCA_013400475.1 Tricholaema leucomelas | reverse complement strand
ACTGGAATGGGCTGCCCAGGGAGGTGGTGGAGTCGCCGTCCCTGGAGCTGTTCAAGGCAGGATTGGACGTGGCACTTGGTGCCATGGTCTAGCCTTGAGCTCTGTGGTGAAGGGTTGGACTTGATGATCTGTGAGGTCTCTTCCAACCCTGATGATACTATGATACTATGTCATTTGACCACGGATCTAGTGAACAGTGATAACAACTTTGTAATTGCCAACCTTATGCAGTGAAGAGAGTGATTACCAAAGTTTTTAGAGTATCTTTTTGAGTGCCCTTGATTTACTGAGAAATCAGGGATGTTATGACAGTGCTTTTACAACAGTTCAAGTATCAAGATGTTTTTCTGCTCTTCAGGAAGCCTGTTGCCTCTGAAGAGCTCTGTACTAGTAACGAATTAATAGAGTTTATTCCAAGTTCGAATCCCTGCTCTCAGACTGAAGAAATTTTCACACTTACAAAGAATGTTGTTAAGGAAGAATCCATTCAAGACAAGTATTTGAAGATTGACTATGACACTGAATTTAAAGAACAATGTCAAGGTAAAGTATTTAAATCACTATTTTGTAACTTTTGTTTTGAGTGGGCTTGCTAAATTCCACAATGCATGGTTCATGGTCATTTGGATGATCTGAGCCTTTGCAATTGCAGAAGTTGTAGCCATTTAATAGAGATTTATTCCCTGGAGAAGCAAGGCTTGTCTCAACAGTTCAAGGTAGATGCAAGTCAATAAAAATTTCAGGGTGATCAAATACATGGCAAATTACAACTAATAGATTCTTTGCACCTTAATAAAAGTAGATTTTCATGATATGTTCTTTTACTCTATCAGGGAAGGAAAAAGTAAGCAGTTTCTGCTTTGTTGCTGGGATGAAAATAATTCAAACTGGGTAATGTTCCTGTGTGGTTTCTGAAGTGTTATTATTAGTAGCACCCTAATAGGTATAATGAATTCTGATTACAGAAAGCGGAATGTTGAGAATGTGTTTGATTATACTGTATTACAATTTGTTTTCTGAACTATCAGGTTCTTTTTCAGTAATGCAATCATTTACTAAGGGCTTTTTCTCGACAGTGGCACAGACAAGGGAGGTGGGTCTTGATACAATATTGTGCAAGTTAACATTTACCATGAACAGAGTTTCAACAATGCAAGTACATTACAGTTAGTAGTTGAAAGACAGTGATAGTAATTAATCTGATTAAGTAATTACCTCTTTTTTTTTTTTTTTTCAAAGTTAGGTGGCCCATTGCAGAAGGTTTCAATAATTAATAAAACTGTCTGTATTCTGTGCTTACAAAGATGATACAAATAATTCAGATGCTTTCCCCTGTCGTAGCTATTCATTCTTTGGAACAATCAAGACATCTTAATTTCCATGGACAGGAGTTAGAAAGGAAAAAAAAATTAAATGCCATAAAACATATTATAATGTTGAAGGTACAAATTATTGTTGTGGTTAAACAAACAAAAATAGGCAAGCTAAAAGAGACAGGATTTTTTTTTTTTTAATGGAGGAGAATATTAAATTATTCACTATTCTGGTGACTGGTGTATTGAATTAGCAGGTCAGTAATTGTCTTCCTGTGTAACTCATTTGATATTAACAGACCTTTTTTCTGACTCTGCATTAAAGACAGACATGTTTAGAAAAGCACATTGACTAATTAATGCCAGCTCATTTTCTAACAGCACAGATCCAACAGGTTTCCACCAAAGGTGTGAGGATACATACAGAGAGTGCACAATCATGGAAATATACTGATAGATAAAAATTTTTAGAGGTGGAATATTGCAGGTGATGGGACATAATTATCAAACCTGTATTAAAAAAAAGGAAATAAGAAAGAACATGATTTAGGATTTGAAATGATCCAGTAGAGGAGCATGAAGTTTTAATTCTAAATAGCTTGTTACTGAAGGAGTTTTTTTTCTGTGAGCTTGTATGCATATTGAAATGTTTCATGATTATTTCTGGTAGTGTAACCTGTTCTTCATTTCAGACAACAAAATCAGTTTCATTAGTAATTTCACTTTTTGAGGGGTACTGTAAGAAATAATGCATGTAATATGTAATAAGAGTGGCAGTGTTCATAGGATTTTGTTCAAGGGAAAGAAAGGTTTACAGTAAAGTTGTGAGGTTTAGTGTCATAGATTATCCACACATTTAAAATGTACCTAGTAAATTATTACTGGACTGAACAGTAAGAAAATTAAAACACGTGAAATGTAAAGCACATTGAGTGGAAAAGCTAAAAAAAAATTAATTTGGTTCAGTCAGTAACTGCAGAGTTCTAGTCTTCTTTCCAATTACATTAGACTGGTATTATATTACAATATTTAGCATGCTGTCAGTAGCCTTTCTGTTTTGCACAGGCTGGCTGTTAGGAAAAAGATGGTCACACTGGAAAGACAACCATCTCTGTACGATTAAGATGAAGAGCACTAACTTTGCTCTAGCATGCGGTAACACTGGCAGTAAAACATCAACTCAAACATGAACTGAATGTTTGCATCCTGACTGATAAAGTACTTGAGCACATGTTTAAGCCTATTAAGGTTATTTTCTGAAGTACTTCAATGATCAGAAATTCCTGGGTTAAAGAAAGTGATGATACTGCATTCAAGTTACAGTGCTGAAGAAGAAGCTTATTAAAAAATTGTGGAACTGCACTTCCTAAAATCTCAAAGTGGAAACTCAGTTCAGTTTTGTATGGATTTGAAACACTGACATTTGTGAATTTCCAGCTCCACCTGTTTCCCCAGTTGTAAAATTCTGTGGTAGGAAGGCAGTTACAGATGTGATTGTATCTGTTCCACTTCAGGAGGACATTTACTACTAAGTGCGTAAGTTCATCATTGCATAGGCATGCTTTCCTGAGTGGGAAAGTAAGAGGTCAAAACATGTTTCAGTGAACAGAGAAATGTAAAAATGTGGGGGAAAAAAAATGAATCACATTAGAATGAGATTTGGTGAAAAAAAAACCCAAACACCTCCTTTTTTGGTGCACTTTAAGTACTAGAGCTACTTACAAAAAATTACTACAAATTAATATAATAAAAAATAATTAAAACCATAGCTAAGTTGAGATAAGGGCAAAGTTGTGCCCCATTTGACTAGATTTGGTGTTAGGATGTTATGAGTTATCATGCTTTATTTGCATTTACAAAAATTAGATATTATTTGAGGACAGCATGATCAAATTTATATTATAGACACAGTCTTTGTTTCTCATTTATTTTAGCACCTATTTTTGCAACAGCTGGTTGCTTGAAAAGTGGGATGCTTTCTACTTTGTTTTGCTTGTTGTCTGAGCAAAAGGAAGCAGAGTAGATGAGGGATATTGTAAATTGTATCGATAGATATGTCCATTTTTCTGTTGGAAGTATTTTAAGTTACTAGAAGCTTTAGAAGCCTGTCCTGAATGGTTCATCCCATTACATCGAGGCATTTTATAATGAGGCATTTTATTTTTAACTAGTGGATCCCCTTTATGGGGATTGTTCAGTTCACAGCTTGTGAGCAATGTAGAAAGGAAAGTTATTACAGATAGGGAATCATCCAGGTAGTGAAAGGGACTTCTGGAATGAGGAGGCTTCCATGTATATAGCAAATACAAAGGATTGCATCAAATAGAGTTGTGATTACTGCATCAGTTCTGCCTCATGTTGTTTTTTGTTGCTTTCAGATTAGAGAATACATTCCAGTTTAGGTTTGTATGGAGAGACTCCCTCATTTCTGCATTAGAAATTGCACTCTACTAAGTTTCTCAGCCAAAACCTAGCTCAGACATGCTCTTGTGATCTTTACAATGCAAACAAAGGAAATTAAAAGAAAAGAAAATACCTTTTCTTTTTAAGAAATGTTATGTAAGATGAAACAAAAAGCAAAAGAAAAACAACACTTATGCTGTGGACCATTGGAAGTCTAGACTTAATCATATTTAAAGTTTAAAATACTATAATATTTGAAGTACAAAGTAATACTGTTTTGCTGACATTTACAGCATTCCAGCAAGTCTTTCACACCTGTTTTCATTCTGATCATTCTTATTATGTTTATATTTTCTAACTTTTTTTTTTTTTGACAGATTTATATATGGAAGACAAACTTGTTTTTATTGATAATCTTGAAATGTTTCGTAAAAGATTGCCCACTTCATCTATACTTCTGAGCAGACTGCATATCTTTTTAGTAAAAGATCCCCTTTTAGATTCTAGAGGACAGAATTTAACAGAAGAGAGGTATCTACAAACTGTTGTGTAATTTTGAATATAAATAATATTTTTTTGCCTATTGCTATTAGCATTTTAACATCTGCTAGTTTCTAACTTTTTTTTTTTTTTAAATTTACAATAGGTAAAAACTTTAGCAATATGACATTTGTATGCATTAAGAAGACAAATCAAAAACAATTTTATGATTCTATAAGACTGGATAAATGAAACAGTATCATTTTACATTCTCTGTGAAGTGTGCTTTGGATCGGGATTCCAGTTTTGGAATACTGAAAAATTGTCCTTGTTTAAAGGATGTGGTCATCCCTCAAAGTGGCTGATTTTTATTTTTATTTTTTAGCAAACTTGTACAATTTATATTCAGAATATGTCTAGTATTTTTAAAATATATTCACCTGTATACATACATTCACAAAATCTGTCTAAATTTTGGGGCTTAGTCCATATTTGAATGAGTTGTCTAGCTTCTTTTGCACTTGATAGGGCTGCATGATTCACAAATAAGGAAATGCATATTTTACCTGGTTCAGCTTTGCCTATGTAGTAACAGAACAGGAAGGTGTGGGTTCTTTTCCCTTTTTTTTTTTTTTTTTTGCAAAACTTCAAATGTGAGTCCTGATCTTATAACAAGTATTGGACATAAGATTGTGTGCACATGTGAGTGCTGTAAATATCCAATGAAGAGAACATGATCCAAATTTTGCAATGACTTTTGGAAATTTCCAGTTATAGAAGAAAAAAGTGCTAATGCTTTCAAAAAAAAGGTCTACCTTGCCAGTCTGCAGTTCATTAGCAAACCACTAGCTTTCTCAAAATGGGAGTCTAAATCTAATGAAGCACACAGGAAATGCATTTAGACAAAGAGATACAATTAGACAGACTTCTACTTAAGATAAAATTCAATAAGCATCCCAAGGCTAGGTGTAGAAAAAATTATATTCTTCAGTCAAAAATATTCTTCCAGGAAAGTGATAACAAGGATTGATGAGGAAGCTATTGCACTAAAAAGTCTAAACTCCACTAAAAGAGTAAATTTAGTCCCTGTTATGACCATGAGCACCACACCAAAAAGTTTTTGTTTCTGCTCGAAGAATCATCATCTCTGTTCTGCTTGTATTCTTGTTTCACATGGTAAATAGTAGCCTCGCTCTTCAGGCTGCTTAGCATTTTATATAATGCTAACATGTAATACTCCTTAGCATTTTAGTAGTTTGTCAGTTTAATCAGAGGTCATACTTTTAATTTTTACTTTAATTAATAGAGAATACAATCTGCCTTCTTTGGTACCAAATCATTCCTGAAAATAGAAATTAAAGATGACAAAAGACAAATAATGCCAACATTTCACATTACAGAGATTTTGTTAACACTGTCAACATAAGAAGACAATTAGGTCTGCAGCTCTTGCAGAAAGTATTTTTCCATAATGGGACTACGTGTTGAGATGGTGAACAATTTTAGTAACTTTTTAAAGTCTGGTCCAAATATTAAGTGGTTCTGCTCTACACACACATGCACACATATATATAAGTAATACTGTAATTAAATAATTACATTGTATTGTAACTTCATATAATCGCACTGATTGGTACAATGTCCCTTGGAATTTCTTTCTTAGAAAAGCATGGATTTAGAAATAATTAACTCTTCCACATGTATGGCTGTCTGAGTTACTGCTGAGACTTTCAGCCATAGGTATGAAACAGTACAGAGAAGTCACTTTCTTTACTTGATGATCTTTTAAAGGGAATGTTTGACTTTTCAAAATGAAATGGAAATGGAAGAGAATAAGGCTGAATTGCAGGGGATTGAAGAGAATTTCTGCACAATACCTATAAAAGATGAAGAGGTATCATCATGTTGTTTCTTACTAAATCTTAGTGATTTCTTTATTACACATCATGCTTGTTCATCTGCAAGTAAATTTACTCTCAGAGTAAATTTACCACACTTACTCAGAATTTTGGCAGTTAAATGAAATTATATTTACAAAAGTAGACTAAACATAGAAGTATAAAAAGCAATAAATATATACAAAATATAGTTACATATATTTATAGTTAAGCAACAGCAAAAAGACACCTCTCTCCCATGGACGTAATGTAGTCCAGAGAGGCAGTGTCACAGCCATCCCAGTCTCTACCTCCCCCCTGCCCTGTACCTTTACAAACCCAAACAAGAAGATCAGTCAAGCAACATACAAAATCATAGGCAGAGCAGAGGGGCTAGAAGCGAGTAGGAGGCAGTGAGAGAGAGAGAAACAAGCTTGTGCTGCAAAATATAAAATATTCAGCAGTTGGATGGAAAGAGGTAAACTTAGCTTACATTATTCTGTGTCCAGTCCCTAAAACTGTTTAGACCTGAATTCTCTGAAAAAAACACTACCTTAAAACTGTAGCAAAGTCAAATCTACATTTCGCTCCATTTTTCAAAACTCTGTAAGACAATTTGTCAAAAAAGTAAGGATTGTATTTGATTTGAATGTAAATTCAGATCTGCTTGTTACAATCCAGTGACACAGTTTGACACTAGGGTTTTTTTTCTGTATTAGGCAAAGCTTTGTGTATGCTGAGTACATGTCATATGACTTCCTTTTTAAAAAAAAAACCAAACTGTTAGACTGATTTAGAACTAAGCTAATTCAAAATTTTGGAAAGTTTAGAGGGTAGACTTACATCAAAGGAGATTCACTTAACCATTCTGTTGTGATTAATATTTTTCAGTATTTCATGTTGCCTCTTGAATTAGAATGTTGCAAACGCTGGAATGGCAGATCAGATTCTGTTAAGGTTCTGTCTTACTTGGAACTGAAAGAAGTGTTAAATTTAGCTCCAGAAACTATGGATGATGAAGACACATGCAAAGAAGTGATCAAAGAAGGTGAGGGTCATTTTTTAAAAATGCTCAGCCTGGCTTTCCTTCCATATACACACCCTGAACACACTTCTAACTCTTTCATATTCAGTTCACTTACACATTACATTACAGCCTATAAAATGAGAAATTCTCTCTATGAAACTATGAACTGTGCTATACCCAACTTTATGAATGTTAGAACTGTCTCCTCAAGTAGCCAAGGGGAAGTATTTGGCATTTGATTCAACCCTTGGCTGTGTTATGATATCCAGTCTGCCACAAATATAATAATTCAGTATTGTGTTTTCTCGTCTGTATTTGAATTTAAGTTCAGAAACATCCTTAAGAGAACTATATGCAGTACAGTCATATTTTTTAAATACCTTGTATGACATTGTAATTGCAAACACAAAAGCAGATTTATGGTAAAAATTTCCATGGGTGGCAGGAAGATTCTAAATGACAATAGTAAATCCTTCAGAGAAGTTTAAGAAAATGTATTAAATGCTTTTATACAACTTTAATGATGGTTACTGGCCATTGGTTTGGTATCTACAACAGTGTTTTGTGTAGTTAAAAGACAGTGCTTGATTTTTTTTAAATTCTAATTTAAGAAAAAAACAGTTCACATTAGTTTTGGCAAACAAGTAAGGAAAACCACTTTGGTGGACAGGAGCAGTTCAACGAAGCAAGATTCAATCATGCTTCTGAATGTAGGGAGGGGGTGTTGTTGGAGATCTCCCTGATAGAGCAGCATTTTGGAACAATTCAGTTTCTACTGAGAAAGGAACAAAACTTTTCAGTGCACATTTGACTAAGGCAATTTCATATGTGTTCCACTGGTATTTTTACTACATCACAGCTGACATGTCATGCTACAAGCTGAGTGACCCAATCTCTAAAGCAGAGGTTTAAGGATTTTTTACATAGATGTCAACCTGTAGCTCTGTTTTGTTCTGTTTTAGTCTTTCTTAGTGGCAAGAGAATCTACATACACAAACTCCTGGTAAATGGCATTTAGGCTGATTGTTCCAGAAATCACATCACTGTAGTCATAGGAACTTAGAAGAGTTCTGATAGTGTGTTGCATTTGTTTCTGACATCTTTAAGGGATGAGACATGTGCACTGCTTCATTGCTCTAATCAGCTATAGCATTTGGGGTTACTAAGCATAACTGTGTTTTTTCACAACAGTGTGTTTCAATAGAAAGGTTTAAAGAAAAAGGAATGACAGGAATAGAGAATAAGTGGTTAATTTATGGCATTTTTAAAAATCTGATTTTAGATCTCAAAGCAGAAATTGCATACAAAATGGACATTTCCAAGTACTGTGCCAAGCCACAAGACATTACTTCCAGTGACAGCAGAAGTATGTTGGAATTCTGTGAGTCAGGTAGGAGGATCTACATAAATCAAGGGATAATATTTAAAATAAATTCTTCCAGAGATTGTCTCCTTATTCTGCTCTTGGGAGTACATGCATCATATAAATATAAGGTAAGAACATTTGCTTTGTATAATCTGCTATTTTGTATGTACCATAAACAGGTAGCAGTGTCATACTCTTTTCTAGAGTTTTAAAAACTAAACAAAACTATCTTTACAGTTCCTTCATATTGTTTGTTGCTGCAAGTGGTCTATATCTCTTGCAGTTTATTAGAGGCATAAATTGGCTTTTTATCTAACAACTTAAATTGGATGTAAGGAAGAAATTCTCCACTGGTGACACACTGAAACAGGTTGGCCAGAGAGGCTATGGATTCCTTCTCTCTGGAAGTGTTCAAGGTCAGGTTGGATGGGGTTTTGAGCAGCCTGGTCTGATGGAAAGTAGTTCTGGCCCATAACAAGAGAGTTGGAATGAGATGATCTTTAAGGTCCCTTCCAGCCCAAACCATTCTGTGATTCTACCTAGAAAGGATAGGGGAAAGTTAAGGCAGAGATTAAAACTGTGGAGTCAAAAAGCATAGTTTAAAGTTTGTTAATGCTTTCAGAAGAGGGTGATGGAGGACAATCCAGGGTGAAGTACTGATTTTATACCTTCTAGATCTTCAAAACTCCTGTACAGACATCTTGGTTTGCAAATGTTTCAGTGTGACTCAGAAGCAGACTCACATAGTCAGCAAAGCTGTTTTCCACAGACATAAACTGCAAGTGCTGAATACTTAGGAAGATGTGTGTTGAATCCTGGCTTCCTCTATCCTGTCATCAGGAAATCATTTATACAGAACTTGAATAGCTTAAAAACTCACTTAGGCATGCTGGTTACATTGCATACCTATGCCTGGCAGTTTTATGTCTGACTCTCTAGACTGGGTATCCAACCTCAGTTAAAGTTTCTTCAGGTTACAGATGTAACCTTTTTGAAAATAATGGATATTGGATAGGGCTGGGTTATAGGTTGGAGTGGGTGATCTTGGTGATCTCTTCCATCCTGGTTGATTCTGACTCATTCCAACCCCACTCTTTCACAGTTTAATGTTCACTGGCAAGTGAAGCTGTGCTAGTGGCATTTTTCACCTTCCAATTCACTCACAAAATCCTGCAGAGTGACAGATATGAATGCATGTGACCTGGGCAGTGACAATACTTGAATAAACATGTACCTCTCATCCTAATGTTTATCCATTATTGCATTGGGCAGTAGCAGTATTATCCCCCAGTTCGGGTTCACTTGATAGTTTTCCATCCAACAGTTACTAGAATCTTTGAGAAATTTGAGTTTTGCCCAGACCAACACCTCTCCTCTTGCCTTAGTTTCAATACAACTTGATCTGAACTAGTGGTTGTCCTCTTCAGGCTGATAGCATCGCACTCCAGGCACTGTATTGCAGCGGGCTTTTGGTAGGAGGGCTGAATCATGTTAGCTCAAAGAGTCTGATATGAAAGCTTAAGGCAAGCACATCTTATGTTGTCCCAGCAAGACAAAGCTAAAAATTGGTGCCCATCTGGAGATTATTGCCTAGCATGATTAACTGTAATCTGAATCTAGTGCAATCTTTGACTGCTCTTTGCTTCTAAAGCTCACAGTAAGCAGGAGGAGCTTACATGCAGTAGATCTGAGGTCTGAGACCCACTTCTTTTATACACTAATAACAAGCTGATTGTGATGTTATTTAGAATGTTCCATTCCTCTGGAGTAAATGAGTAGTAAAACTACCTTGAGTGGTTTTAAAAGGAAGCAACAGAATTAGTATTTATTGCCAGGTTGCTAGCTCAGCTCTGACACTGAATCGGGCAAAATTCCCTCAGGTACAGAGAGATTTCCTGTCTGTTCTGTTTAGTTTTGTTTGGGGTTTTTGAATATACTCAGATTTGTAGGATAGAGACCTGAAAACCTGTGTGTCCTAAGACAGTGTTTGCTAATGGACGATCCTATGTTGATGTCAGATTTCAGCCTAGCTCTCCTACAGTATTTTCCTTCTAATTAACATTGTTGTTTATAAGTTACTAGAAGTTAAATATATTTGCAGTAATTCAAACAAGCAATTAAAAAAAATAGCATTTTCTGTAAACACGTAGTTGTTCTCCTTTCTCTCCCAATAGCTATAGAAGTTATTTGTTGATAGAGATGGAGAGATAAAAGAACTCACTTATTAATGCTTCAGTGAAGGGCAATGGCACCCTGAGGTTAGACAGAGTTTAACTAATGTAGCTGGTCTGAACATTTTACCTCAAAGACAAAAAAAAAACCCCAACCAAACAACAAACAAACAAAAAAAAAACTATACAAGAACAAATATGGACAGTATTACTCAAAGAGAGGTAATTGTTCTTTTTAGATATGTCAGGAGGTTTTGTTGTCTTGATGTCAACTCTGGTACTGCTCAAAGTGCTAAATTTGTCTTCACCATATGAAGGAAAAAAAAAAAAGGCAAACAACAGAAGACAAACAAACAGACAAACCCTAACCAATTTGTGAGCTGAAGTTCACAGCAAAAGTGTACTGAGCTGGTTTTTTTTTTTTTGCTCTGAGTAAATGAGAAAGAAATTATCATAACTGGAAGGATGTTTCTTTTGTAACCACTTTTATTTTTTACCTTTTCTTTTTTTTTTTTCCCCCTCCCAATGTGTACAGTACATTCTCTGTCTCTATAACACCATCCTTTTTCCTTCCCACCTTTCCTGCCCTACAACCTGCTTGTTAGGTTGGACAAGGATCAACTGATAAGCATCTGGACAAGTGGCAAATTCGTAGCCTGCTGTATGCCAGTTGGGCAAACACTGTGTGTGTGACAATTGCAGCTGCTCACTGCCTCTTGGAATGAGCAGACAATTTGTCACAAATGCTTTTCCTTATGGAATCACTTAATTATCTGGCTGTCAGTTTTCACAGAACATGGAGGAACTATAGGGGGCCTTTGTGACCTTTATTTTTGGTCTAGCTTAATGAAACATATTAGAAGAATGCCAGAGAGGTGTATACACTTTTCATGAAATGACAGGAAAACCAAATGAAGTTGTAAATTCATTAATAAAAAACAATAATCCATTAACAATGTCTGCATTTAATATGATTGGGGGAAGGGGGGAGGATATTAAAAATATTTGCAAGGGACTTCTAACATGCCAGGTGTGTTTATATATTGCTTTTAAAAAAATTAGCATTATAGTTCATTGCACTGGTCATCTCTGGAAGCTACAATGAACACAGTTCTGCTTCAACACTTTATTTTGTCTTTACAATCCTGTCTTGTCTGCTTCTGAAGCTCCTAAGTCAAATCATCTGACTATTAGAGCCACCACGATATTGTCTGAAGACTCTCTTCCACCTAATTAAATTTGTGTGGGAACTGTCTAAGAAGCCTGTCAGGGATGAATATTTAAATCAAAACCTCAGCTGAGGTGATTTAATTATTTAAAAAATCTTACATAGGAAGAACATGTAGCTGGAAGTACACTAAAGAATGAGTGAAAGAATACAATCCGCACATTGTTATCCCAGAACTATCTGGAAATGAAACCTAAAGCACTGGGATTTTAGTGCTTAAATAGTGAATTGTGCTGTGAAAATATTTTGTATTTTAATCCAAAGTTTCACTTGAGTAAAATTCTTAAGTATGTGTGTTTCATTCACAAGTAGGTTTGCGACTTAGATTTTTTTATTTTTGTTCGGGGGGGCTTTATGTAATTTCTAGCTAAATATGTTCCATACCTGGAAGACGAAATGGAAGTACCATTAACACCTCCATGCAGACAACAAAGATCATGGGTTAATTTTGTGTGCACAGGACTTCAAGAAGAACCTATTTCTCTTTCTGGTAACAGGTATTTAAACTTGGTAGTAATAAATCCTAACATAAATCCTCTGAATTTTAAATCCTCAAAATTAGTGCAAAAATAACTTTGGTCTATTTGTGATTGGTAGTTATATTCTTTGAGACAGCTGTGTGTATTTTGTGTTTTGCATGAAAGAGTGAACAGAGTGCGTGAGCTGTATCTGTGTCTGTGCAGGACAGCTTGGAAGAGGAAATGACAGTCTTTATCATAGAGATCTCTTTTTCCTGGGGAACTTAAGAGCCTGAAAATCCAATCTCCTTTTGAGGATAGGCAGCAGTAAACAGTTACTTAACCAGCAAGCATATATCTGTGTACATGCATATATTTATATCCATGGCAAACAGATGTATGTTGAGCAAGTATCACTTACAAAAATCTCCAGAAGAGCTATAGGAAGAACATATCATCTGAGTTTTAGGGATAGACTTCAACAATGTAATTTAACTCTTCTTATGTTGCCATAGGATCAGGATTGCTTTGTTCTTTCCTTTGCTTATTGCTTGTAAGATTAGCACTTATTTTACCTCACTGCCATTCTGGCATATGCACCAAGATTGTTTGTTTTTGTTTGGTTTGGTTTTGTGGTTGTTGGTTTGTTTGTTTGTTTGTTTTCATGAGGAAATCACTATCCAAACAGAATTCCTCTTTGGTGCCACTTTAAATTGTGAACCAGTCTTGGTGGCACCTGTCACTCCTTCCTATTCACCATGCCTCTGCATGAGGGACAAGACAAAATTTCAACTAATTAATTAATTTAAGGAACATTTAGACAGAAAATAGATGTCTAAAAGACAGCTTTGTATAAATCAAAACTTCATAGATAATGCTGTTAAACTTCCTAACTCCAAGTTTAATTTTGTTCTTAGCATTTTGATTACAGAATCCTCTAGGGAATACCTGGAATATTTGGTATGGCAGTCAGAGAAGTATCAGGATAATATGAACTCCCTTTTGCTTGTCGGTAAGGATTTCTAATGAATCATCAACTTTTAACTGGTATCAAGGAGCTCCATGTACATGGAGAAAATATGACAAAATAATGTTAAATACAGAGTAGATCTTTTGAGCTGTTGAAATTTAAGCAACTAATGTAACCCTCTGAAGTCTTGTTTAACTGATTCTTTTAATGCATATAAAAAGTTACATCATGACAGCACAGATACTGGTATGTCATGTATCCATCTATGGAGGTAGTTTGAATGGTGTTTAAGAGTTTTATTTCATTAGGAAAATGTTTGGTGCACTAAATGCAGTAACTGTGGTATTCAAAATTTGGAAAGCTGTTGGACTCTTTTCTGTGTGCTATTTTTCTTTCAGTATTGTTTCAAAATATGTAGCAATCAACAGAAAAAATCGTTAACAGAAAATAATAACACGACAAGAGCAGAGTCCATGTTAGGAATCAAAATATGCAAACCCAGAATAAACTGCAGGTTATTTCTGACAGCACGCGAATAGTCATTACCACTGGTTTAATTTCATTTTATTTCTTTTGTCTGCATTTTACAAGTCTCATCATTAAGTTATACATATTGGCTTATTATGTAGTCCAACTCCTTTGTTCATTCATTTATAGTTCAACAATAATATATGGTAAGCTTATTACTATTTAAGTTTATTATTTTTTAGGTAAGGATTGTGTTAAGTCTTTGTAAGGGTGACAACTAAACCCACAAATAATGAACAAGATCATTTGTGACTTTAGAAATGCAGCCACACAGTATAAGATCTGACACAAATTTAAACACCCCCCCTTTACTTACCATGAGTAAAAAGACACTTGCTTTGGTAAGACTAACTGCTTTGATTGGAAGTTATTAATGGACACAAAGCTACAAATCAGGGTATAAGGAATGGCTACATTATATATGTAGTAGGTCATCAGTACTTGAGATCATTCTTTTCCAAAATTGCATTCTGTTTTCATTTTTCTAGATAATTATTATGTATTGCTTTCTGATTTTTTGTAGAGCATAAGACTGTTAAACTTGCATGTCAGCATCATTCACTTACAGAGCTGAAGAAAATGCTACGAGTTGAGCTAGAAGAACCAATGCTTGGCTCACTAGAGGAAGGCTGGTGGCTTCATTTGGGTTTTAATCCAGTTTCCATAGAATCTTTGGAACAATTAAATGCAGATGACAGTAATGCCAACAGTTTAGTTCCTGCAGAGATAGAGACATTCACACAAGTTCCATCAGATCAGTTAGAAAGTAAGTTTATGTATGTATATATATGAGAGATGGTTAAAAGACAAAGGTATGTACCTTAATAGAGAATCTCACAGTGAGTCGTAAAGCCTATTACAGTCAAGGTATGCTTTCACAAATTTAGGAAAAATTGTAGGAACAGAAGTGTTTCTCTACACAAAGTTATCTTTCCTACTAATGTGCAGGTTAAAAGTAGCCTCCACCAGCCATACTATTCTGTAATAAAAGAATTTCATACAAGAGAGCTTCTTAACAAATAGTGGTTTGGCACTGGCATATTTTAATGAAGCAGGTGCTTATGAAGTCCTGTCTGCGGAAGGTCAGTGGGGAGAGTTTGTTACTGTGAAAATTCTTTGTTTTGTAATACTATTTGGAGGACATTTTTTTATCTAGCTAT
>WAAF01015667.1:2000-29879 GCA_013400475.1 Tricholaema leucomelas | reverse complement strand
AGCTGTTCACAGCTGTGCAAACCTTCTGTCACACCCTTGGCATTTCGAAATGAAAACCAAAAAAGCTGTTAGCCTAACTACTCTTCAGAAGGTATCAACGCCATAGGCAATTCCTGTGAGACACACTAGAGGTCCTGAGTTACATCTTCCAGAGACTTCCTGTTCTTAGAGAGTGTAAAATGATTTTGTGTTTCCTAAGAAAATGTAATTGTATAAAAATCTTCATCCTGGGATTAGCAATGCATTTGAATGGATGTGACTAGAGTAGAACATGCAGCCCAGCAGAAATGATTTTGCCTGTCTCAGAGGTCTTAGACAGAAAAATCTTATAATTAATTCTCAGTTTGTTTCATTTCTCATCAAGTCCACAAAATAGTTTCTCCTTTCAGGACCTGAAGTCTTATTACCACTAGAAGAAACATTTTTAACAGATCCAGCATAACACACAATAATCAAACTAAAAATCATGGAATGGTCTGGATTGGAAGGGACCTCCAAAGGTCATTTAGTCCAACCCCCTCTGCAGTCAGCAGAGACATCCTCAACTAGACCCGGTTGCCCTGGGCCATGTCAAATATCTCCAGGAATGGGGCCCCAACCACCTCCCTGAACAATCTGTTTCAGTGTTTCACCACCCTCATAGTGAAGAATCTAAATCTGTTCTTCTCTATTTTGAAGTGGAAAGACTTGATCAAAATTTACAGCCACATGAACACTTAGCTTTGCTCATATCAAAGGTGGCTCAGCTCTTTGTTCTCTGCCCAATCCCGATGTAAAAATTAGAACAAGGAAGGGGAGGAGCATCAGTCTCTCTAGTCTCTTCTCTCTTAACTCACAATGAGCAGTACACACTGTTCTGGGACAGCTAATGGGCCATGCTGGCTCTTTTGCTTGTTCTTTTGTCTGGTGAGACACTACAGATCTATCTGCAGCATGGCTCTCATCAAGGCCATGCAGGCCCTTTTTGTCTATCATCTGTACTTCTTCACCTCCTTTTCTGTTTTTCTCTTTCACTTATACAGGTTCTTGGGTCAGAAGTCTCATCACACAGTGGCCCGAACAGACCCTTAAGAGAGCTGGAGAGACTGCAGACATGTCCTGCTACCAGAATTATACCAGGCTTTCTTACATGTTCTGGTACCAGCAGCCTCCAAGAGACAGCCTGAAGTTATTAGTCAGTACTTCTACATGGGTGCAGAACTCATACGAGGAAGGTTACAGTGAGGCCAAGTTTCAGATAAGCAGAGATGATGACGATCACTTTGTGATGACAATTGTGAATGTGACATCCAAGGACGAAGCCACGTATTTCTGTGCCGCGCGTGATCACACAGTACGGTGAGGGGGTGGAGCACTAAGATAAAAATCCCTGCTGTGCCTGAGAGGTGGAATCTGAAAAATGTGAGTGAGACAACTGAAGAGGAGCAGAGGAAGAGCAAAAGTAAAACAAGGAAGATGTGGGGGAGTAGTTTTTTTGGAGGGAAGACGGACAGACAAAGCAGCATCTGATTTCAAAGACAAAAGCCTTTGCAAACACGAACCGGTAGATCAGCACTAAGAATTGAGGCACTGCTGATGTGGTTTGTGAAAGACAACAGATACTTATTAAAACTGGTACTACAGAAGCACAGCCATGTTCTGGGTCAGTAGTTCCCCACAGATCATAACACCAAGAGAAAAAAACAGAAGAAATCTAGGTTCTTCCACATTGTGATGGTCAACCCAAAAGAAGATGTGCCCAAGAAGAGATTGACTGCTGTAGGAGGACAGCCCAGCCTGTGATTAGAGACATAAGAAGGATAGCATGGATACAGGTGGGACTAGGTATAACTTCCACTGTGGAAAGGTTAACTCCTTGGCAGCTTTATAATTGACAGTGTGCTCTGCACCACTTTTTGTCCACCTGCTCCACTCACTGCCTTACTGAAGGATCTTTCTCTACCTTGCCACAGAAATGCATACAGTTATGAACTGGACCAAGGCACCTTTTCACAGCACGGGCAGAGAAAGAAAACCACAAAAAGGTGCCATCACCTGGTGATCTCATTTCAGAGACAGCTGAAGGCAGAAACTGCCTCTCACTCTGCCTTTGTCTTCATTGCTTACAGAGGTGGCTTTTGACGAAGTAGCTGCTTTCCCGTTATGGGCCTGGGGAAAGTGAGGGCAGGGTACTAATAGTTTCCCCACTTGCCATTCCCTGTCTGTGTTCCTGTTCTTATCACATAACCTAGGACTTACCTTTTCATCAAAGTCTAGGGAAATATGGGTGCATGACAGAAACTTATGTTCATTGTAATCTCACCCTGGCAGATGAAGCAGAGGCTCTGAAGAGGATAAATCTAATTGCATCCCAAACCTTCTCCAGTCCTCCAAATACATTTCTGAAAGAATTTCATACACCACTCCTTGTACCTGCTGGTAGTCAATATTCTTGAGACTCCAGGAGCTGCTCCACAACGGATATAACAAACCATTCATTGCTCCCAGGGAGCACTCATCTGCTCCTCAGAACACTCTCAAGTCCATGATCTACTTGGTTTTAGTATCAGACTACAAACATACAGCAGGGAAGCACTGAGAAAGAATTGTCTCTCACATAGCAGAGACACATTAAGTTCCTATCTCTCTTTAGCCTCTGATCTTATACAGAGACATGAATGGTGAACCAAATGCCCTGTGGAAGAGTAATTAATGCTGGAATCATTAAGGAATGTAATCACCATGGTGACAAGTATGGGAGAGACTTTTGGGTGATTTTTTTTCAAGTTTGTTTTTATTCTCTTTCAATGAATTACCTGATCCTAAAAATCATAATAGTCTTAGCTCAGTTCTCTTGCATAAAAATGAAAAATAAAGTTTATTAGCTCTAGACACAGAAGAAGGATCCTTTTCTACTTCTTCACTCCTTAGCATTTTTAGTTCCAAGTGCCAAATGCTATTTTAATGCCCTGTGAAAACAAACTTATCAGTAGCCTTCAACATTTCTGAAATTAATGAGCTACCTATTGACTGATCACAGCTGTGCAGTTTCCAGGTGGGAGCAGAAAACTACAGGGATCTCTAGAGGTCATTGCCATCCTGATGTCCTGCAAAGTTCTCTATTCCAGCTCTGAGGTTCATGGTTTTCCTACGCAGTGCTTCTATTGCCGGGTTGAAATGGCCCTGCGAAGTCAAGTTTCTTATGATACACCTACTCTTTTTGTCACACTCCCTGTCACCATATTTACTCTTCTTTGCCTCCTCCTGTAGAAGGTGGCAAGGGATCTATACCTACAGCAAACTTGTTTGAGATGCTCAGCAGTAAGACACTTCTACGCCAGGCTGCTTTTCAGCTAGGTTGCTTTCAGCATATATTGATTTGTGAGTTTCTTCTTCTCTGGGTGCAGGACTTTACACTTCCCTTTGTTGAATTTCATGAGGTTATTCAGCTTGGAGAAGAGAAGGTTCTGGGGAGACCTTAGAGGTCAATATCTGAAGGGGACCTACAGGGAGACTGAGGAGGGACTCTTTAGAAGGGATTGTGGTGATAGGACAAGGGGCAATGGTTTGAAACTGGAGCAGAGTAGATTTGGGGCAGACATTAGGAGGAAGTTCTTCACAATGAGAGTGATAAAATATTGGAGCAGGTTGCCCAGGGATGCTGTTGAGGCTGTATGCCTGGAGACATTCAAGATCAGACTGGATGTGGCCCATGGCAGCCTCATCTAGTTGGCGATGTCACTGCTGACTGCAGGGCAGTTGGATAAGATGACCTTTGAGGGTCCCTTCCAAACCAATGCAATCTGTGAATTGTTGTCCCATTTCTCCAGCCTGTCAAGGTTCTTCTGGGTGGCAGCACACCCCTGTGGTGTAACAACAAGTCCTCCCAGTTTGGTGCTGCCTGTAAAGTTACTGACAATATACTATGCCTCACCATCCAAATCATTAATGAAGACGTTAAACAGAAGATGTTTTCCACCACAGCTGTTGTTCTTAGGCTTCAGGTGAAACAAGAACGGACTTAGGAATATAGATAACCTTGTGTTAATTGTCCAATACAGACATGGGTTGGGAGCAGAAGATGAACACTTGGGAAATAATGTTGTACTGTAGTGGAACAACTTGCATGCAAACAATACCATCTAACAAGAAACTTGAGTAAGCACAGACTGGAAGAGAAGGGAAATGAAGGGAAGGAAATAAAGGAAATACACATACATAGGATGGCATAGCTTCACTGCATCTGGATGTGCGTTGGGTCTAGCTGGGTTTGAGTTAGAATCATAGAATCAGTCAGGGTTGGAAGGGACCACAGGGACAGACACTGCCTATCCCTCCTAAAGAGCTTCTACCCATCTATCCTACATTCCTGTCATGGGAATCGTCCCACCAAGTTTCAATAATAGCCACTATGTTGTGGCATCCCAGCAGCACAGTGGCCCTTAATTCATCCTGTTTGTTGCCCAAGCTCCATGCATTTGCATAGAGGCACTTCAACTGGGCTGGCCCTGTCCTACTCTTGTGCCAGTTCCCCTTGATTTCCTCAGATTGTCCTGGTGCATCATCCCTGGCTTGCCTCAGGGCAGCAAGTTGAGGGCCCTCATTAGCTCTCCATCTCTCTGCCTCTGATGAGCTGCCCCACTGTTTGTCACCAGCCAGAAGGAGACTATTAACCCCTTCCCCCTTCAAATTTAGTTTAATGCCGTATCAGTGAACTCTGCCAATTCCTGCCCCAGGATCCTTTCCCCCCTCTGGAACAAGTGCATCCCATTAGTTGTTTGCAGCTCTGGTGCCTTGTAAACCAAGATGTAGTTGTAGAATCCAAACCCCTGTTGATGACACCAGCCCTGGAGCCATGAATTGAGCTTTTGGCTCTTCCTCAATGTTCCCTCATCCATCACTGATGTTAGAGGGATAGAGGAGAACATATCTTGAGCTCCTGATCCCTTTAGCAGTTGTCCTAAGGTCCTGAAGTCTCTTTTAATTGATTGTGAGCCTCTCATTGTTGAACTTGAAAGACCAGAAGTGGGTAGTAGTCTGAAGGACTCACGAGGTTGGGAATTTTACCTACAATGTCCCTTTCCTGGGCACCAGGGAGGCAGCTGACCTCTCTATGAAGTGGGTTCGGTCTGCAGATTGGGCCCTCTGCTGCCTTCAGTAGGGAGCATCCCATAACAATGACCCTTCGAGGTTACTTTTCAGGATCGTTTTTGATGGCTGTCCTGAGGCAACTTGTCTTTGATGCTGTTACTGGGCTTTCTGAGTCCTCATCCTTGATGATGACCTGTTCTTCCTGCAGAGCCTCATACCTATTCTGCAAGTAGGCAGTGTGCTTCTTAAAGTAGTGTACTTGATCCATTTGCATTTGTGATGGTTTGGGTGTTACCCGCGCCCCCACTTGAGAAAATCACCCAGGCTAGGCTCAGTCTATCTGGAAATTGAATGAAGCTTTATCTTTACAGCTTAGCACAACGTACAAGCAGATATTTACAATATAGACAGAAATATACAAGTTAAAAAGGTAATTCAGAAACAAAACAGCCCTCCCAGAAACCAGAGCCCCCAGGAGGGGCTCCCAACCACCCTTCCACCCTTCCACCTTCTCCCACCCCCCTACCTTACCCGTAGACTTTGCCTTACTCCCAAGGTAGTTTGGAGGGTCGGCCAGGGAGGGCTAAGAAGCAGATGGATTAGTCAGGCAGGTTAGAGAGAGAAGTGCAGCCCAAAAAGCCCAGAGACAGACTCCCTCTTATCTGTGTTTATGTTCTTGTTCTTATACATCTCAGCAAGCCTATGAGTGCAGTAGACATCACCATTGTTTCCTTTTCATAGCCTATAATCTAATTCTTCTCACCAAAATAGCCCAGCTAGGCTCAAACTAGCACAGCATTTGTTCCGTCGGGCGGAGACCTGCTCCCATTGACCCTGCCCATGTGGGTTACTACATGGAGGCTGAGTCTTGCTGATGGGAGGATATCGGACCCCCTGCTCCACTAAGAGTTAACCCTAGTTCAGGTTTTGCAGGAATTAGATTATGGAAATAGTCGATTTCCCGTTTGCAATCACTTATAGTTCTTAGTCTTTCCACCTCTTCTTTAGTTCAGCCACCACGTTGATCAGCAATCTGATCTGCTCACACCTAACGCAGCTGTTGTCCCTGCCATCCTCCTTACCGAGTGCCAGGCTCCAGCACTCACTGCCAACCAGCTGCCTGAAAATCTGCACGCTTGTGTGTGGCCTCTGTTTGGGTGCCCACTATTTTTCTACTAGCCTTTGTCCGAGTAGTAACCATGTCTTTCGGTACCCTCCCCGCCCCTGCCAGCGAGCAGGCAGCCGCTGCCTACTCTCCTCACAGCCGAGCGCCGCCTTCCCTTCGGCCGTGGCGCCGTTTCCGCGGCAACCCCTCCCGCTGCTACGTCTCTTCACTCAGGCACGCAGGGAACCCAAGCCTGCTGCACCTCCTCCTCTCTTCCGGAGCTCCGGAGCTGGGAGCCCCTTTTCTCCAGCGAAAGAACAAGCCCAGAGCTGAGCTGGTCGCCGCTGCCCCCTCTCCTCACAGCCACGTTCTGGGTTCACACGCCGGAGTTAACTTCTCCGCTGCAGTTCATAGAATCACAGAATCAAACAGGTTGGAAGAGACCTCCAAGATCATCCAGTCCAACCTAGCACCCAGCCCTGTCTAATCAACTAGACCATGGCACTAAGTGCCTCATCCAGGCTTTTCTTCAACACCTCCAAGGCCACCTCCCTGGGCAAATCACTCTCTCTGTCAAGAGCTTTCTCCTAACATCCAGCCTACACCTCCCCTGGCACAGCTGTGTCCCCTTGTTCTGTTGCTGGGTGCCTGGCAGAAGAGATCAGCCCCACCTGGCTACAGACTCCCTTCAGATAATTGCAGACAGCAATAAGGTCACCTCTGAGCCTCCTCTTCTGCAGGCTGCACACCCCCAGCTCCCTCAGCCTCTCCTCACAGGGCTGTGTTCCAGGCCCCTCACCAGCTTCGTCTCTGAACACGTTCCAGTATCTCAACATCTCTCTTGCATTGAAGGGCCCAGAACTAGACACAGTACTCAAGGTGTAGCCTGACCAGTGTTGAGTACAGGGGAAGAGTAACCTCCCTTGTCCTACTATTCCTGATCCAGGCCAGGATGCCATTTGCTCTCTTGGCCACCTGGGCACACTGCTGGCACACTGCAGTTCTCATAGTGCTGTGCTTTGTAGCTAAAAGGTGTTGCTAACACACTGGTGTTTCAGCTACAGGTCAGCAGTGCATGCACAGCAGCAAGGCTCTCTCTCCACATCTGCCCACACATCTCACCCTGCTCCAAAGGGCAGTAGGCTGGGACTGGGCAAAAGGTTGGGAGAATGGGTGATCCAGTCAGACCTAAAGGATACTCTGTAACATATGTGTTCAGCAAGAAAAATCTAAGGGAAAGGAGGGGGAAAGCGAACATTTGTGATCAAAGTATTTGCCTTCCCGAGCAGCAGCTGCATGCACCGAAGCCCTCCTTCTCAGGAAGTGGCTGAACACTGCCTGCAGATGGGAAGGAGAGAAGAAGTAGTTTGGTTTTCTTTGCTTCTGCATTCAGTCTTCAGTTTTTCTTTATCAAACTGCCTTTATCTCAACCCATAAGTTATTTTTCTTCTTGTTTTCTTCCCTGAAGGAGTGTCTGAAGTTTTACAAATCCATCTATGACATGGAACTAAAAACCAAGTGGCTGTCTTTCCTCTCTTCTTTCCCATTTCACTCATTTGAATTCATGGCCTGCAAGGCCTTTCCTTCCGACAGGTTACAGAGGGACAAAGAGGGACAAGGCTGGTCTCTGCTGGCACAACCTGGAACTTGTCTTACGAACAGGCCTTGAGGAGATGTTGGCATCACATGAGAATATTCCTTCAACATGGATACAGAAGTGATTTGCTTGGTTTTAAAACACCATATGGAAGAGAGACTGTTGGTGACAGTAAGGACACTACTGAAACAGTAGACTGGCGAAGGAGACAGAATAATCTTAAATTAATTTTAATAGAATAGTCTTAGACCCTGAATAAGCAGTGCTAAAATCAGAGGTAGACTAAGACCAAGGCAGGCAAATAATATCCCACTATTAGCATTATTTCTGCAGGTCCAGAAAACCAAAATCCTAACTGTATTTGCAAAAATAATTCAATTTAGCCAAAGAGAAATGTCTGCAGTCATTTCCATAATTAGTGACTTAAGCACATAGAATCATAGAATCATAGAATGGTTTAGGTTGGAAGGGACCTCAAGGATCATCCAGCTCCAACCCCCTGCCATAGGCAGGGACACCTCCCACTAGAGCAGGTTGCTCAAGGCCTCATCCAGCCTGGCCTTAAACGCCTCCAGGGAGGAAGCATCCACAACCTCCCTGGGCAACCTGTTCCAGTGCCTTACCACCCTCACTGTAAAGAACTTCCTCCTAACATCCAGTCTAAATCTCCCCTCTTCCAGCTTAAACCCATTCCCTCTTGTCCTAACATTACTAGACCGTGTAAAGAGTCCCTCCCCAAAAAAACATGGTTTTGTTGTTGTAGAATAGAGCAGTACCTAAGATCACTTGTTCAGTGTCTTGATTTCTGTAGATCTGTGTCTTAGTCCTAAACGTTTTGGGTTAATTTAGGTTTCTCATTCCCTTCCCTGGGATGCTAAAGGTGGTTCCCAGCTGAACAAGTCATAGGAGAAATGATAAATCCTTCTGTCAAAAACAAGAAAAAATAATTTGTGGTTTTCCTAGTGGAATGAACTGATTTCAAAGGCTTGTCCTCTGCTTTTTGTATTTAATGTGGAAAGCCATACTGAAGCAAAACCATTAAAGAGCAATAGAAACAAAATGTTTATGGAAGGTGCTTGGTCATGTTGCTCACTATATGTTGACCTGTAATGTGAGAAGGCTAGGCTGAGATGGGCTGTGTTTGTTCATGTGCTGCTCTTTCCCTGTATTGCCTCAGTTTGTACTGGTACACTCCACCTCACTCTTGGGAGCTACCTCATACCTGGGCAAACCTATGAGGGGTAAAAGATACAGTTCTGTGTTTCCAGTTAGTTATATGCAAAAGAGAGTGATAAAACTATCCTGTTACCCATCACCACCAGTCCCTACCACACAGTATCACAGTCTCACAGTATTACCAAGGTTGGAAGAGACCTCACAGATCATCAAGTCCAAGCCGTTACCACAGAGCTCAAGGCTAGACCATGGCACCAAGTGCCACGTCCAATCCTGCCTTGAACAGCTCCAGGGACGGCGACTCCACCACCTCCCTGGGCAGCCCATTCCAGTAGCCAATGACTCTCTCAGTGAAGAACTTTCTCCTTACCTCAAGCCTAAATTTCCCCTGGTGCAGCTTGAGGCTGTGTCCTCTTGTTCTGGTGCTGGCTGCCTGAGAGAAGAGAGCAACCTCCTCCTGGCTACAGCCACCCCTCAGGTAGTTGTAGACAGCAATAAGGTCTGCCCTGAGCCTCCTCTTCTCCAGGCTAAACAGTCCCAGCTCCCTCAGCCTCTCCTCGTAGGGCTGTGCTCGAGGCCTCTCACCAGCCTCGTTGCCCTTCTCTGGACACATTCAAGCATCTCAATGTCCCTCTTAAATTGAGGGGCCCAGAACTGGACACAGTACTCAAGGTGTGGCCTAACCAGTGCAGAGTGGCGGCCAGCACAGCTCTGGCCAGGCTGTAAACAGCAACACTAGTCTGCATTAAGCAAAATGCTCTCAATGCAAGCCAGCTGCTGTGGGCTTGAGGTCTGTTTAACATCCTAAGACAGAAGTAAAAAAGAGCAAGGAGGAACGCAGCATGAACACCATCACGAAGTTACCAAGTAAAAAGTAGCTGCATTTAAAAGCAGGCAATAAAATAAGAAACAATTAATTTTTATCTGTAGGGGGAAAATGCCAGGATTATAAATTCAGGGTTAACAGATACACTGAGAGGTAATGGGACTATCACACAGAAACAGCAACGACAGAGGAAGGATGTGGTCTGTGGCAATCCCTCATGGTGACTGGGTGACAAAACCAGGAGGACAGAACCATGAGTGGAATTGTTTTTGTATGAGAATGTAACGTTGTGGGGACAGGGGGTACACAATGATACATTTCCCAGGAGGCCTTTACAAAAACCTCTGTGTGCATAAGCCTTGTGTGAGCAGGCAGACAGCCACAGAATCCTGCAGCAGAGTGGTCATCCCTGTCTTAGTTTTTCTTGACAGATCTGTAATGCTGGGATTTGTTTTCATCATCTGAGAAATGAGGCTGGCCTCTGTAGGAACAATGCCAGGAGATTCTAAAACACTGAAATAATTTTCTGCTAACCAGATGGACTGCAAATGCACCTAAGACCTATCAGAGTATATGAAACAGATAATTAGTCTCTTTCTGATGTGATAATGTTTGCAATTGAGTACAAAATAGTTCTTTGTTAATGTGATAGAAGTGTTGGAATTCTGACATGTAGCAGGTCTCTCCTGGAGGCGCTACATAAAATCATAGAATCATAGAATCATAGAATGGTTCAGGTTGGAAGGGACCTCAAGGATCATCCAGCTCCAACCCCCTGCCATAGGCAGGGACACCTCCCACTAGAGCAGGCTGCTCAAGGCCTCATCCAGCCTGGCCTTAAACGCCTCCAGGGAGGAAGCATCCACAACCTCCCTGGGCAACCTGTGCCAGTGTCTCACCACCCTCACTGTAAAGAACTTCCTCCTAACATCCAGTCTCAATCTCCCCTCTGCTAGTTTAAAGCCATAAATGTGTTGAAGTTTTCTTTCTTAAATAAGCCTCCAATGTTCACTGACTGACTCATGCCTCTGAGAACAAAGGGGGTTTTTAATCCTTCTCTGCACTGTCCCACTGCAGTTCTTCCTAATGTATATCAAAAGTTTGTCTGACACCAGCTACCTGAATTCATTTTGTGAATTAATTTTAACCTATCAAAAAAAATTGAATGGGATCCTGCAAGACTATTCAATGTAGTTGGCCTGCCATTGAAAGGAAAACAAATCCACAATTCAGGAAGAGTTGATTAGCAACATGCTGCACCATGTAGATGTATACAAGTCTCCAGGACCAGATGGATTTTGAGCAAGTTGGCAAAAGTGCTCAGCAAGCCACTTTCCATCATTTTTCATCAGTCGTGGTGGACAGGGGAGGTCCCAGCAGGCTGGAAATTGGCCAATGTGACACCCATCTACAAGCAGGGCCAGAAGGAGGATCTGGGAGACTACAGGCCTGTCAGTTTAACTGTGGTGCCAGGGCAGGTCACGGAGCAGATCATTCTGAGTACCATTGTGAAGCACATACAGGACAACTAGAGCTAAGAGTAGTTGTATGAGTCCAAGTAAGGCCAAACGCTGAGTTCTGCACTTTGCCCACAACCACCCCTACCACTGCTACAGGTTTAGAGAGGAGTGGCTGGAAAGCTGCTCAGCAGAGAGGGACCTGAGGGTGCTGACTGATAGCTGGCTAAACATGAACCCGCAGTGTGCCCAGGTGGCCAAGAGGCCCAGAGGCATCCTGGCCTATATCAGGAATGATGTGACCAGCAGGATTAGGGATGTGATGAGCTGTACTCAGCACTGGTGAGGCTGCATCTTGAATACTGTATTCAGTTTTGGGACCCTGACTACAAGAAGGATGTTGAGGTGCTGGAGCACATCCAAAGGAGGGCACTGAAGACGGTGAAGTGTCTAGAGAACAAATGTTAAGAGGAGCAGTGGGAGAGCTGGGATTGTTTAGCTTGGAGAAAAGAAGGCTCAGGGAAGACCTCATTGTTCTCCACAGCTACCTGAAAGAAGATTGTAGAGAGGCAGGGGTCTGTCTGCTCAACCAAGCAACAAATTATACAAGAGGAAATGGCCTCAAGTTGCACCAAGGGAAGTTTAGGTCGGATGTTAGGAAGAATTTCCTCATTGAAAGGGTTATCAGGCATTGGAGTGGCTTGCCTGAGGAAGTGGTGGAGTCCCCATCTCTGGAGATATTCAAGAGTCAAATAGATGTTGTGCTTAGGGATATGGTTTAAGCAAGGACTTGTCACTGTTAGGTTAATGATGGCACTCAATGATCATAGGACGTCAGGGGTTGGAAGGGATCCAAAGAGATCATAGAAGGCCAACACCCCCTGCAGAGCAGGACCATACAATCTAACTCAGGTCTCAGAGGAATGCATCCAGATGGGCCTTGAGAGTCTCCAGAGAAGGAGACTTCACAACCTCTCTGGAGAGCCTGTTCCAGTGCTCTGGGACCCTTACAGTAAAGAAGTTGCCCCTTATGTTGAGGTGGAACCTCCTGTGCTGCAGCTTACATCCATTGCTCCTTGTCCTATAACAGGGAGCAAGTGAGCAGAGCCTGTCCCCCAGCTCTTGGCCAGCCCTCAGATATTTACAAGCATTGATTAAATCCCCTCTCAGTCTTCTCCAGACCAAAAAGCCCCATGTCACTCAGCCTCTCCTGATAAGACAGTGTACCAGTCCCCTAATCATCCTTACAGCCCTCTGCTGGACCTTCTCCGTCAGATCCCTGTCCCTCTTAAAGGTGTTAAAGGTGATCTTAAAGGTGTTTTCGAGTCTAGGCAATTCTGTGATTCCATGAAATGGATTTGGCTTAGTTTTGGTCATTTAGGCAAACGACCTATGTGACTATGACAATCACAAAGCAAATATTATTTGATTGTTAACTCCACAGCTTACAGAAGGAAAGTCTTCACAATGTACAAGACTGACAGGACCCTCTAATAGGAGAGAAATTTTATTTCTATGCAATGACAGCCTCTACTGCCTTGGGAGCATCTGAATGTTTTTCACCTTTTCAAAGTAGAATTGCACTTAATGAGATCACTTGGAGAGCAGAAAAAGNGGGCAGCCCATTCCAGTAGCCAATGACTCTCTCAGTGAAGAACTTTCTCCTCACCTCCAGCCTAAATTTCCCCTGGCAAAGCTTGAGGCTGTGTCCTCTTGTTCTGGTGCTGGCTGCCTGTAAAAGAGCTTGAGGTGAAATGTAGACAATAAAAATATCAAAAACCTCTGGGAAACACTTTTATAAATGCCACAGATTATACAATGAGATTTCAAGCTGGTTTTCTGTGAAAGACCTTCTGAGGGAGATTGAGGGACCATTTGGATTCCAGATACAGTGGACACTGATTAAGCTTCTGCTCACCAAAGTTAACTGCAGTGCATCGCTTTGCTTAACTTATGATACACCACTTTGTCACCGTGAACAACCTCGTTTTCGGCAGTGGCACCAAACTTACAGTAATAGGTAAGATTTTTTTTGTTGTTTGGTTGTTTCTTTTTCTTTTAGAGATCACTTCAAATCCCAAGCTTCCTCTTTAGAGAAATCCATTTAAATCTTATTCTCTCTTTGTTAACCTGGTATTTTCCTGCTGCAGTGCTAGTAACCCAGTCTATTTTGGAGAATAGACTAAGTTTAATACCGTAGGTAGAGACACGCATTTCAATTTGGAGAATAAAATGAATGTATTTTTAGTGAATAAAAAGCTGTCCATAGAAAGAGTTAGGATGAGGAATGGCTTGAAAAATATGTACCTGTCATAAGTACATTCCCTTAGTAAACTGACATCTGCAAAAGTCACTGTTTCCCCAAAGCAGAATCGTTCTCTGCTGTACTAGCTCTCCTGGGGATGCAAGTGATTGGAACGAGTCAGTGAAAGGCTGTCTGGAAAGAGCTGAGTTACATTTACACTTTGGGCAGATCTAGAAAACCAATTACTTTGGATCTTTTCAAGACACACAGGTATGTATCATCTCAGATAAGTGGGGAAGAAAAGCTCTTCAATTTTATCATAAGCAGTACTAACAGCTTTCTGCAGCTGTTTAATTCCTTGTTCTTATAGAAAGAAACTCCCCATGGCAAGTTTCTTTCCACAAAACAGACTGGTATCTCCACAGCCAGAACACAAGACTGTTCCTAAGCCTTTGCTAAATGACAATGGTCTCCTCTTCTCACTGTATTGCTCCTGGAAGAATTGATATCTCAGGCTTTTTGCACCACACTGTTCCATTACAGAGTAATATTATTGCAAAATTTATTATAAATGATTTTCTATACCTGATAAATATCTATAATAGAAAATGTATATAATAAAAGTTACATATAATAAAATTTATTATAATTATTATAAAATTTATTCCTTCTATTAAAAAAAAAATCAATAGTCAGCATGTTTTTTGAAATCCAGCGTGAATCTGAGGTACCTGAGCTGGTGAAAATCAACACGCTGGTCCCTCACTGACCTTAGTACATTATACAGCGAAGTTTAATAATCATAGAGAACAGACAGAATAAAAGCAGAGACTTCATTCCAGGGAGGGAGAAAGGGAGGGATGTTTAGCAACTGCTACCATGGGGGCAGTGGTCTAGGATGCCGTGTTACATATTACAAACTATTTAATAAATAATAAACCCCCCCACGTTTATTTTGCAAGAGAAAAAATATTCATTATTTTGAAAGTAATGGAGGAAATTAAGGAAATGAGGCTGTTTAGTTAAAAATAAGCAGGAAAAAAAATTGTCTGCATATGGGAATTTTCTTCTAATAGTGCTCCTGGATAAATAGATAAATGCGCTCCAAATAAATGGGGAAAGCTACAACAACCAACTCACCTAAGCCTGAAGCAAAAGAGGTATTTCTGAGACTGACCACACAGATGTGGTGATGTTCTCCTAAAGGTTTTTCACTGGTTTTTAGGGGGTTGTAAATTAATGTACTTTGTGTTTCTTCTTTTGCTGGTACTATATGGAGGGAGGGTTAGTCAGCAGGTTTGGCTCAGAGGACTGAGGGTAGAGCAGAGGTTTTCCTGCAGCTGTAAAGCAGTGTGAATAATGAAAGGCTGTATTTTGGCAGTGGGACAAAACTCATAGTCCTAGGTAAGACAGAGTTCCTTTCTGATATATGATATGTGTGATACTGGTTTAGGGGCAATAGCATTCTTAATTAGTAGTAGAATAGTGATAATGTTTTTCACATAGCCATGAGGGTAGAATTACTGCTTTTTTGCTTGCTTAGTAAAATGAGACATGCTGATATGGAAGTGCCGGGTTTGCAGGTGTGAATTTTGTGTCTGTAGTCTTTGTCTTTTACTGAGAACTTTACAAAGGGAGAAAGGAAGAAATCATTCTGTTTCCTCCTACTCTCCAAGAAAACATTATAGAGGTTGGGAAGGAAAGATCATTCTTCAGTCTGCAAGTCTTTGCAGTTCATCTGTGTAACAATGAAAAGAGTATCTCAGAGGTAGACTCTGGAGTATTGTGTTTGATGAATAGTTCTGCCAGTACTTTGCTCTCATGTCCGTAGATGTTGAGCAGGCTGCTTAAAGTTGCTTTGGTACACTGGCTTCCTCTGCAGCCCTTTTCACAACTTCTAACTGTCAAAAAAGACTCTGTTCTTTTTCTCTCCATGCACTTTTCTCCTTTATTCTTTCTCTGTTTACCGATTTGCTTTCTCTGCTTTCTCCTCTCTCCCAGGAAATGATTTAACATCAATTATATAAAAAAATAAGTTTGATTTTAAAATGAGAGTAGGAGTGAAATGTAACAAGAAATTGTGAAGCTGACCTTGTCGTGATGGGAATGGGAGAATTGTGATATGTTTTCTCTTAGGTGGGTGAAGAATGTGTGACAGGAAATGCATGAGTTTGTGCCAGTGTCTGCCATGAACACTGTGGCAGATCAGAACAGAATGTGCTGTTGGTATTTTTTCTGATTGTCTCTGCTCGTTTGTACCAGTCTTCTTATTCTGTTCCAAGTGTGTTCATTCACTGATTTTTCTTTATCTTTCCAGTGGTTTTATTGTTCTTTCTATTTTTCCATTGCCTTCCTCATGTTATTTTTATACATATTTTAGTCTGATGAATCTCTCTTAGCTTTCTTTTGTGTCCTCCCTGTTTCCATGTCTTTTACTCATTAGCAAATTGAGTTTGTGTCAGAGAAACTTCTAAGATAGGTAAAAACTTCTAAGATAGGTAAAACATTCATAAAGCCAAGTACTTGAAGAGAGCAGTAAAAGTGATCAACCTCTCCTCATATCCATGGGAAGGAAAGCAGAGCAGTGCCAAACCTTCTGTGGAGTTATCTCTAGTACTATCTACTTACCTCTTCTGAAGTCTGTACAAGCTCACTCCAAGTGATCTTTGCAGAGTAAGCACTATCATCTTTAAAGCTAATAGCTGGAAGAAAACACTAGGGCTTACAGCTCAGTATCTTTGCAAGATACAGATTTCTGCTAACTCTCTCCACTCTAGAAATAAAGGAACATCTACAAATGTCTTCATACACACAAAAGAAAAGAAAAAAAGAAAGAAGCTGTCCCTGTTGCTCCATGGTTCTACTGCATTTCTGTTTCTATTGCACTCTGCAGACCTGATAGGTTTACCATGCTAGATGAGGGAAAATGACACACTAATATATTATATGAAAGAAAAAACACCCAAAAAACCACACACCAAAACACAAAACAAACAAAAAAATTGGTTTGGAGGCTCACTGCTTAGCTTCTGAGCAACATCTCAATGCTCTCTTGTACATTCTGTTGTCTTACATGTAGATATTTAACACTTTAGGACAGGAGACAACTTTTAGTTTGTGAGCATCTTGCATCCTTTTGGGAAAATGTGTAATCCAGGATGAGAACTTCTCATAATTAGGATAACCTAAATAATATATAACATAAAGAGATGTTTTATACATTTTAAAAAGTTGATGAGCAGCTTAAGACCTAAAGTAAAACTTGTCCTAGATAGATTGAGGTTACTTACCTGAAGGGTTCTTCACTTGAGACAGTGAGAAAGATTAGCTCCTTCCTTTCAAGTCACCTCTTAGATGGCAGGGGTGGGGGTCCAAGAGAGGTTATCACAAAGAGGTATAATTCTGAACACTGCAATGACCATCATGTCTTACTACATTTCCAGGAATGTAATGCAGCCTGTGGAAGATACTTACACCTTGTAACACAGACTCTTATTTCTTAGTACAATATTACAAGCGCAGGCCCCAGAGCACTGTTGGGTACTTTTCTGCCTCCCTGTCTCTTCAGCTTCTTTTCAGCTTTCCTGTTCTTTTGACAGAGACAATATGAGAACTTTACTCTTGGATTTCTGCAGCTAGACCTTTTAAGTATCTGTATAATGAATGCAGACAAATGCTTTCAGTTTCCTGGTGTCTACATATCTAATAGATAATAATTGCCTGAAAGAGATTGGTTAAAAGGATAGATGTATTAGGAGTCACACAGCACAGATGCAGAACAATTTCAAAAGTTTTCTGACTGAAGACAATAATGGAGGCTCTGGGCCACATTGCTTTCTGTTTCAGGGAAGAATGATGAGATCATACCTCCAGTTGTGGCTATATTTTCCCCATCAAAGCAAGAGATCCAACAGAAAAGGAAGGCCACACTGGTATGCCTGGCCTCTGGATTCTACCCTGATTACATGAATCTGGTCTGGAAAGTGAATGGTGCTGAAAGGACAGAAGGGGTGGGCACAGATGAGTTTTCCACACAGAATGGGAGTACCTACTCACTGACCAGCCGACTGAGGGTCTCAGCCTATGAGTGGTCCAACCCTTTGAATAATTTTGAGTGTGTTGCCAAGTTTTTTAAGAATAGAACTTTGGAATCAATACACAAATCCATCTACGGTGATGCTGGTAAGTAAAAAGTGTGTATCACCAAGCTTTACAAACTAGAAATCACAAATCAAGAGGGTGCAGATTACAAAGAGAAACACAACTCTATCCAACTTCTATATGGAGTATGGCTATGACACAGACATATATGTAAATATGAGGGTATTTATGCACGTATCTTCATATCCCTGAACCTCTATATCTATATTATCATTATATATCTGCAGTTTTTGAAAGGTTTCTTTGCATTTTCACTCTGAAATCCCAAAATATATAGTACAGTACATATAGTATAGTATATATAGTATATAGTATATATATATAGTATAGTATACTCTCTCTATATAGTATAATAAAATAGGTAGTATAGTAAAATGATTCAGGTAATATAGTAAAATGATTCAGGTCTCTTCTGCCAGGCAACCAGCAACAGAACAAGGGGACACAGTCTCAAGTTGTGCTGGGGCAAGTATAGGCTGGATGTTAGGAGGAAGTTCTTCCCAGAGAGAGTGATTGGCATTGGAATGGGCTGCCCAGGGAGGTGGTGGAGTCATCATCCCTGGGGGTGTTCAAGAAAAGACTGGATGAGGCACTTAGTGCCATGGTCTAGATGACTGGATAGGGCTGGGTGCTAGGTTGGACTGGATGACCTTGGAGGTCTCTTCCAACCTGGCTGATTCTATGATTCTATTGAAAGCAAAACTTCTGCAATGTGTGTTGTGTTTGCATCAAAGACAAAAGTGACTTTTAGCTCGTTCTTGTCTTTCAGGCTGTGCACTCATGGAAGGTATGTGTGGCTTCCCACAGGCATAGATCTGTATGTATTTTATTTCCACTTTGAATGATACCAAATACAAGGTGTGTTACATTTCTATTACAATAATATCTTCCATTTCCTCATCTAAGTAATTTGTATGTTAGGTTTAAGAAAAAAAATACTTTGAAAGTATTTTAGGTGCATGCTGCATGTAGCTATGCTTTGGGTTTCTACCTCTTCTTTACAATTCCCTGTTGAAATAACAGAAGAAATTGTGGAATCTTCCTGTAGAGTGTAATTTGCTCTTTTTATCATCTCTTCCATCCCTTAATACTGCCTTCTGTTGGGAAGCCACTTGCTCAGCCATGAAAGAAAACAATCATACTTAGTGTTTATAACATCAAGGTTCAGAATCCAGAATTGCAACGATTGCTCAGTACCAAATTCAGAATACTTCTCATTACAGGTTACATTCCCCTGTGATGATGAATGAACGAACTGTGATGATATCTATGTTAAAAATCAGGTTTCTTTCCTCCTTGTATTCATATGTATGTATTCTTGTTTTTCACTCACTAGTTTAATGCTTCAAGAATCTTAAAGCTAGTGTCTCAATACTGCTGCAATCCCTTAAGAGTGAAAGAGCTACAAGAATCAAAGCTCTAGATGCCATATTCTGTGCTATGTAAAACTTCCCTGATACATCAGCAGCACTCTTAAGGTCACTCTCAGTAACAAATGCATAAAATTTATAACCTGTGATTCAGTTTAATTTGAATTCCTAGGAGGGAATTCACATAGTGGCCTAGTTTTTCAGTAGGTATGGCAACACAATGGTTAAATATTTCCAGTCAGGACACAGAGGGCTTTTTTTAGCATAAAGGCAGTCTGTGTCTTTTCTAGACTTGCTTTCTCTTTTAGTTCTTTGAGTCACAATGTCTTTTCCCAATCCCTGCTGTCTTGTGTCCACAGAGCCATCCATTTAGCTCTAATTCCTTTGTGTTACTTAGCTAAAGATTTCAAGAGTTCTTATTTGATTAAGGCTACATCTGAGTTAATCTTTTGTGATGATGATACTTCAGTACCTAAATGATGTGTGATTTGCAGATTCCTATTTGCGCTATGGAAATTCTCTGAAGCTGACTTACCTCATGCTCTGCGGCAAAGCCTTGCTCTATGCAATTCTGCTGAGTGCTCTGATGTGGACAGTCAAGGTAGGTTAGTGTGCTACTTGAACTGTAAGCTTACTCAGCTAGTAAAAGGGTCAGTGGATACAGAGCAAATCTAGTCTCAGCCGTGGGGTTGCTCTCCAGGCTTTGTGCAGGCTTGTTTGAAAAATTGCAAGTGATTAGCTTTCTATTACTGGTTTTCCAGAATTCAAATCCAATCAGTGCTACCTATCAGAGAAATTCCTTCTCAAAATGTTCTTTAAACATGTAGAGGAAGATGAAAATTAAGGACAACTTCTCTAGAAAGCAAAGGGAAATATCAGCTATATCATACATTTCTGTAAGCCTTGAAAAGAGCTCATGCTTGAAGTGAAAGCAGTAAGTAGAATTTCTGAGGAGACAGGTTGGGTGAACCTGAACAGATGGGAGAAGTTTAACTAATTAGCAAGAAATACTTTCTATCAATAAGTTTCAGAAATGGTTAAAATATTCTCCTCCCAGCCAGAGTAGTTCATTGTTCCTTTAAAAGCAGAGCTGGGAGATGTATTTGAGAAGTATGAACACAAACTCAATTATCCCTTTGTGGCCTTTTTCAAGAATACTAGAGGGAGCAGGTTTGTGCTTTACTGCATCAGAATCACAGAATGGTGCAACACCCCTGCCATGAGCAGGGATATCACAAGATCAAAGGATATTAGGGGTTGGAAGGGACCCAAGGAGATCATCGACTCCAACCCCCCTGCCAGAGCAGGACCATACAATCTAGCACAGATCATAGAGGAATGCATGCAGACAGGCCTTGAAAGTCTCCAGAGAAGGAGACTCCACAACCTCTCTGGGGAACCTGTTCCAGTGCTCTGTGACCCTTACAGTAAAGAAGTTCCCCCTTGTGTTGAGGTGGAACCTCCTGTGCTGACCAGTCCTCAGATGTTTATAAACATTTATTAAATTCCCTCTCAGTCTTCTCTTCTCCAGACTAAAAAGTCTCAGGTCTCTTAGCCTCTCCTCATAAGGCATGCCCTCCAGTCCCCTAATCATCCTCTTTCACTGTCTCCTCATAGCTCATTTTTTACATCTAGTCTAAAGCTACCTTGTATGAATTTAAAACCATTGCCCCAGTCCTGTTACTACAGGCCTTATAGAATCATAGAATCAACCAGGTTGGAAAAGACCACCAAGATCATCCAGCCCAACCTAGCACCCAGCCCTGTCCAATCAACTAGACCATGGCACTAAGTGCCCCATGCAGACTTTTTTGAGCACTTCCAGGGATGGCAACTTCACCACCTCCCTGGGCAGCCTATTCCAATGGCAAATCACTCTCTCTGTGAAGAACTTCCTTCTAATATCCAGCCTAGACCTCCTCTGGCACAACTTGAGACTGTGTCCCTTTGTTCTGTTGCCGGTTGCCTGGCAGAAGAGACCAACTCCCACCTGGCTAAAACCTGAGTTCCCTTGTATATTGATGTATTTGTTCCTTTTGCTTGGTTATGGTTTGGGGCTTTTGTTGTTGTTGTTATTGGTTTTGTTTTTATTTATTTATTCTGTTTTATTTTTGATTAGGTTGGTGGGAAGTATAAAGAGAATAAATGAAGAGTCCTCTTCATCACACCATTAGGAACATAGCAAATTTCTACTTTTCCATAGCAAAGGATCTATGCTTCTGTCTAAGAACTTTCTAGGTGATTCTCTGCCCACCCCCCCCCCTATTTTTCCCACTTTATTGCAATTGCTACTGGGTTTTCCCTCTAAATCCATATCATATAATATCATATCATATAATGACATATCACAACATATGTCATGTTGTATCATGCATCATTTAGTATCATATAATTAAAACAAACACCTTCTTAATACTCAGAGGATGAGAATCCAGCTCCTTGAATTAAGAATAAAGTTTTAGCTTCTTTTCCATTCAAGAAACATGAGTTGTTATTTTTTCACTTGTTCCCTTCTAGCAATAATGTCCTACAACACAACTTCCAGTGATGTGTGGTATCATGAGGAACTCACATTAAAAGGACAATGAAGACAGGCAATGAAGAGAGACTTTAGGGTGACTGGTTAAGGGATCAGAAGCACTTTTCCCATCTATCCCCCCTACTGCAGGGTGTAGTGAGGGAATAAACAGTAAGAGCCATGAAATCAATGCTTGGTTCCAAGCCTGGTGTCTCCTGCAGAACCTTAGGTTCTTTAATCATCATTTGGCTTACAGGACACCAGGTGTGCTGACAACAGACAGGATATGCCTGTCTCAAAGAGGGAAAAGGATCTTAACACATGAGGTAGCAAGGCTCATCAAAAGATCTTGAACTAGATTGGAAGGGGGAAGAGAACAAAACCGGGCTTCCTAGGAATAAACACCAGGGCAGCACACCAATACTGGAAGGATGGTGAGCTAGTGAGGTCTGTCAGTTTGTCAGTGGAGGTAGAGAATGGAGAGCCATGTGGCAGCAAAGACTCATGGGTTATTGATGGGTTAGTGACCACAGGAGAAGCTGAGAACAGCCAGGTAGGAACAGGGACTTCTCCCTGCAGGAAGATGCTGGGACCGTTAGACCAACTGAAGTCCATCTACATAACACTTGCAGCATGGGAGACAAACAGGAGGAACTGGAATCCATTGTGTATTAGGAAAGTTATGATATAGTGGCCACCACAGAAACGTGGAGGGATGTCTCATGTGACTGGAGTGCCACAGTCAATGGTTACTAACTCTTCAGAAGGGACAGGTAAGGAAGAAGAGGTAATGGCATGGCCTTGTGTGTCAGGAAGTATTTTGATAGTCTTGAAGTTAGTGATGGTGATGTTAGAGTTGAGTGTTTACGGACAAGAAGGCAGACATCATGGTGGGAGTCTATTATGGACCATGCAAATAGGATGAAGAGAGCTCCTGTTCTCATGGAGGACTTCAGCTTCCCTGATGTCTGCTTGGAACACAAGACATCAGAGAGGAAGCAGTCCTGGAAGTTCCTAGAGTGTGTGGCAGAGAACTTCCTGGCACAGCTGGTGAGGGAGCCAACTAGGGAAGGTGCCCTCCTGGGTAGGCTGTTTGTGAACAGAGAAGAACTTATGTGTGATGTCATTGTTGGGGGGCATCTTGTGCACAGTGGTCACAAGCGTGAGAGTTCTCAGGTGTTGAAGTAAAGGTGGGAGGAGGACCTGGGGAAGTACAGCACTCTCAGTCTGACCTTGGTGCTGGGGAAGTTCACGGAGCAGATTATACTGAGTGGCATTATGCAACGTGAACAGGGCAAACAGGTGATCAGGCCCAGCCAGCATGGGTTTCCTTCCTAGAGTTTTTACAGGGGATGTTCAAATTTCTCCCTCCCATTTTTGTTATGACTAGGGTTATATTTCGAGACAGTGTAGTACTGTGATACCTATGCAGGAGTTTGGGTCTCAAACCCAGGTAATGACACAAGGTAAGGAAAGAAGCCTACACTTTAAAAAACCATATCACACACTGGAATTTGTTACTTGTTTTAAGGACAAGAAGAAAGGAAGCTAGAGGAAAGAACCACCAGATGGGTGAATTCCAGAAACTCAGCTATTCTTTAGCACAGCTTAGTGATGGCAGAAATGGGAGACACTCACTGTTTCTGCTCTTATTCACAGAAGGTGTCTTAAATTCTGAAGTTAAAACTCAGAACAGAACACAGACTGAGATGGAAGGAGCAATACACCATCTGTTTCAGTGTGTTCTTCTGCACAAGTGTAGTATTTTCTTTAAAAACTGAAAGCTTAAGTGTCCCATCTGTTTTCAGCCTCAAGAAAGGTAGGAAATAGCATGATGTCATATAGGCTTTACGTGCAGTTGAGAGCTTCTGGTGGCAATTCAGGCACTTCTTCAAAACATTGTGCACACTCACCACTGTACTTTGGACAAGGTACTCAACTGAGAGTGCTTGGTAAGTTACAGGTATTTTTGTTTCTTACAGCAGGGCAGTAATTCACTACAGAGTAAAATAATGACACTACCAACAAAATGTGCTAAGGGTCAATTTAGGAAAGGGTTAAAATTATTATCTTGACAAAAGGCAGCTCAGGGTTAAATCAATATGTACTGATGGAAAGGAGGAAATGAAGTCATTATCACCATGTCTATCTGGATTCACTGCAAGATCAGAAAAAATAGGACAAAACTAAAAGGTCCTTCAATATTCCTGTGAGCCCTAGACATAAAAGCATTGGAGATAAAGGAGTATTTTAGGGGCATAACCACTACATGCCTTCATTAGTCTCAGCTTTAGCTTGGCATTCACTCCTCATACTGTGTTAGTATAGCAGAACCTTTCATTGTGACCAGCACAGCTATTCTAACATTATTGCATTCCATGAGTACAGCAAAATCAGGAAGGGGTAAAGCTTTAGAACATATTTCATTATATTTGCCTGTGTGACTGGTGAGAAGAGTCTTCCATTTCTGGTAGCTGCCATCTAAGCAAACTACCACATATTTGCTTGTGATGGTTTGGGAGTTACCTGCCCTCCCACTCTTGTGAAATCACCCAGACTAGACTCAGCTGGCTGGAAGTTAAGGAATGAAGCTTTATATTTACAGCTTAGCACAATATACAAGAAGATATTTACAATATTTACAGCTATATATAGCAATTTACAAGTTAAAGGTAATACAGAAACACAACAGCCCTCCCAGAAACCTGAGTCCCCAGGAAGGGCTCCCAACCACCTTTCCACCTTCTTTCCACTCCTCTACCTTATCCCAGATTTTTCCTTATGTGCAAGGTGAGGTTGGAGGATTGGCAGGGGGGTTATAAAGCAGAAGAATCAGTTACACAGAAGAAGCCCAGGGAGAAAAGCACAGGCACCAACTGTGATGGAGACCCACACACTCTGACTCTCCTGCTCTGTTTTATCTGTGTTTTGTGTTCTTGTACATCTCAGCAAGCCTGTGATTGAAGTAGTCATCATCATTGTTTCCTTTTCACAGCCTATAATCTAGTTTCTCATTAAAATATTCCAATTTGCCTCAAACTAGCACATTGCTAACAAAACCCAGGCTGATTTCTAGCCAAAACAGATGTAGAATTCAAGGACACTAGAGAAAGTAAGAGAACACTAGCTAGATGAGAAGTGGCAGCCTTTCAGGAAAGGCATCATAGCTGCTTCTATTCTCACTGTGTTCCTATTCAAGATTAGCTTTCTTTGGTAGCAAAGAAGAAAGTTGGTGAATGAAGGTCATGGTTAATGCATTTGCTTATTTGAAAAGCATCTCCTGACAGGTTTGAAGAACATTGAGATGCTTGAATGTGTCCAGAGAAGGGCAATGAGGCTGGTGAGAGGCCTCGAGCACAAACTCTATGAGGAGAGGCTGAGGGAGCTGGGATAGTTTAGCCTGGAGAAGAGGAGGCTCAGGGGAGACCTTATTGCTGTCTACAACTACCTGAGGGGTGGTTGTAGCCAGGAGGAGGTTGCTCTCTTCTCTCAGGTGGCCAGCACCAGAACAAGAGGACACAGCCTCAAGCTATGCCAGGGGAAATTTAGGCTTCAGGTGAGGAGAAAGTTCTTCACTGAGAGAGTCATTGGCTACTGGAATGGGCTGCCCAGGGAGGTGGTGGAGTCGCCGTCCCTGGAGCTGTTCAAGGCAGGATTGGACGTGGCAGGCAGGATTGGACGTGGCACTTGGTGCCATGGTCTAGCCTTGAGCTCTGTGGTAACAGGTTGGACTTGATGATCTGTGAGGTCTCTTCCAACCTTGGTAATACTGTGAGACTGTGATCCTGTGTGGTAGGGACTGGTGGTGATGGGTAACAGGATAGTTTTATCACTCTCTTTTGCATATAACTAACTGGAGACACACATACTGTGTGATAATCTGGCATATCCTTTTTATGTCATTATCTGGAAAAAAAAAGTTTATCTTAGTGGTAGAGGACAGATGGGTATAACCTCATCAAGTGGAGCGATTTTCCTGCTCTGTACTGAACAAAAAGATTTATTTGGTGTTCCTACTACAACTACTACTTAGGTAGACTCGTGGCTGCATCAAACAAAAATGAGAATCATTTTTCTTAGGGGCTTTTAAAAACATCCTGCCTTTAGTGTATTTTGTAAACATTTTCTTCATAATAGCCATCAGCTTGGCCCCTCCTTTGAACTGCAGCAGCTCTGTGTCAGCATAGATAAAATTATTGCTAGAGTCTTGCAGATAGAAGTCTGAATGGCTAAGTTTGTTACTTTGTGTTGTTTGTGTAAAAGTGAAAACTCAAATTTCATCTCTTAGTGGGGAAACAAGTAGAGGACAGATGGGTATAACCCCTGTGTTAGTTTGAAGCTCACCAGAATGTTTTGGTGAGAAGAACTAGAACATAGGCTGTAAAATGAAAGCAATGATCATGTCTGCTTCGCTCATGGTCTTGCTGAGATGTGTAAAAAAGGAAAAGCAAAACATAGATAAAGTCACTTCGCCTGCTGGGGAGCTCGGGGCTGCTGGCTGAACTCCATCTTACTCTCTAACCTCACCCTCCATTTTCCTTGGCTGATTCACCTTTCCTTCTTAACTCCCCTGGCCGAACCTCCATTCTTCCTTGGGACTGGGGTAAGGTTGAGAGGGGTAGGGGGAAGGTGAGGGGGTGGTTGAGAGCCCCTCCTGGGGACTCAGGTTTCTGGGAGGGGAGTTGTATTTCTGTATTAGCTTTTACCTTGTCTATTTCTGTCTATAACTGTATATGCTGTAACTATCTGCTTGTACATTGTGCCAGCTGTAAATATAAGCTTCATTCATATTTCCAGAGCCAGCTGAGTCTAGCCTGGGTGATTCCAAAGTGTGGGGGGGCAGGGAACACCCAGACCACCACAACCCCATAAAGTGGAGTGATTTTCCTGCTCTGTACTGAACAAAAAGATTTATTTGGTGTTCCTATTACAACTATTACTTAGGTAGTCTCATGGCTGCATCAAACAAAAATGAGAATCACTTTTCTTATAGGCTTTTAAAAAACCCCTGCTTCAAATTGAAAAGGCACAAACTAAAGGGACAATTTTTGATATCCTCAACTAAATAATATCCCTCAAGAATTCACATAAAGTCTTTAAATTTGTTTCCCCACTATGATGAAATTTGAGTTGACTTCACTTTTACACAAACTCAAGCAACACAGAGTAACAATCTCAGCCATTCAGACTTCCATCTGCAAGATTCTAGCAACAATTTGATCTGTGCTCACACAGAGTCGCTGCAGTTCGAAGGAGGGACCAAGCTTTATTAAGAAAATGATGTTTACAAAGCAGACTTGAAATAAAGCAAAGGAAGCCCAGAAAGAATCATGTCCAATAAGCCAAGATGATGTGCTTGAACCTGTCTCTTTAAGGGAACAGCAGTTAGCTTCTTGCAAAACAGGATGCGGTTTGACATTTACACAAAACCCCATTTTGATAACCCCTCAGCCTCTTACCACAACACCCCCCCAGCTTCTCAGGATGAGGCACAGGATGCAGTTCTCTGTTAACCATGTTACAGTTGGACAGGAATAGCACTGCATAAAGGCCTTATGAAAGCTGGGGGGGGGGGTGGTGTTTCATCTCAGCTTATCACACAATCTTCTTGTTGCTGAAGTCTGCAGCTGCTGTTTCTGTTGTGTAACACATAAAATCCGGAAGACTTGTGGGGTTGCTGACATGTTGCTGACCTGCTTTTACAAATTGAATAGGAAAATAACAACAACCCTCCCCACACCTTTTCTAGGCATACCATAACAGATAACTAAGATGATGAAAGTCACATACTTGTAGGAAAATTTCGATGGGAAGGGATTTCTGGAGATCTTTCAATCCAAATTGCTGTTCAAACCAGGAGTGAACTACTGTGCTAGTTTGAAGCTAGCTAGGATGTTTTGGTGAGAAGAACTAGATAATAGGCTGAGAAATGAAAATAATGGTGAGGTCTACTTCGCTCACAGCCTTGCTGAGATGTGCAGAAAGGAAAAGCAAAACATTAGATAAAGTCACTTTGCTTGGGCACTTCGCTCTGGGCTGTGCTCTCAGCTCTTTGCCTGCTGGGGAGCTGGGGCTGCTGGCTGAACTCCATCTTACTCTCTAACCTCACCCTCCATTTGCTTTGCTGATTCACTTTGCTTCTTAATCCTCTTGGCCGAACCTCCATTCTTCCTTGGGACTGGGGAAAGGTTGAGAGGGGTAGGGGGAAGGTGAGGGGTGGTTGAGAGCCCCTCCTGGGGACTCAGGTTTCTGGGAGGGAAGTTGTATTTCTGTATTACCTTTTACCTTGTCTATTTCTGTCTATATCTGTATATACTGTAAATATCTGCTTGTACATTGTGCCAGCTGTAAATA
>WAAF01015662.1:22356-32422 GCA_013400475.1 Tricholaema leucomelas | reverse complement strand
AAGATGCTCAGAGGGCTGCAGCAGCTCTGCTCTGAGGACAGGCTGAGAGAGTTGGGGCTCTGCAGCCTGGAGAGGAGAAGGCTTCGAGGAGACCTTAGAGTGGCTTTGCAGTATCTGAAGGGAGCCTACAGGAAAGCTGGGGTGGGACTATTTACAAGGTCTAGTAATGTTAGGACGAGGGGGAATGGGTTTAAGCTGGCAGAGGGGAGATTTAGACTGGATGTTAGGAGGAAGTTCTTTACAGTGAGGGTGGTGAGACACTGGCACAGGTTGCCCAGGGAGGTTGTGGATGCTTCCTCCCTGGAGGTGTTTAAGGCCAGGCTGGATGAGGCCTTGAGCAACCTGCTCTAGTGGGAGGTGTCCCTGCCTATGGCAGGGGGTTGGAGCTGGATGATCCTTGAGGTCCCTTCCAACCTAAACCATTCTGTGATTCTATTCTATGATTCTATGATAAGCCTATTTTGGGCCTATGGGCTCTCCACTACACTAGGCCAAGGGCCCAGCTGAAGCAGTAAGGGAAGGGTCTGAAAATCTCCAACCACCACCACCACCGAGCAGCTTTGAAACAACCCTATTGTTAAAGCATCTGTGCTCCTAGGCCAGCAGGCAACAAAGCTGTCTGTGGGGTAACCATTTTGTTTCACAAAACAAATGGTGCTTTGCCCCACGCATGTCCTTGATCAGGTTTGGGGAATTTTCCTTTTAAGAGGTGGTGCAAATTGCAAGTCTTGGATTTCAGAGACAAGCAGCAAAAGCTGAGTGGGCAGAAACAATGCAAGATGCACTCTAACTGAATTTCCTGAGTAGCATTTGCTGTGCTAGTTTATGTGTGACACCAGGCTTTGTCCTCTTAGCCAGCTCACGTTTTCCCATTCTGATCTGTGCATTCATGAACCTCAGTAGTCCATTCCCATAACAGCTGAGCAAATTGACGCTATCAATTTCGCAGTATCTGCTGCTATCCATTCTCTTGACTTTTTTTCCCCCCCCTTTCTGCTCTTTGTCTTTTCTGTTAGTGTCCTTGCTCTCTGAACTGGCAGCCTGCTCTGTACAAGCTCAACATCAGACGAAAGACATTAGCTCTGCCAACGCTGTGTCTGCAAACCTTCCCCCAAACGAGTGTGACCGTCAGGGTGCTCTGGGAGAGAACAAGTAATGTCTGAAGACCTCTGTGATGAAAGCAACGACAGGAGCAGTGAACAGGGAAGCAGCAGAGATGTGGAACAACGTCCTGAGCTACATCCAGCTCTTCCTGCCAGTAGAAGTAGGTCTGAATTTGCCTCCCTTAGCTCTGTGTTCACACCTACACAGCTCAATGATATAACAGGAAAATAAGCTTTGCCTTTTTGCCTCATGGATGGCTTCCAGGCTCGGAAAGATGCCTCCCAGAACACGGGATGTGGAGCCTTGCAAGCACAGCTAGGTTGCGTCTAGTTGCTGTCGCTGGTGGAACAGCTAACTATGCTCTCCTGATCTGGAAATGTAGTTGGAATGTTTGGCTACCAGTTGCTGGTGGAGAGGCTTTCTCAATGTGACTGTTTAAGGCTTCTTTTCCACGCTGATGTTGTTGGGTTCAAGCCCTCAGCTAGAAGGCAGATAATGTCTGAGAGGAAGGAAGGACCTGTTGCGCTGGTGCCGCAATCGCAAGTGGAAGATGTAGGTTCAGATTCTGGCGTTGCTACAGATTTCCTATGTGACCCTGCACAAACATCCCAGTCCATCAGTTGCCATAGCAAAACAGAGATATCATTTCCTTCCTTCCACTGCCTGTCTCCTGCACAAGCTTCGGAGGACAAACATTTTTGCTTAGGGTTTTAGAGAGCAGCACTCGATGCGGTAGAGTCCTGCCTTTTGGCTGGGACCATTAGCTGACTCCACGTTACCAACGATAAACAAACACAGAGCAGCCTTGTTCTGCAGCAATGACAGCCCTGGAGTGCTGTCCAAGCAAGCCTGATCAGAAGCATATGCGCTGTCTAAAGTGGTTTATCTCATATTACCAACTCCCTGGTTTGTCCAGCGCTCCAGTTATCCTTGTGGAAGGGAACAGCCAGTGCCAAAAGTCACCGACTGAACCTGTAGCTTCCTCCCTTCACTTCATGAATGAGATGTGGAGAAGTAACAGCTGCTCCTCATGCACTAGCATCATGTTGATGCTTAAGAACCCCTAGTGAGACCTGGTGCCCAAGGAGCCAAAGTGGGACCAGCAGCCAGACCAGTGTCTCTTCCTTTAGAATAGAATAGAATCAACCAGGTTGGAAGAGACCTCCAAGCTCATCCAGTCCAACCTAGCACCCAGCCCTATCCAGTCAACCAGACCATGGCACTAAGTGCCTCATCCAGGCTTCTCCTGAACACCTCCAGGCACGGCCACTCCACCACCTCCCTGGGCAGCCCATTCCAATGCCAATCACTCTCTCTGCCAACAACTTCCTCATCACATCCAGCCTAGACCTCCCCTGGCACAACTTGAGACTGTGTCCCCCTGTTCTGTTGCTGGTTGCCTGGCAGAAGAGACCAACCTCACCTGGCTATAACCTCCCTTCAGGTAGCTGTAGACAGCAATGAGGTCTGCCCTGAGCCTCCTCTTCTCCAGGCTAAACACCCCCAGCTCCCTCAGCCTCTCCTCATAGGCTTTGTGTTCCTGAGGCTCATCCTGACTTCCATCTCTGCACAGAATCAGCCATGTACTGCAGTCATCCGTGAGGTGGGGACTAGGAATGGGATCATCTCTTGTCACGATGCCCTGAGCACTGCTTTGGGTGTCAGCCGCAAGTGCGTTTCCCATGAGGTAAGTGTCAGAGTCTGTAATGTTTTAAACTGCCACAGAAAAAAACTGTAAAAATATGATCAGATTGAGCCAAGAAAGAGCTTTAAAAACAGAGTGTTAGGGGCAAGCTTTCCAGACACTGGTCTCTAGGAGTGGAAAATGTCAACTGGTGCGTTAGTAGCTCTGGCCTGGACGGGGATGTAAATGCCCTGAACTTCAAGGAAGCCACCTAGGAACAACTTAGCAGTGCCTGTACTGGGCAAGGGTGCTCTTGTTGAACTCTTCTCTTCTTTGGAAGATTCCAGGGCTCTCTGGAACTTTTGTTCCAGAGATTGGGACATCTCTGGAATGTATGCACAACACTGGTGCATAACAGAATCATAGAATGGTTTAGGTTGGAAGGGACCTCAAAGCTCAGCCAGTTCCAACTGCCCTGCCATAGGCAGGGACACCTCCCACTAGAGCAGGTTGCTCAAGGCCTCATCCAACCTGGCCTTGAACACCTCCAGGGAGGAAGCATCCACAACCTCCCTGGGCAACCTGTGCCAGTGTCTCACCACCCTCACTGCAAAGAACCCTTTCCTAACATCCACTTTCAATCTCCTCCCTGACAGTTCAAACCCATTCCTCCTCTTCCTATCATTACAAGACCTTCTCAATAGTCCCTCCCCAGCCTTCCTGGAGCCCCCTTCAGATATTGGAAGGCCACTCCAAGGTCTCCTGGAAGCTTTCTCTTCTCCAGGCTGAAGAGCCCCAACTCTTGTAGCCTGTTGTCATAGCAGAGCTGCTGCAGCCCTCTCATCATCTTGGTGGCCTCCTCTGGACTGGCTCCAGCAGTTCCATGTCCTTCTTGTGCTGGGGGCTCCAGAACTGCAGCCAGGACTGCAGGTGGGGTCTGAGGAGAGCAGAGCCAAGGGGCAGAATCCCCTCCCTTGCCCTGCTGCCCACACTGCTCTTGCTGCAGCCCAGCACAGGGTTGTTGTTTGGGCTGCATGTGCACACTGCAGGCTCCTGTTGAGCTTTTCATCACCCCAGACCCCCAGGTCCTTCTCCTCAGGGCTGCTCTCAGCCATTCCCCACCCAGCCTGGAGCTGTGCTTGGGACTGCACCGACCCAGGTGCAGGACCTTACACTTGGCCATGTTGAATGTGATGAGGTTGGCCTGGGCACACCTCTCCAGCCTGTACAGGTCCCTCTGGATGGATCCTGCCCTCTAGCAAAGCTCTGAGAGATCTACAGTAGTGTGGGGGTAGAAATTGAGTAGCAATGTTGGTGTGATGATGCATTTAGCAAATGCACTTTGTTGTAAACAAGCCATAGGGCAGCTACTGCTGGTATTGGAGTGGTGTCTCTTAATGGCATGGTGGGATGTGAACAGGACAGTAATTCACAGGGAGGAGTGCCCTCCCCAAAATTACAATGTCTCCCTTTTAAGCTCCTGGTATGCTTCTAGAGGTTTTCATCAGCCAAGCACTGGCACAACATTGTTTATCCTAGCTGAGGAGAACACAGCTTGAAGGGAATTGCAGGCCATTAGAGTTAACAACAAAGGGGAATGTTTTAGGCATATTTGGGGACTTTAAGGAACATATTGACTAAGGAGGCAGCACTTTGATCAAGTTCCAAGAAGAGCATTTAAAAACCTCTTCTTGATTAAAATTAATTTCATTTCTGCACTAAAATGAGAGAGGGAAAGAAAAATGCCTGCTGAAGGAATTCCTGTCAGATACTTCTGCTTCCTTTCTGACCTGCCCATTTCCCTGTGTTTTCCAATGGGTAAAAGATCTGCCCCTGCTGCCTGCCTGAGAACTCATCACAACAGTGACAGCCTCTCTCAGCTTCCCTCCATTTTCCACCCTTTTTAGTACTTGTCCTCTTTTCTTCTTTCTGGTTGCTCTGTTTCTTGTCGTTTTCTGTCTCTCCCTCAGCACATTCTGTATTTCTGATCCTCCCCCAGCCAATGCAGTGCTGTTTCCACTTGGGTCATTGGGAATGAGGAAGCTTTCATGAAGGAGCTGTGTTCTGAAGTGTTTGCTGTGTGCTCACTCTTCCTGTGACGTTTGTTGAAGCTGGTGAGGGGCCTGGAGCACAGCCCTGTGAGGAGAGGCTGAGGGAGCTGGGGGTGTGCAGCCTGCAGAAGAGGAGGCTGAGGGCAGAGCTCATTGCTGTCTGCAGCTCCCTGCAGGGAGGCTGTAGCCAGGTGAGGTTGGTCTCTTCTGCCAGACACCCAGAAACAGAACAAGGGGGGACAGCCTCAAGTTGTTCCAGGGGAAGTCTAGACTGGATGTTAGGAGGAAGTTGTTGGCAGAGAGAGCGATTGGCATTGGCATTCAGTTAAGGATGTAATCACAGGGCAGCACAGTGGGAAGACACCACATGTAGCTTGGTTCTTAGCTGACCCTGCCTGACAGGCAACCATTGTCTGAGGCTATTCCTTCACCTTGCACAGATAGGAACCAAGTTTGTTTTTAAGTGGTGGCTAACTGCTTGCAGGAAGAGTATGTGTATTTGTCTGCCTTGATAGATACTGACCAGCTTCCTGAGGAAGAGCTCTTACGCCCAAACATAGAATGGTTTAGGTTGGAAGGGACCTCAAAGCTCAGCCAGTTCCAGCCCCCTGCCATAGGCAGGGACACCTCTCACTAGAACAGCTCACTCAAGGCCTCATCCAGCCTGGCCTTGAACACCTCCAGGGAGGTTGTGGAGCACAGAATCGCCCAATGTGATCTCTGATCACATTCTGTGCTTCTGTGCTCCACAGCCTCCCTGGGCAACCTGTGCCAGTGTCTCACCACCCTCACTGCAAAGAACCCTTTCCTAACATCCACTTTCAATCTCCCCTCTGCCAGTTCAAACCCATTCCTCCTCTTCCTATTATTACCAGACCTTCTCAATAGTCCCTCCCCAGCCCTCCTGGAGCCCCCTTCAGATCCTGGAAGGCCACTCCAAGGTCTCCTCCAAGCCTTCTCTTCTCCAGACTGCACAGCCCCAACTCTCTCAGCCTGTCCTCACAGCAGAGCTGCTGCAGCCCTCTCAGCATCTTGGTGGCCTCCTCTGGACTGGCTCCAACACTTCCATGTCCTTCTTGTGCTGTGGGCTCCAGAACTGCAGCCAGGACTGCAGGTGGGGTCTGAGGAGAGCAGAGCAAAGGGGCAGAATCCCCTCCCTTGCCCTGCTGCCCACACTGCTCTTGCTGCAGCCCAGCACAGGGTTGCTGTCTGGGCTGCACTCACCCTGCAGGCTCCTGTGGAGCTATGTATCAAATACAACTTTCTGTATTTCCAGAGAAAGACATTTAACAATTAATTAATCATCACGGGATTGGAATCACTCTGACCTGAGAGGGATTAAATTTGTTGCCCAACCACAGGAAGATACTTTTGAGCTTTGGATGTGTTTTGCTATAAAATGAAATACATGAGTTTTAAATAAGGAAAGCAGTCAGCTAGCCCTGGATCAGTGGTGATGTTATCAGCCTCAGAGCCATCCAGTGTTATTTGGAAGACTCTGCTTCCTTTTCTCTCTGCACATCTGTGTAGCAGCTGCAGGCACACACTTCCCAGGGGCTCAGCCTCATTTGTAGAATTACAGGGGTTGTGCCTGGCTATAGAACAGGTCTGTTAGTGTTGCTCATGTTGAAAATTTAGGCCTGATGCCTTCCACATGTTGTTTTGTTTTGTTTTGTTAGTCTCTTTCTGTGTCTGTAATTAACCCTTTTGGAGCAATTCCTCTTAGAGCAAGGTAACTTTTGTGCTGTTGAATTCCTGGCTAAGCGTTTTCAGGAGGCCACAGCTTTGCACCGCCTCCTCTCTGAGTTTCTAATACCAGTGTCAGATGAACCGTGAACTCACTTGGATTTTCCCTCCCTCCTCCTTTCTCTCCCTTTTAATTGCATGCAGAGATCAATTTATCCATTCCTGGAAAGCAGCCACTCTCACAGAAAGAGCAGCTGACAGAAGAAGTGTGGATGAAGCACATACAGAGGAATATATCAAGCAAATTAAACCCTGAAGATACTTTTGGATGGCAGAGTGATGCTGACCAGATTTGAATTGGGTCAACACACCAAACAAACCCAGGGCTTCCCTGCCATACTTAACCATTCTCCAGCAGCAGCCTGCACCTTCTGCTGCTGGGAGGCACAAGGCTCTATTCTGTGTCCACAGTGAAGCAGTAGCAGCAGGGTCAGTCCTGTAACCAGCTCTGTGCAGATGGGCTCCTTGCCTCTCTAGTTCAGTCCAGCAGAAATCTCACTGCTGTCTACAACTACCTGAAGGGAGGCTGTAGCCAGGTGGGGTTGGTCTCTTCTCCCAGACAACCAGCAACAGGACAAGGGGACACAGCCTCCAGTTCTGCCAGGGCAGGTCTAGGCTGGATGTTAGGAGGAAGTTGTTCAGAGAGAGTGATTGGCATTGGAATGGGCTGCCCAGGGAGGTGGTGGAGTCACCGTCCCTGGAGGTGTTCAGGAAAAGCCACTTAGTGCCATGGTCTGGTTGACTGGGCAGGGCTGGGTGCTAGGTTGGACTGGATGATCTTGGAGGTCTCTTCCAACCTGGTTGATTCTATTCTATTCTACCATGTGTTTATGTTCTGTGAGTGAAAACCATCAGAGAAAAAAGTGTGTGTGGGGGGGGGATAACAACAACTCCCAAATAATTCTCCCTTTCTGAGCCTCTGGACAATATATATCATCTTGATCCGGTGTCTAACTGAGCAGGGCTTCTTGCCAGACTAGAACCTCATGGAGAAAAGTGCCACCTACTGAATGATCACTGTGTTGGTTTGAGGCTAATTGGAATATTTTAATGAGAGAAATTAGATTATAGGCTGTGAAAAGGAAGCAATGGTGACATCTGCTTCACTCATAGGTTTGCTGAGATGTATAAAAGCAAGGACATGAACATGGATAAGAGATTCTCTATCTGTCGGAGTTTGGTGTCTGTTTTCTCCTTGAGCTTCTGTTGTTCTGCTTGGATCTGTGTGACCCAACTGATCATTCTGCTTCTAGCCCCCCTTGCCAATCCTCCAAACTCACCTTGCACATAAGGCAGACTCTGGGATAAGTGTAGGGGGTGGAAAGAAGGTAAAAGGCTGGTTGGGAGCCCCTCCTGGGGACTCTGATCTCTGGGTGAGGTATCGTGTTCCTGTGTTACTTTTAATGTGTGTATTGCTGTGTATAGCTGTAAATAGAGTCATAGAATGATAGAATGGTTTAGGTTGGAAGGGACCTCAAGGATCATCCAGCTCCAACCCCTTCCAAGGCCTCATCCAGCCTGGCCTTAAACGCCTCCAGGGAGGAAGCATCCACAACCTCCCTGGGCAACCTGTGCCAGTGTCTCACCACCCTCACTGTAAAGAACTTCCTCCTAACATCCAGTCTAAATCTCCCCTCTTCCAGCTTAAACCCATTCCCCCTCGTCCTAACATTACTAGACCGTGTAAATAGTCCCTCCCCAGCTTTCCTGTAGGCTCCCTTCAAATACTGGAAGGCCACTATAAGGTCTCCTCGAAGCCTTCTCCTCTCCAGGCTGAAGAGCCCCAACTCTCTCAGCCTGTCCTCATAGCAGAGGTGCTCCAGCCCTCTGATCATCTTCGTGGCTCTCCTTTGGACCCGCTCCAGCAGTTCCATGTCCTTCTTGTATTGGGGGCTCCAGAACTGCACACAGTACTCCAGGTGGGGTCTGACGAGAGCAGAGTAAAGGGGGAGAATCACCTCCCTTGCCCTGCTGGCCACACTTCTCTTGATGCAGCCCAGCACTCGGTTGGCTGTCTGGGCTGCATGTGCACACTGCCGGCTCATGTTGAGCTTCTCGTCGACCCAGACCCCCAGGTCCTTCTCCTCAGGGCTGCTCTCAGCCATTCACCACCCAGCCTGTATCTGTGCCTGGGATTGCACCGACCCAGGTGCAGGACCTTACACTTGGCCTTGTTAAACGTCATGAGGTTGGCCTGGGCCCACCTCTCCAGCCTGTCCAGGTCCCTCTGGATGCCATCCCTGCCCTCCAGCAAGTCAGCTGTGCCACACAGCTTGGTGTCATCTGCAAACTTGCTGAGGGTGCACTCAATTCCTCTGTCCTTATCACTGACCAAGATGTTACAGAGCTCTGGTCCCAGCACTGATCCCTGAGGAACACCACTTGTCACCGGTCGCCAGGTGGACATTGTGCCATTGATCACCACTCTCTGCATGCCACCATCCAGCCCATTCCTTATCCAGTGAGTGCTCCACCCATCCAGTCTGTGTTTTTTATACTGTGACATATTGTGACTCTCTGCTTGTCTCTTGTGCTAAGCTGTGAATGCAAAGCTCCATTCCATAACTGCCAGCCCGCTGCGTCTAGTCTGGGTGAGTTCATTGCGTGTGGGGCGGGTAACTCCCAAACCATCGCAGCCACTACCACATCCTGCCCTCTTCCTTTTCTGCCTGCTGTCTAAGCACTGCCATAGCTCTGCTCATCCACTCCAACAAAAGCTGACAGCTTCATGTCAGACTCATTCTGCACTTGGAGGAGCCCTCAAGCCGAGTTTTCAAGTGGGAAAAGCATAGCCCTTTTGTGGGAGCTGGAGGGTACTGCTCTGTTGTCATGTGGAAAGGGAAACGCGGTGGTTTTGTGACTATTTTGCTCAAGTTTTGGATCTGCTACTGGAAAAGGAATTGCAGCTGAGAAGAGAACACTTTTTGTCAGGCTAGCTCTAAAAGCAGCAGTTTGTAAAATGAAGCCAATTCCTTTCCTTCCATATCTGCTTCTTATTAATCTGTGTTGATCTCGGTTGTTATGATACCTTCACAGTGCCTTATTTCACTCCTGCTGTAAGGATCTGGGTTCACTGGAAGAGGCACATTTTTCATGCCAGATGATGGCCACACAACAAAGTCTGCATGACAGAGATCCTGTTGCAGTGGAAAGCACAGAGCATGGAGAAATCTGGCACAGAGGACAGAAATGGGATTCAAGCAGACTTCATGAGGTGCTGAGAAAGCTCTGTGGAAAATAATCCAAGGAAAGTATTTAAACCCTTCCCACTATTTTGAGTGGTAAATGTCTTTGTGGGGGGGGGAATAATCTCAAGTTTTTAGTTGTTCCTCTTCTGTTGGAAAAGCAGTGTGCCCAGGTGGGCAGCAGAGCCAATGGCATCCTGGGCTGGCTCAGGAGCAGTGTGGGCAGCAGGACAAGGGAGGTTCTTGTGCCCCTGTGCTCAGCACTGCTCAGGCCACAGCTTGAGTGCTGTGTCCAGTTGTGGGCTCCTCAATTCAAGAGAGATGTTAAGGTGCTGGAAGGTGTCCAGAGAAGGGCA
>WAAF01015662.1:10379-21455 GCA_013400475.1 Tricholaema leucomelas | reverse complement strand
GAGGGTGAGGTTAGAAAGCAAGATGGAGTCCAGCCAGCAGCCTCAGCTTCTCCCCAGCAGGCAAAGCTCCCCAGCGAAGAGAAGAAGCAAGCGACCTAATCTTTGTTTTGCCTTTCTTCTTTACACATCCCAGCAAGACTGTGAGGGAAGTAGACCTCACCATTGTTTTCATTTTCCAGCCTGTCATCTAGTTCTTCTCACCAAAACATGCTAGCTAGGCTCAAACTAGCACAGCAGTTGAAGGGAAGCACAAGGTCTATACGACCAGCAGCTGTGCATCATTGAACTTATGATCATATCCAAACCTTCTGGGACCATTCCCCATATAGAATCACTTCCTGTATGGAATATAGAGAAGTTTTATGTTCTGTAGTTAAAAGAGAGTTTGTGACCTTGATCTANCAGCTAGGCTCAAACTAGCACAGCAGTTGAAGGGAAGCACAAGGTCTATACGACCAGCAGCTGTGCATCATTGAACTTATGATCATATCCAAACCTTCTGGGACCATTCCCCATATAGAATCACTTCCTGTATGGAATATAGAGAAGTTTTATGTTCTGTAGTTAAAAGAGAGTTTGTGACCTTGATCTACACTGACTCTTGTTGCATTTTTCCCCCCATATCCTCTGTGTTCCTTTCTCTTCCATTCTTGAACCACACAAACATATGCAGAAGAGAGTTCAGCTTTTCGTTTTGCTTTCCTTGATCCTGTGGTAATCATTTCAGCAGATAACTACTCAATTACAGCAGGTTGTTTCTGGACTGGTCCTCAAAACCTGTATAGTGAAGGAGGGAGCAAATAGTCTGTTTTCACCACAAAATTCATTCTTTTGAGTCAGCTTTCTCTTCAAGTGTGCTATAGGTAGTGAATTGCTCAAGCAATTAATGCTATTTATTATTGAATTATTTACCTGCCCCCCCCTCCTTTTTTTTTTTATAGGAACAAGGTTTAAACTTTGATCATCTAAGCAACTTGCTTAGATAAATTTCAAGCCCAAAAGTCATTTCAGGGAAATATCTTCTGTGGACTAATGATACCTGACATTCATCTGGAATTTGTTGGACAAGATCCAGGTGCACTTTAGCCACGAGTACCAAACTGATTCTGTAATTTATCAAACTCCCATAATCTTCAGTGGAGCCACGAATTCATCTTTACTTCAGGTCTTTAAGCCTTCTTTGCTCTTTGTTTTCTTAACATCTGTGGTAATTTGGATGTTCCCTGCCCCCTCCTCCCCCCCCAACTTCTGGAAATCACTCAGNGTGCAGCCTGCAGAAGAGGAGGCTTAGGGCAGACCTCATTGCTGTCTACAACTACCTGCAGGGAGGTTGTAGCCAGGTGGGGGTTGGTCTCTTCTCCCAGGCAACCAGCAACAGGACAAGGGGACACAGCCTCAAGTTGTGCCGGGGGAGGTCTAGGCTGGATGTGATGAGGAAGTTGTTGTCAGAGAGAGTGATTGGCATTGGAATGGGCTGCCCAGGGAGGTGGTGGAGTGGCTGTGCCTGGAGGTGTTGAAGCCAAGCCTGGCTGGGGCACTTAGTGCCATGGTCTGGTTGACTGGATAGGGCTGGGTGCTAGGTTGGACTGGATGATCTTGGAGGTCTCTTCCAACCTGGTTAATTCTATTCTATTCTGTTGACAAAATTAAGGTCATTAAGGCCTGTGAATTGATCATATATAGCTGAAGCTACTTTCAATTTAGTCCAAATAAATTGTTATATCAGCCTAGTTGATTCTATTCTGTTCTATTCTAACTATGAGCTCATTATTTTATATTCCTTCAGCTGACTTTATGCAAAAGAAATATATCCTCACACGCTGTGTAACCATCTGTCTGCTCTGGCAAGTTGTACAGTTGTGCCTTTTAGGAGGCTGCCGTAATATTATGCAAACATGTCTGTTCATTTGCTGCACCATCTTGGTTACCACCTCAGCAGTGCTCTCTGTTTCAGCTTTCACATCTGTATTTCTAGCTGGGTCATGTCCAGGCTTAAGCCAATTCCGTTGCTGTTTGGAGAACTTCAAAATGAAAGAGAAATAAATGATCATTTAATAACCTGTGAGCAAAACTCTCTGCTTTTGCTTGTCTTCGTTGTTTAACATTAGTTGATGTATGTGTGAAAGAAAAAATGAAGTAATGGGAACAAACTCGACCAAGTCAGGAGAATGTTTGGAAGTCAGATGCTTTTTTTTGGTTTAGTGAGAGCTTGCAGAAGTAGCAGAAACATGAAAATACGTGGGAAAGGCAACGGGAGCCTCCCTTGTGCAGCTTGGTAGGTTGTGCAGTGCAGCTTCTGTGGGCTGAAAAAACAAACACTGAGTCACCTTGTAAGGACAAGCCTGTAAGCACAGCACCTTGAAGTCAATGAGGTTACTCCAGTAGATTTTAGCTAACATCTGGCCTTGCATACAAACATAAATGGGGTGGATGACTTGGATGACTGTCTACAACTACCTGAGGGGTGGTTGCAGCCAGGAGGAGGTTGCTCTCTTCTCTCAGGCAGCCAGCACCAGAACAAGAGGACACAGCCTCAGGCTGCACCAGGAGAAATTTAGGCTTGAGGTGAGGAGAAAGTTCTTCACTGAGAGACTCATTGGCTACTGGAATGGGCTGCCCAGGGAGGTGGTGGAGTCGCCGTCCCTGGAGCTGTTCAAGGCAGGATTGGACGTGGCACTTGGTGCCATGGTCTAGCCTTGAGCTCTGTGGTAAAGGGTTGGACTTGATGATCTGTGAGGTCTCTTCCAACCTTGGTAATACTGTGAGACTGTGATACTGTGAGACTGTTTTTTATGGCTGCAGTGGTTAAACTCAAGTTTCTGACAAGCTGTGCTGTCACTACCAACATTCAACTATATACACAGTTATGCAGGTAGTATCAACCAGGTTGGAAGAGACCTCCAAGATCATCCAGTCCAACCTAGCACCCAGCCCTAGCCAGTCAACCAGACCATGGCACTAAGTGCCTCATCCAGGCTTTTCCTGAACACCCCCAGGGACGGTGACTCCACCACCTCCCTGGGCAGCCCATTCCAATGCCAATCACTCTCTCTGACAACAACTTCCTCCTAAAACTGAGATTGGAAAGGGACAGAGGTTGCATGTACTATTAAGCTACAGATACTTGTTCCTATTATGATATTGATATTAATATTGCTTTTAATATTGCTTTCACTTTCCTATTCCCCCCCCCTTCCCCCCCCCCCCCCATAAATGGATGGCTTCTGCTAAGCTCACAGTCCTGCAAAACTCAGCTCCTTGGATGGACTGTCCCAAGCCCTGTGCTGAGTGAGTGTTGCTTCTGGAGAGCTCTCCAGTGATGGGTGAGTGTGAAATTGAGGGTTGGGAAAAGGGATGTCACTCTGACCAACAGAAATGGAAGAAAAGGTTGCTGTGTGGCTTTGTGCCAAGCCAGAGCTAAGCACTGGGAGTTCTTCAAGACATCTCAGTGGGCTCCAGAAAACATGCTACTAATTTGAAGGACATAGAGGTAGAAGAAATGCCTTTTTTTTTTAAGAGGCAAAGGAGAGTCCTCCTTTTGTGAATGCAACAGAAAGTCTGGATTGATAATTTGGCTAAAACATGTTTAATACTTTCTGGGTATTGGTGCACACACAAGTTTGAGGAGCCTGCCTATTTTAACCTGCCAGGTAAGTTTTCCTTGTCACACAGAGGACAATTTTTGCAAACTATAGAAAGAAACCAGTATTAAAGTTTGTTCCTTATGGTATCTTTCTCTCCGTAGCATTAATTGTGTGCTTGTTGCAGTTGTTAGGCAAGTGTTGCCCTCCACCGGGAGAGAGATAAATGACTTTAGCAAGAGGCTCTCCACTTCTCTGCTTTGTGTGTCCTTAACCAGTTCCTCTCTTGCTAGGACTTTTGGGAAGCAGACAGCTCTTGAAGCCCCTTGGAGGGCATCTCCAAGTTGTCCCTGGGAGATTTTGTCCTTGTTGGGTGTAAAAGAGGCCATGGATTTGTTCCTAAAAACAAAGCAGGCTCTCAGTCCTTGTCTGCAACATGTTGGGAAGTTGCTATGCCACCAGGGCAAATTTGCTGGAATTGGTATGCAAATGTCCATGGCAAATCTCCAGACTTGCTGAAACTTTCCTCCTCATGTAATTCACAGCAATCCTTGAAAGCTTCCCAACTTTTTCCTGTGTTGCTATTTTTATTTTGAGTGGGAAAGGAGGAAAGACATCTGACCAGTACCAGATGTGGACACCTTTCATGTAATGTTATCCCCTGCTCCTCCAACAGCACACAGAGCTGAATTCACGATCTGCACTGGCATCAATGTATGCCCTTCATTCACAGGCGTGTGGTGAAATTGATTCCAAACCAAGCACTGGTATTTCATCTGGGAGAAAATGCTTTGGTTAGCTGCCTATGTGCCATGTTCACTTCCAAAAAACCATGAGCAGTTCCAATTTTTTTTCCTGAGCTTATTTTGGGAAGCAGCAGCTTCTTGGCTCTACAAGAATTCACGCTAGCAAGGAACTTAATTGACTCATGAGAAAGACTAATTTGGCAAATCACATCCTAATTTTTTATCCAACCTCTACAGCTTAATCTAATTTTGAGCAATTTTCAAGACACTTGGGAAGCCATCTGCAACCAAGGATGTTGTGAGTGGCAGCTCCAAACAAACTGGGGAGCTGGCCACACTACAAGCAGGGGCTTAGGGATGCTTCCTCCTCTGCAAGCAGGGTCCAGAGCACAATCTTCAGCTCTCCCTGGGGAATGAGTCCTTCTCTAGAGAAAGATCCCCCTGTGGCTAAAAGCATAGAGCAACTCCTTTGTGGTACCTGCACACAAGGGCTCTCCCAACAGCGCAGCAGCATCTGAAACAAAGGCAGGAGATTTGTTTGATTGTCTGTTGACACAAACACTTCCCTTTGTCTTTGGCAGGTCTTTGCAAACAGTCCCTCTCCATCCTTCTTGTAAGCCCCTTTAGGTACTGGAAGGCCACTATTAGTTCTCCTTGGAGTTTTCTCTCCTCCAGGCTGAACATCCCCAGCCCCCTCAGTCTATGGGCCCATGAGTGCTCCATGTGGAAAATGTGTTTCAAGGTAAATCTGTTATAGCTGAGCTAGTTTGAGCCTAGCTAGAATGTTTTGGTGAGAACTAGATTCCAGGCTGTGAAAGGAAAACAAGGCTGATGTCTGCCTCGCTCATAGGCTTGCTGAGATGTATAAAAATAAGAATCAAAACATAGATAACACATTCAGCACTTCTGCTGGGGAACTGGCTGAGCTGCATCTCCAACCTCACCCCTCTCTGCCCTTTCTTTGACTAATCCACTTTGCTTCCTAACCCCCTGGCTGAACCTCCATTCCTCCTTGGGACTGGGGTAAGGTTGAGAGGGGCAGGGGGAAGGTGAGGGGTGGTTGAGAGCCCCTCCTGGGGACTCAGGTTTCTGGGAGGGGAGTTGTGTGTCTGTATTACCTTTTCCCTTGTCTATTTCTGTCTATCACTGTACATACTGTAACTATCTGCTTGTACATTGTGCCAGCTGTAAATATAAGCTTCATTCAATTTCCAGAGCTGGCTGAGTCTAGTCTGGGTGATTCACAAAGAATGGGGGGGCAGGGAACACCCAAACCATCACAATAGTCTAGTCAATATTGGAGTTTTAGTAACAGGCAATCTAATGGAAGAATGGCAGTCACAGAGCAAAAGAGTAATGGTTTGGGGTTTGGTTTGGGTTTTTTAATGGTTTTTGGGTTTGTTTTGTTTTTTTTAATGGTATCACAGTGTCTCTGTTACTTTGTTAAAGCCAACCCTAGACATTGGCAATCATACTGCCTCTGCTTGAACAAAGGAGCTTGACACACAACCCCACCTCGTTCAGCTCTGTGAGGAGCAGAGTCAGCCAAGGGGAACACAGCAGACTCTGTCTAGTACCTGGCCATTGTAATGTGTCCAGCTGCTGACTGCACAGGCTGTACAACATGACATATCTGCTCTTATCAGTAGGATTTTGAGGGAGTGGAGGTCTACATGCACTCAAGGCATTCGGCATTCTGTAAGCCAGATAACATCGCTCAGAGGGAGGGCTCTGGGCTGAAGGGGAAAAAAAAGATGTGTTTGAGTTGCAAGGTCACTCACATGGGGGAGGTGGAGTGCAGGCACCACAGAGCTCTGGACAGGATTCCTTAGGACATTCATTCCTAAAGTTCTTCAGACCATCTTTAGGACGTCCATTCCTAAAGTTCTTCAGTCCATCAGTTAGAAAGAACGGCGCAGTGAGACCCGAGGAAAAGGCTGGTTTTCCCAAGCAGGCAATATCCAGCTCCTACCTAGAAGCACAGGTTGCTATCTCACTCCTGAAGATGATAGAGAGCACCCCCTCAAGCCCCAGACCAGCTAGCCCTGTTGCCATAGAGCTTGCCTGCTGTTGTGTTGTCCTGTTAAACAGATGGGAACCTTTCTTGCGTCTCCCTTTTCAGACTGCCCAGACGTGCTGCAGTGAGACCTCCCTTGCCGTAGCAGCAGGGTGCCAGAATACCTCTGTGTTTATCACTGGTATTCTGTATTCCTACTTGGTGCTCCATGGTTTTACAAGGGCAGAAGGGAGTCCTCTCTCCCTGTGGTGTGAGGTAAGTTAATTCATGCTGCCTTTACATCTTGGAGATTGTTGTTCTGATGGAAGCCTTCTTTGTATATTTATGTGCAGGTGAAGCAGTGTGATGGTTTGGATGTCCCCTGCCCCCCACACTTTAGAAATCACCCAGACTAGATTCAGCCAGCTCTGGAAATTGAATGAAGCTTATATTTACAGCTGGCACAATGTACAAGCAGATATTTACAGTATATACAGTTATAGACAGAAATAGACAAGGGAAAAGGTAATACAGAAACACAACTCCCCTCCCAGAAACCTGAGTCCCCAGGAGGGGCTCTCAACCACCCCTCACCTTCCCCCTACCCCTCTCAACCTTACCCCAGTCCCAGGGAAGAATGGAGGTTCGGCCAGGGGGGTTAAGAAGCAAAGGTGAATCAGCCAAAGCAAATGGAGAGTGAAGCTAGAGAGTGAGATGGAGTTCAGCCAGCAGCCCCAGCTCCCCAGCAGGCAAAGAGCCAGAGCAAAGCCCAGAGCGAAGTGACTTTATCTATAGAATCACAGAATGGTTTAGGTTGGAAGGGACCTCAAGGATCATCCAGCTCCAACCCCCTGCCATAGGCAGGGACACCTCCCACTAGAGCAGGTTGCTCAAGGCCTCATCCAGCCTGGCCTTAAACACCTCCAGGGAGGAAGCATCCACAACCTCCCTGGGCAACCTGTGCCAGTGTCTCACCACCCTCACTGTAAAGAACTTCCTCCTAACATCCAGTCTAAATCTCCCCTCTGCCAGCTTAAACCCATTCCCCCTCGTCCTGACATTCCCAGACCTTGTCAATAGTCCCTCCCCAGCCTTCCTGTAGGCTCCCTTCAGATACTGGAAAGCCAAAGCTATGTTTTGCTTTTCCTTTTTACACATCTCAGCAAGACCATGAGGGAAGTAGACATCACCACTGTTTTCATTTCACAGCCTATGATCTAGTCCTTCTCACCAAAACATTCCAGCTAGTTTCAAACTAGCACAAGTGGGTAGCACTGGAGAGCAGTGCAGCTCAGATGCTGAGCTAGGAGCCAGACTGTCCCCCAGGTTTTGGTTTTACTGTGTTCTCTCTCACGTGACTTACAGAAAACCCACTGTGCCAGCAGGTACCATTCCAAAGCAGAAGTGCCAGCTCAGTCCTCTCTGCATGGCAGCATTCTCTAGGACCTCTGTTCTAGCCACAAACATAAAAATGAGACTTTGGTAGATCCCAGTACCTGCTCACCTGAATCTGTGAGCCACCAAATAGGTGGCAGCTGTGTAATCCATCAGATTGCTTTTTTCCATGTCTCCCAGTGCCCCACACACCCCAGATAATGTATTGATCACTCTTACTAAAGCAAGGGCTGAAGCAAAAGACAGGAAGCTCTGTTCCAACCAGTTGATTCTGTGATTCTATAGGTGGTGGAGTCACTGTCCCTGGAGGTGTTGAAGCCAAGCCTGGATGGGGCCCTTAGTGCCATGGTCTGGTTGCTTGGGCAGGGCTGGGTGTTAGGTTGGGCTGGATGAGCTTGGAGCTCTCTGCCAACCTGCTTGATTCTATGGTTCTATAAAGCATCACAAGAGGAGTGCAGGAGGGACTGAATGCCATGTTTCTTTCCAAGGATGCCCATGGATGTTTGTTCAGCAGATCTGACAGCACTTGTTGGAGCTTGCTTCATAGCCTGTGTGATACAGAAGACACATGAGCCCAGATCTGCTGCTTGGTAAAGCTTCCTTTGGTTCAGCAAAACACAGTAACCATTTAAGTGCTTCAGGACAACTCTGCTTGTGTGTTAGTATGAGGATAAACACTGGGCTCGGTTAAGAAGCAAGAAGGAGTTAAAACTTAGCAGCACACATTCTTTAGGGGAAAAAAACTGTAGGGAGGAGGGTTGTGGTACCTGATCTGTTTATTTTTGCAGCTGAGGTTTTTTCCTCCCAGGACGCCAGCTTGCCGGAGCAGTGCTCCGTGCACAGAAGGTTCATTTACAGTGGCAGGCAGGCAGCTGGGCTTGGAGCTCTGTTTGGTTTATGTTGTGATGGATGACTTGAGTGGGAGATGCAAAGAGTGAATTAACAGCTTTAGTAAAAACACATTGTTTGTCTTCCCATTGACTTCCCCCTCTGCGTTACCTTACTGTCTCACCTGCCTCAGGTCCCTGTTCTTGTCTGGCCTGCCCTCTGCTTGTGTCTCCTGTCTTTCAGGACTGCATTTCTACCCTGGTTTTGTTGCAGGGCTTCATTTTTTTTCCCTCCAAGCTCAGGATTGTTAATTTAATGACTTTTCTACTAGATTTCCTGGATCACAGGATGTTAGAGGTTGGAAGTGACCTCTGGAGATCATCGAGTCCAACCCCCCTGACAGAGCAGGACCATAATCTAGAGCAGCAGATCACAGTATCACTTGGCTAGTTCACCCAAGACATTAGAAATCATTGCTCCTGCTGCCTGTGGTCTGGGTGGAGCCCTGCTTCCCAGCCAGGACACTATTCTTAGTGTGGAGACCTCAGCAGTCCAGTAATGCCCTTGGTGGGGAATAATTCCTATCTGGAAAGATGCTTTCAAACACCTTTTCCAGCTGTGTTTGTCCTGAAAGGTGCTTGAAGGAGATTGCCAATATTTGGTTTAGCTCATCAGTCACAGAAATGGTTGAGGTTGCCACGTAGCAACATCAGCAGCCAGCAAAATATGTCAGTGAGGTTGAGGAAAACCAAGCCTGTCTCTGGAGAAGACAGTTCTGGAGGAGGACTGAGGTAGGTGTTCAAAGGGTAGTCAAGCTGTCAGGCTTGCCACCAGGAATCTGGGAGACTGATATGCAGGCTTTTTATTTCCCTGTAGGCTTCTTGTGGTACCTTACCAGGCTAACAAGAAAACGTCACTGTCCCATGGAGAAATGTCCTGGTGGCTTTTGTTTCCTTCCTTTTCTTCCCTTGTAGTACCCAGACATGCACTTTACAAGAGGCCTGACTAGCTCTGAGGGCACAGACATGAATTCTATCACCCTTGAGATGTACAGGACTGGGAGATTTGAGTTCTTGATTTATTTCCTTTTTTTCTGGTTGAATGTCAGAGAAATATGAGGCTAAAGGGGGCCTGAACAGATCCTGTAATCACTTCCCCAGCAGAAGGCCAGCAAGCCCCTATTTATGAGGGTACTCAGGGATGTGAGCCAACCCAGACAGCCATCCCTGTGCTGGGCTGCAGCAAGAGCAGTGTGGGCAGCAGGGCAAAGGAGATGATTCTCCCCCTTTACTCTGCTCTCCTCAGACCCCACCTGGAGCACTGTGTGCAGTTCTGGAGCCCCCAACACAAGAAGGACATGGAACTGCTGGAGCCAGTCCAGAGGAGAGCCACGAAGATGCTCAGAGGGCTGCAGCAGCTCTGCTATGAGGACAGGCTGAGAGAGTTGGGGCTGTGCAGCCTGGAGAAGAGAAGGCTTGGAGGAGACCTTAGAGTGGCTTTGCAGTATCTGAAGGGAGCCTACAGGAAGGCTGGGGAGGGACTATTGACAAGGTCTGGGAATGTCAGGACGAGGGGGAATGGGTTTGAACTGGCAGAGGGGAGATTTAGACTGGATGTTAGGAGGAAGTTCTTTACAGTGAGGGTGGTGAGACACTGGCACAGGTTGCCCAGGGAGGTTGTGGAGCACAGAAGCACCCAATGTGATCAAGATCACATTGGGTGCTTCTGTGCTCCACAACCTCCCTGGAGGTGTTCAAGGCCAGGCTGGATGAGGCCTTGAGCAGCCTGCTCTAGTGGGAGGTGTCCCTGCCCATGGCAGGGGGTTGGAGCTGGATGATCCTTGAGGTCCCTTCCAACCTAAACCATTCTATCATTCTGTGATTCTATGTTCTTCTGCTTGTTCCTAGACATCTGCAATGATGAACACACTCTAGCCTGACAATTTCCTGACTTCTGCTGTCCCAAACATGAGCATTTTTGTCTTCATTTTCTTAATTCTTCAGTCTTCTGTGATGAAATGTAATGCCCCTTACTTATATCATCACACATCTTGAGAATAGATTTCCTCTCCTTCCTGCAACATCCTTTTATTTAGTGACCTACTCACCTCCTGCTCCCTCATCTGCAGGCTAAGCAGTCCAAGTTATGTCCTGTTTTTTTAGCCCACTTCCATCCACCTCCAGTAGCTCCTCTTCTTTCCTAAGATGCAACACTATGAAATTAAGCACTCAGCTCCACCTGGTTAGGCTGGGAGTGACACACACCACCTGACCCCCACCATTCCAGTGCCACATTCACTTCTTCCAGAGGATGACCTGCTGGCTCAGCCTGGCAGCACTGCTGCATCCCTTTAGCCAGCCCACAAGTCCCTGGTTGAGATTGATAGAGCTGATTTTGTTCCTGTGTATCTAGAACATCTTGCATTTGTCTCTGTGAAAAAGCAGCCTGTCCTTTACAGTCTGCCCTCCAACTTCTTGGCTGCCTTTTCTTCTGGAACATGTGCAGAGAAGGGCAGCAAGGCTGTGGAGGG
>WAAF01015656.1:361593-442805 GCA_013400475.1 Tricholaema leucomelas | reverse complement strand
AGGTGTGGTCTAACCAGTGCAGAGTACAGGGGCAGAATGACCTCCCTGCTCCTGCTGGCCACACCATTCCTGATGCAGGCCAGGATGCCATTGGCTCTCTTGGCCACCTGGGCACACTGCTGGCTCATGTTCAGGTGGGTATCGATCAGCACCCCCAGATCCCTCTCTGTCTGGCTGCTCTCCAGCCACTCCGACCCCAGCCTGTATCTCTGCATGGGGTTGTTGTGGCCAAAGTGCAGCACTCGGCGCTTGGACTTATTGAACGCCATCCCATTGGACTCTGCCCATCTGTCCAGGTGGTCGAGGTCTCGCTGCAGAACCCTTCTGCCCTCCAATCCAGCCCAGCCCCCAGCTTGGTGTCATCTGCAAACTTGCTGATGACTGACTCAGTGCCCTCATCCAGATCATCTATGAAGATGTTAGAGGATGGGGCCCAGCCCTGATCCCTGAGGGACACCACTAGTGACTGGCCGCCAGCTGGATGTGGCACCATTCACCACCACTCTCTGGGCTCGGCCCTCCAGCCAGTTCCTAACCCAGAGGTTAGGTTCCTAACTCTTATACCTCTCAAGAAGCCTGTGAGTGAAGTAGACATCACCATTGTTTCCCTTTCACAGCCTGTAATCTAGTTCTTCTCACCAAAACACTCTAGCTAGCTTCAAACTAGCACACAAGCTTATCCTGAAAAATGGTCCTTCTGTTACTTCACCAGAGATGTCCAATAACGTATGGTCTCATTCTTTCATTATGCTTCTGGTCTAACCCCAAATTGAAAGTAGGAACCATGATGAAATTCTTCAAATCAGTCAAATAACTCTCTTTGATGTCAATAAATCTATACCCCATTACATTTTTGTTTCAGGTCTCACATGCATGTATGACATTACTATCTGTACAGTCTCACAGAGGTCTGTGCTTGTTTACTATGGAAATACAAACTTAGAATACAAAGTAAGTAAAAATAGGGGGGGGGGGGGGGNGGGGGGGGGGGGGGGAAGTAAAAACATAGTCCTACAGGATGATCTTTTCAAATCTGGTAATCTAATTTGGTTTTCTATATTTGAACCTGCAACATCAGTAAGAGTGAACAAGTGCTCTTTCTGAAGCCCTGACCAAAAGCATTTCAGCGAACAAAATGCATCTATTGAGATCAGTGAGCTTTGGCTCACACCCTGTCTCATGCCTGTAGGGGCTGAAATATGTAAAATGGATGCATATGTAGAGTTAATGGGCAATGAGGTTTGAAAAATTTCCCCCTGCTATTCAACTATGACTCTCTCACTTATGCTGTCTTTAAGTCTCCACAACTCTCATCAGAGTGGCATGAAAGATGCAGAGCTTTACTTTCTGAACCTTTCAGCAAAATGCTTAAACTGGATAAAGCTGCACAATATTGTCTGACAGTTTTGAAGCCTATCCAAAAATTTCTGTGTGAATTTATTTATTGACTTGCATGGCAGAGTCAGGGCCACTTACTATAAAATGGATAGAAAAGTTAAATTTGACTTAAAAAAGAAAGCTGACTCTTTAAGAAGGTACATAAATTCAGCTCTCTAGGATATGTTTAGTAAGTACTCCTGAAAGTTAAACAAGCATAGTGATCATAAACATCTAGTTTTGACTAGTTTTCAAAATCTGATATCCCTGATGTTTGAAAACAAAATATACCAGGAATATTTTTGTTAAATTAATGTTCCTTTTTCAGGCTTATTTTTTAGTCTCTCTCTTGCTTGCTATGTCCTTAATATGAAGTCCTGAGTATGCTGTCTTCCATCTACCAGTACTTTGAACTTCTTGCTTAATATTAAAGATACTCAAAGATGTCACTTATAACAGAGCCAAAAATTTCCTTATGGCTCATTTGTCTGCGGATATAAACATTTAATCTTCCTAAGACAATCCAGATTCTGTATAGGGTCATCACATACAAGCATGTGATGGCACTGATGTCACTTTTTAAAGATAAAATTATGATAGAACTGCCACTCAATATTTATTTTAATAACTCCTCTTTCCTGATGTGATATCAATAGCTCCATCAATCAGAGTTATTTCACTAAATAAGGATCCAGACTACTGCTAACTTCCTGGAGATTTTGAAAAAAATCAAATAGTAGAGTGGCTTAGGTTGGAAGGGATGTTAGAGATCATAGAATGGTTTCAGTTGGAAGGGACTTCCAATGGTCATATAGTCCAACCACCTCTGCAATAAGCAGGGACATCCTCTGCTAGATCAGGCTGCCCAGAGCCCTCCAGGGATGGGGTCCCAACCACCTCTCTGGCAATCTGTTGCAGTGTTCCACTACCCTCATGGTAAAGAACTTGTTCCTAACATCCAATCTAAATCTACTCTTCTCTAGTTTGAAGCCATTGGCCCTTGTCCTATTACCACAGGCCTTTGTAAACAATCTCTTTCCGTCCAGGTACTGGAAGGCTGCCATTAAGTCTCCCCAAAACATACTCTTTTCCAGGCTGAACAATCCCAGCTCCCTCAGCCTGTCTTCATAGCAGAGGTGCTCCAAACCCCTGATTGGTTTTGTGGCCTTCTTCTGGACCTGTTCCATCATCTCTCTGTCCTTCCTGTATTGATTGCTTGAGAGCTGGGTGAAGTACTCCAGGTGAAGTCTCACCAGAGCAAAGTGGCAGAATCATCTCATTTGATCTGCTGGCCATGCATCTTTTGATGCAGCACAGGATGTGGTTGGCCTTCTGGGCTGCAAGTGCACAGTCTGCTCATGTCCAGCTTCTCATCCACCAGCACCCCCACGTCTCTTTCCTCAAGGCTGCTTTCTATCACCACCTCCCCCAGTCTGTATTGATAGTGGAGATTGCAGAACCCTGCACTTGCTGTTATTTAACCTCATGAGGTTCACCTGTGTCCACCTCTCCAGCTTGTCCAGCTCCCTCTGGATGAAATCCAATTCCTCTAGCATATTGACAGCACCTCTCAGCTTGATGTCATCTGCAAACTTGCTGATGGTGTACTTGATGCCACTGTCTATGTCATTGATAAAAATATTGAACAGCACAGATCTCAGTATGGACCCCTAGGGACACCACTCATCACTGCTCTTCATCTGGACTTCAAGCCATTGAGCACTACCCTCTGGATGAGACTCCAGTCAATTCTGTATCAACTGAATGGTCCACCCATCAGATACATATGTCTCCAACTTGGTGAGTAGGATGTTGTGGGGAACTGTGTTAACAGCCTTGCAGAAGTCTGGATAGATCACATCCATAGGTTGTCCCTTGGCCACTGACATAGTCATTTCATCATAGAAGGCCATGAGGCTGGTCAGGCAGATCATCTACTCCAATCTCCCTGTCATGCACAGGGATGCCTCTTGACTAAATTTGTCATGCCTCAGTTTGTGTTTCTCCATTTCCTGTCCTGGAAAAAAACAGTCTCAAACACATCTGTGCTGCATCTAGGCTGGCAGAAAAAGCAGGGAATATGTAAAGGTGTTTGGAAACCTACCTGTGTAGACTGTCCTGGGCGAGGATTGTTCAGATCAGTAATGAAGTGAAAGGAAACTCTGCCATTACAGTCTGTAATGGCAGATCAGGCCAACAATATGTCTTATGGTCTAGCGCTCTGCTAGATACTTTCATGGGTGTTTGGGGCTGGGCTTTTCACTCTGTCACTATGTTCCGTAGAAGCATCCTGTTTTCTGTGAAATGCATTTTTCTTTTTGGTAACCAGTTCTTTCTTGGAGCCCTCTAGGGATTTCTTTCAGATCCATATTTTCCTTTCTATTTATCTCTAAATGTCCAGGGAAAAAAAGTACTTCCCATTAAACAGCAAACAGCCTTTTCTTCATTGGGATGTTAAAGTTGCATGTGCAGAGGAGTCTTCCTGTTTTGTATTTGACTGGCTTGAAAATGACTCTAACTTTAAAGCAGGCCTCATCTGTTTGTCAGTGCTTGAGGGAGTCTTCTCTTTCAAGGAAGAACTTATGTGTGAGGCCACGCAAAGTTGGTTAGTAGAACCATTTAGTCAATGTTTTCACTTTGTCATCTCAGTCAGTCATGATCACAGCTGTATATGCAGATACATTATAAAGTAAATCCATAAAATAATTCAGGTTAAGAGCAAACTTTTCCAGGTGCTATTACTCAACAGTATAATTTCTTTTTAAAGTGTGTGTTTCAGTGTAAAATACCTCTGTCCTCTGAGACTTGTAATTGGTCACCTATAGACTGTCAAAAAATACTTATGTACATCTGGATGAGGTTAACACATATGCCCCACAACAGGCTGCTGACTGAGTCTAAATATATTAGTAACTGAACACTTCAGGAACATAATGTGTGGCAGCCCCAGCCAAAATCTGTATTGGAGAAAGCCTTCAAGAATATTCTTTGCAAGTAGAGTATCTATACTGTGACGGAAACATAAAGCCTCTAAATATACAGAAGACCACATATCAAAGAGGAATAAAATATGAACTATGCTAGAGTCTCATTCATTTGTCTTAACTTTTTTTTTCATGTATATGTGCTTTTTTTGGTTGTTGATGTTTTTTGTTTGGAGTTTTTTTTGTGTTGGGTTGGTGGTTTTTTTTTTCTCTTTGAGCATCAGTGGATTTTTCATCTAGATATGTAAGTAACCTAAATAATCAAAGTGTTTGTAAGCAATCCCAGATCAAATTGCTTTCAGATCCTGGATAATTTTTCTATGTTGTTTGTTGGGGTTTCTTTCTGGTACACCCATATATCTAGTTTGCTCCAGCTTCCAAATCTTCTGCAGTCTCAGAAGTACATCAGATCAACACATATTCAATGTTCTTGGTTTTGCCTCAACAGAAAAAATAACTGATGATGCTGACAATCTTTGAAAAGCTTTCCAGTTGGCCCAATATAGAATAAATTATGCTGAAAAAGAAGTAGAACTCTTTTCCAGCTATGCTATTATTGCAGTACACTCCATCAGCAATACCATTAAGTGTTTAATGATACATTACCACACGGATTAAAAACTGATGGAGGAATTTATTTTGACTGTAATAAACTGCTTTTACTATGAAAAATACTCCTCAAGTCAGGAACTGTGATTTTTATATTGTGGCTTCAAGCACTGACTGTTTAACAAGTAAACATATTTCATGTAAAATGCCTTCTTCCTATACTGGTTCCTTAGGAGGCACTTCTTTTTTTTCCCAAACTGTTTCCTAAGGAAGTGTAGCATTATGTTGCATCTTCTAAGTAGAGGTGCTAACTATGCCTTTATTTCAAGAGAGCTCTTAAGTATGTGTCTCACTTGAATTCTTTAAATCTTTTGATGCCATTATAACTCCTTACATATTAGGATGACACACCCATCTACTAAAGGATGTGCTCTTGCCACAAAAGGAGGAGGGACTTAATCCTGAGCCTCATTTCTTCTCCCTTCTCTTTTCCTTAGCCAATGTCCTTGCCTTTATATTCTCCCCCTGAATTTGACTTCTGCACTTCCAATACTTACCTAGCCACTTCTCCAGAGAGGTCGTCACACACATTTTGCTGATTAGAGGTATTAGATGCAATAGTACCTTGAGTGGTATCTGTTGCCTCAGCACTATACTTGACCCTCACTGCGTTGCTACCTGTTCAGCAGTGAAACGCAGCTGTCTGTAGAGCTGTGCAGTAAAACACCCCTGGGTGAAGTAATGTAAATAAGATTTAATAAACATTACTAATGAAATTCTATTTTCAAGTTACTCATCTGGTTCATAGTGCAGTCCCAGACATGGCTGGTCGGCAAGATTGAGATGCATTTAACTGCAGTTAACTGCTGTACAGGAGTGGAAATAAGTGGGTAGTCATGGAAAAGATCTGGGTTGTTAATGGAATGATGCTTAAGATGGTGCTTCTGACAGCGTTTTGTACCTCAGAATAAGGCCTCAGCACAACACTGCTTTAACATCTAGAAATGGAGGCAGCCTAATTTTCAGAAGAATTGAAAAGCCTATATGGTAACTGTAGCAGTTGTAGCTGAGAACAAACTGACCTCTCCAATTATAGGAGGAATTAATTTGTCAGAATTTGAGAGGTTGTCTCTACTGGTAATCATAAATTACATTTAAAAAAATCAGGCCAGAAAGACTTAGAGATTGACTGTTTATAACATCATTAAACATGCTGTACTTAAAAAATATTTTTTGGGATCCCATGTGATACTGATACTGTGATGCTAAGCTACAGAATTGCATCACAAAGTCTGAAAAACTGTCAGAGATACTGTAGCTTTTGTAAAATGGTGACATTGTCATCCTATTATAAAAAACAAAAAAAATCAGTATTTTCCCCAAACTCAGCATCCTGAAGTTTGAAAATAGCTGTAAAGAGGTATTTATAAGTGATTTTGTTTGTGCTTGTATGTGAATCTTTAAACATGCACCTTTGTTCCATAGTCTTTGTAGTTTTTCTGATTGTATAGTGAGTCCATCTGAATGCACATAATGATATTCACCTAAAGCCATTGTTAGTAATGCTGCCTGCACCGAAGAATGACAAAAGTTCCTGATGTGTAATCTTTCAGAGCAAAGCCCACCAGACATTTATATAAAAGATATATAACTGACTTATTCCTTGTTAAGAATCAGAAAGTTTTCCCACCAAATGTGTGGTACTTTTTAATAGGAGTTGAGTTTTATTACTTGTATGTTAACAACAGAAAGGTTATTTTCAAATTCTTACTTAGTTTGCATGTTATGAGCAGAAAATAAAAGCAGTCACAGGATCTACTATTTATTCTGGTCAATTTCCAGATATTTCAATTCCATATTTTTTTTTTACATGAGAAAAAGATTTTCATAGATACTCAGTTTTGTGGTTTTAAATGGTTTTGGCAGGAACAATAGGCATATAAAAACATTTTACGTTAACAGTTTTGCTCTCAGATTTTACTGTTTCTTCCTAATAGCTAGATATAGAGATTAACAGGTACAAAAGAATAGCAGGAGATAAAAAAAACCAAAAACCCAAACAAAAAAAAACCCAACAAAATTCAACCCCTCTCCTCCCCAAAAATAAACAAAAAAAAAAATTGATCCTCTAATGAGATTGTGAGGGTTGTAAATCAGATATCTACCATAAGCAAAGACCTATTATTGTTTATTAGTTAGTGGCAAATGTTTCATTTCCACTCATCTTGCATCGCTTTTGGTTTGAAAGCATACCATGGCTATGCTTTACAAAATTATATTTCATCTGGGTACTGACACTGTAATAGCAAGTTTAAGAGGTCAACAAGAAAGAGCTAGAGTGGGAGAAAGCATTGGTGATATTTTAGTGCTAAGAATGGATGGGAAACTGCAATTGGAATATAGAGGGATGAAGTCCTTTTTTCCTTTATTCCCTTATATGGGTCTTTTTTAGTAAATGAAGTCTGATCTGTAGTGGCAAATTCATCCACTCCAGCTTATGGTCATGTCCTTGATGACTGAGATATGACATGTTTCCTGATGTCATGATGGTAATGTTCTCCACTAGTTTCTGGATTCGTCACACTAAATAAGGTTCTCATATGCCTATCATAAAAGAAGCCCTATCAGATTTTCCAGCTGTAGCAAATTGCAGATGCATTTGTCTTCCTTTCAGGAAACTGATGTTTGTTGAACAAACTTTTCCTGAAATGCTGAACATCTTGTATCAGCTGATTTTATTTCCAATGTACTATCCTGTATGATATTGCATAGAATCATAGAATGGTTTGGGTTGGAAGGGATTTCCAAAGGTCATCTAGTCGAACTCCCCTTCAGTAAGCAGAAACATCTTCCACAGGATCAGGTTGCTCAGAGCCTTGTGGAGCATGAGCTTGAATATCTTCAGGGATGAGGCCTCAATTACCACCCTGGGCAACTTGTTCCAGTGTTCTGCTACGCTCATGGTAAAAGACTTGGTCCTGATATCTGAACTAAATCCGCTCTTCTCTAGTTTGAAACCATTGCCCCTCATCCTATCACTACTTCTGTAAGCAGTGTCTCTCCAGCCTTCTTATAGATCCCCTGCAGGTACTGGAAGGCTGCCATTAGGTCCTCCTGGAGCCTCCTTCTCTCCAGGCTGAACAGCCCCAGCTCCCTCAGCCTGCCTTCATAGCAGAGGTGCTCCAACCTCGTGATAACTTTTGTGGCACTCTTCTGGACCTGCTCCATCAGCTCTATGTCCTTCCTGTATTGATTGCTCCAGAGTTGGATGAAGTATTCCAGGTTAGATTTTACCAGAGAAGAGCAAAGTAACAGAATCATCTCTCAAGCTGCTATCAACACTTGTTTTGATGCAGCCTAGGACATGATTTGCCTTCTGGGCTGAAATGCACACTGTTTGCTCACATCCAGCTTCTCATCCACCAGCAGCCGTAAGTATTTTTCTACAGGGCTGCTCTCAGTTTGGTCATCTCCCAGCCTTTATTGCTATCTAAGATTGCCCCAAGATGGGTGTACGACTTACGCTTTGCTTTACTGAACCTCATGAGATTCTTTTCAGCCCACCTCTCCAGCCTGCCTAGGTGTCTCTAGATGGTATTCCATCCTTTGGACTTACAAACCACATCACTGAGTTCGTATCATCTGCAAATTTTCTGAGTGTTCACTTAATCTTGCTGTCAGTATCACTGATGAAGATATTGAACAGCACTGGTCCTGATACAGACCAGTGAAGTATACGACTTGTCACTTAGCTCAGAGAGAAGAAGGTTATAGGGAACTGTGTAAAAGGCTTTACAAAAGTCCAGATAGATGACATCTGTTGGTCTTCCCTTGTCCACTGAGCTAATTATACCGCTGTAGAAAACCACGGGGTTAGTCAGGCAGGACCTGCCCTTGGTGAAGCAATGCCAGAGGTCTTGAATCACCTCCCTGTCTTTAATGTGTTTCAGTATAGCTTCTAGGAGAATATGTTCCATGATATTCCCAGGCACAAAGGTGAGGCTAACAGTTTCCAGGGTTCTCTATAGATGGGTGTAATGCTTTCATACAAGTATATGCCATAGTCTTACATTGCAAGTAACTGCAACACCTCAGACCAAGAGAAAGTTTAATAACTTTTCGGTATGTCATATGTGAAAACTTTATTCTTCAGTATTTTGGTAAAAGGAGCTCTCTTCAGTCTCGAGAATTTTTGATTCAACTGGCACCTTTAAAAAAAGTGCTGCCCTTCCTTATGAAACTCAGCTCTGGAAGTAGTACTGTATGAAGAATAAATGACTGGGCTGCCCGATATTAAAGGTAGAAGAAGAAGTGAGACATGAAAAATGTAGACAAGTTTAGTTATTGCATAAATAGAATCAATACAGTGCTTTAGAGCTCTGCTTCTGTGCCTGTCTTGCAAGTGGCCTTTGTTTGCAGAGCGATGGTCCCAAAACCAACAGAGAGCAGGTTTCCCAAGACACATGGTACTCTTTGCATGAAGAAAGGGTGACTCCACTAACAATAAAGTGGTAATTATACAAGTCTTAGGAGCAGAATATCACTAGCTGACTTGCATTGTTCAGAGAACAAAATATTATAACTTTGTAATGAAAAGTCAATTTTAAGATTACTCTACAATATTACAATATTTAAGATTTGGAAGTAAATTCTGTCCAGTATTTGAATTGATGAAGATTTCTGTTTCAACCAAGTGTATCTATATTGCACAATACAAATATACTTTAGTATGTTAGCTGCTTCTTAATTGCAAAATATGTCATACTTCCTGCAGCACTTCTTAGTCCTTCTGTTTTTTTTCAGTTTCCAAAGCTTACCCTCTTATTATAGATGGTAAAATATAAGGCTAAGGACATAAAATGTTTCCTCAGTATTGCTTTTAAGTTCTCCATTTTGCAGCTTCCCTAGTTCCGTTTTTAATTTCATTTATTCCTCCTGATGGTGAATGCATTCATTTATTACTTAACTGAGTTGGTATTTTATAGCATGGATGCATGACAATAAAAGCATGAAAATCAGAGGGAAGACTAGTTACGTCTACTTGATCATCAGCCCATATATGACTAGAGCTCTGCATAATTAGGTGAGATACTTGGGAAAACCTCTCCTCAACCTTTTTTCTTTCCCTTTCCTTGCACTTCAATCTATCTGTCTGAGTAAAGGGAAAATAGCTGACTGCTAAAGGTTAAAGCAGGAAAGACATTTGCTCTTGCTGGAAAAGTAACAGGGAGCAGAATAATTCTGCCTGAAGAAAAGGACTTCTCCAAGGTTCTTGCTGAAAGATGATGGTAGTTATGTTGTTAGTGTATAGCTCTAGATACAAGGCAGCTATGCTAGCAATTATTTTTTAAAAGCAAATTAACTCTAGTGGAAACTCAACATTTTTCTTACATTTTTAACATTGTGCTAAGGCATGTCCTTGTCTTATATGGTATATATTCAATGTAATTTTGATTCAGGAAAGAAGTTTTATTAAGATGGGTACAATTGAGATTCTTTTCTATAACAAACTGATCTGTTACCATATGAAGAAAGACAAATCTGAGATTAGCACTCCTGAAATAAATCTGAAGCTTCATTCTTATAATCTAATCTGTACTCATCTTGAAGATTTTGCCATTTTATGTCAGCTTTTGATGAACCACAACTTCAGCTTAAGAACTGAATAACAACATTGTTAGTTGTAGAAGTCTAATTCAGACTACAGTACCTTAAGACACTAATATATATGTATTGAGTTGTAAAAATGATCATTTACATAGGAAAGAAAAGGAAAGCATCAACAAATACTTGCTCAATATTATTTCAGCTAGTTAATTTCTGAATGTTAAGCGCTACCTAAAGGTTTAATATATTGTTAAAGGGTTTTGTCAAGAAAGTGATAGAAGCCTTTAACTGTCAGAGCAATCAAGAATCAAAGGAAAGATTCTGGCTGACCTCATAGAATTGCAAATAAGAGTAACCCTCTTTGTACCACTGGTTCAAACTATACCATGCTGATGATCAGCTTAATGCAGGTTTTATTTTCATAGATCTGTAGTCAGCAATGCATGAAAATGAAGAAAGCCAAAGAAGATTAACTTTAGATCGTTGTCATAAAGTCTGTCTGCATCAAATCTTGATAGAAATGGCTTTAAAATCATTAGTTTCTTGAATGACCTTGCTACATTCTTTGGTCTAAGACCTTAAAACATATGCCAGAGCTTAACCACAAACCTTCACAATCCCATATGACATTTTTCTGTTCTCTTAGTGAAAATACTGAAATAAAGAAATATTTTTGCTTAACTCTACTACTGTCATATTCAGAAAGCAGGTGAAAAGTTAATGCAAAAACATAAATGTAAAGAAAAATATTCTAGCATGTGATTCAAGAGCATGCCTGTTAGTCAAACAAATTACTAAGATGGAAACAAGGCCAGAGTAATGTGGGTATCTTGCAGTGAACTAATAAACATTTTCCTGCTCTCCCAGTGGCTTTGCATGATGCTGATTTAAAAATTAGTATCTGCATAAAATTGAAATTTATCTTAAATTTATGCTCAATCTGATGCCTGTGGTATTTATTTGCTAACACTACACCTGAATTCAATCCCAAGTGACAGATTGCTTGTAGAGGCGCTCGTGAAAATAAGGGCTTTGGAAGATGATCCACAAGTTTATAAAGTAAATTGCAATGGCAACCCAGTATCATTTTCTAAATGGCTGTAATCTTTCTCAAAATAGAGCTGGTTAAATTTGAAGGATGACAAAGGTGATAACGGAACCTTGACACATAACTGTAGATGTTCCTTAAACATATTGAATTCTAGTCTTGTAAGACTTCGAATTCTTGCCAGAAGGTAAAACACTAACCTTTGTATCTCACACATAATTGACATTTAAGCATAGTTTCAAAGCAAAGCCTGTTGTATAAAAATCTGAAAGTGTTATGTGGGTAGTGATTGTTATGTTATGAATAAGCTTTCTTCCAGTAAAGTGTTGTTGTTTTTTTTCTTATGATCCTGGTATTATTTGTGACTGACTATATAGGGGGCATACATTTCCCTAAATCTCAGCTCAAATTTCATTAACAGTTAAAAAATTATTGAATGTACTTTTCCTCCATTTTTCAATGAACAACAGATTAAAAATGTTGCTGTCACGTTGATGCTTTTGGATCATACTCTGATTTCCTTCACATTGTGAGTAGTAAATAATAATAATAATAAAAAAGTAACTCTTAAAAAGGAGTTCCTTTTGTATCATACTTTGCTGAATTTTTAAAAAATAAGACAGATTTAGCCAGAGAAGATTAAAGACTGAACTCTTATGCTGGAAGAGCTATATGCAACCCTTTGCAGTAGAACACTTCATTTTGTCCCAGAGCTATATATCTCCACTTAAATTACCTACCAGCAAATAAAACCAGTTCTCATTTGTTACCATGAAAATGTGAATAAATCTGAGGCATTGCCTCATTTCCATCACTTGCCTGAGGCTCAGCAAGCATATCACATTGCCACATGTCGGATTTCCTGACCTTGTATACCGGAGAACTTTGAACATCTTAATATTTAAACATAAATGGTGCATATTGAGAACAAGTTGGTCAATCAAGAATCAAATATTTCTGAAAACAGAAGTGTTTTTGACAGTGAATTTTCTTCATTCAGTACCATTGGTATTGATGTTCTCGTAGATTAGGTGTGGCCAGTTTTACATGATCAGAGATTTCTGAGCAATGAGCATGCTAATGAGGTTAAGCACATAGCAGAATGAGTAGGTATATTGAATTTTAGAAATGCAGTTCTTAAAATGTGATAATGAATCCTTACTTCACGACAAAGGCATAAGATAGTAGTGAGTCTGGCTGACAGCAATGACCTGTATACAGTTCTTGCCTGAGATGTGGGTAACTAGTTTAAAACTTATTATAATTATAATTTGAGTATTTAAGAGCTCAGAAGATTATTTGTGTCTAGTAGAGAAATTATAAGAGAGCATTCATCATTTTAAATGCAGAATAAATCTCCAAGGACAGAATTTACACAATCACACTGCTATTTTGTATCTTTAATGCAGAACCGTTTCCTCAGGTGTGTACTGATGCCAAATGACCATTCTCTGGGTTAGCAAATTCAGTGAGTTTTCACTCCTCTCTACCCCTTTGTATGTATTATAAGAAGACACATAACTAAAAGCAGAGAAAGCCTCATGCAGTGACAAAATGCCTGGCAAGGTCTTGATTTTATCTACCCAAGTCTTCTGAGTTAAGCACATGTTACTCTTAGATGCATTTTGCTGGCCCAGACCATCCCACAGCATGGTGGAATGTACTTTTTCCCTTGCCTTTTTGCCATTATATTGAAGAGCTACTGTCAGGCTCTGCTTGTGTACGACCTGCATCGGTCTCTTAACCATTCTCAGCAGTGGTGAATTTGTGTGGAGTCATCACACCCACTCCTGCACTTGCGGGTTGAATATGGCAAAAACGGACAAGTGCTGAGACAATCCACATAGTAAACCTCTGAAGAAAATACTTTGTTGAAAGAATAAGTTCAAGTTTTAGCCATTTCTCCCTGCAGCTGTCTTAAAAATCTAATTTAATCTTGCTACCTTCCGCAGAACTGACGGAAAGAATCCAGGCTGGTGAGGGAAAACAGGTTTTCATATTTTTGGGTCGTATCTCCAATGGTGCCTGTGCATTTCTTTCATCCAAGGCACTTGTATTTTCAAAATGAATAAATGTCAGAGTAAATAAACTGCACAAGTTTCAGAATGCATTATTCTCTCTGTTGAATATTCTCTATGGTCTTGGTTCAATGTCAAAAATTTTTCACAGAGGTGGGAATTTTTTTTCACTTCCAACCCAGAGAAAGAGTTTTGGTGGTATAGCAATTGGGCCAGCCTTGCACACAGAAAGGAATGCAGTTCTCTAGAAGCAATGATGGAAAAAAAATTCTGCTGTCGTTCTTGTGGCTGTGGTTTCTTTTTTACATGGTTCTGTTTCTGTCTGTGACCTCGCAGCTGCTGCAGCCATGTTTCTTGATCTCAGAAATGAAGCTTTAACATTTTTTTCTTTATGTTGTGAAGACCATGACCCATTGACTTATGATTTTTAAAAGCTCTCCATAGAATTTAATCCAGTTGTTCACATCTGGAAAGTAGAAGCAGAACTATCTGATATTTTTTCTTTTTTCATTGGGGGGAATGGAGAGAGGAGGAGAGACAAAGAAAAAGACCATTTTGGATTTTAGTTACTTCCACAGCTCACTGAACTAGGCTTAGAGGTCAGTAGAAACTGAACCTCTATAGAAAGACAGGCACAGTTTTATTCTTAAGGTGATCAAAGTCTAACCTTGAGAAAACAGTTTTAAAATCATTTTACCTGAGATATGGAAACATCAATGCAGACAGTAGAAAAAAGGGTAACAGAAGATTCAGAGGCCTGATAGACTCTTTATGACCAATCAGTCCTGTTGGCCACCCACACACCCCAAGACCCATTTCTGCACAGCAGAGACCCCTTAGTGAAGAACATTCCTCTCTGTGATAGAGGTGTCACAGCCTTTATGAACCACTTCACTACCAGGCTCATTGCCATTTCCTGAGGGGCCAAGGTAATAGTCATGGCACATTTCATTTAACTGGGCTTAGTGCACCGTTTAATCTCTCCCATCAGTGTGCCTCAGCAGCAAAATGCAGCTATGAAGCAGAAGACGCTGCCCTCGTATCAGAAGCTGCTATGTAATCCAGGAGGCAAGGTGCATTTTAACCAAAAAATACAACAGGAAAGTTGAAACCCAATTACCATACTGAAGCAGAGTGAAATCCAATGAAGATGAAAGACAGATGCCCTTCAGTAAGCAATCTAGATATCCTTTAAGTGATTAAAAGTGATTAAAATAACTTTACTATACAAAAACCTTCCTATTAGGATACAATTATGCAGCTACTAGCTAAGAAGAAAATAGCCTCACATTAAAATATACTTTCATGCAGATTAAATACAACTTTCTGAGGTTACTAGGAGTTTCTGCTAAAATAAAGTGACTTTGTCAAAACTGGAACAAATATCTCCTGAAAATCTTTATTCATTGGAATAAGCTTTACAGGGGCTCAGGCCCTTGATGGCTGTATTCCAGCCAGTTATCTCCTTCCAGCTTACTCAAACTGTACTCAGCAGACAAAAAAAAGAGCTTTGGAGTTTCTGTGTTTGTTTTGTTGGGTTTTGTTTGCTTGGTTGCTTGCTTCAGTTTTGGTTTTGTGTATGTGGTTTTGTTGTGGAGTTGAAATAATTTGTTAATTTACCACACTTTTCCAATCTCTTTCCCCAGCCCTATGCAGTTTCTTCCGTTTCTGTGAGGGGGGAGATTAGTTTCAGTGAAAGCCAATAGCTGGATGGCTAGATCACATATTTTACAATCTAGGTGTTTTCATTGTGCTAATTAGAGTGTAAGTCCTGTAACTGAATTGCTGATTTTTCAGTGTGTTAGCAGTACAGGATACCATCACATCTCCAAGTATTACAAAAAGCAGAAACAAAAGAGAAGTGATTTACAAACTAGAAATCTCCTGTGGTTGATGTTTATTTGCATTATCTGCAAGCTAATGCAACCTATAAATCTACAATGTCGTTGAAAGTTTATATATTATTGTGCTGTCAGTGAAATAGTGATGTTCTGGCCAGTAGTTTTCTTACTGAAGCAGTAAGAAAATTAGATGCTTTTACTGGCAAACAATCTGGAGCACTGGGGAGTTATACAATGAGATCTAGGAAATGTAACAATTTCTTGGTAGCATAGAAGTGGTGGAGCTAATGTGGGAAAATGCAAGCCAATAAAAATATTTCTAGTGAAAGAGCAATTTATGATCCAACATAGAGTTTAGCATCTAAGACCTGAACTTCGACCTGTGATAAGAAAAGATTCTTGCAAAATTACATGTGATAACATGTATGTGAACATATTGGGTTCTGAACACCAGAAACACAGAAGACTTAAGAAATACCTTAAGAAGTAAAAGGTATGGTCTAACATAAGGGTATTTGTATTTGTAACTGCATGAAGAATAACGCTGCATGAAGGGGGGACAGTCTCAAGTTGTGCTGGAGGAAGTGTAGGCTGGATGTTAGGAGGAAGTTCTTCACATAGATAGTGATTTGCCTTTGGAATGGGCTGCCCAGGGACGTGGTGGAGTTGACATCCCTGGAGGTGTTCAAGAAAAGACTGGATGAGGCACTTAGTGCCATGGTCTAGTTGATTGGACAGGGCTGGGTGATACGCTGGACTGGATGATCTTGGAGGTCTTTTCCAACCTGGTTGATTCTACGATTCTAATATTCTATGAAGAATAATGCTGCACGAAGAACCACACAGCATGAAAAATGGCTAAGAATATTCTGTTCCAGAGTACCACAGGACTTTCGATCACCAAGTTCTTAATGAGTTTTTATCATCATCCTAATCTTCTGAAAATGAGTGGTCGTATTTCTTAGCAATAATAAAGTGGTGTAACTTAATGTAGTGAAAACAAATTGAAGGAAAATGAAACGGTTGCAAACATCTTTGAAGCTACTGTACACACATTAACTAAACTGACCTGACATTTTGCGTATTTGGGCGATTAATCAATTGCCATCATTTCACAAGACAATCTTCTCCACTATATTTTTGTCATAAGATCTCTCAACATGTTTTTGGTTTGACAGTCTATATAAAATGTCTAACCCTAAAATAGTCTACTCATTTTGTGTTGGAAGTATACAAAAAATGAGATATAATGAAATAGAGTACTTAGAAGTTGCTAGATCTTTCATAACAGCTGCTTCTAACTCTTTCTATGAAACTAGTTTTGTATACATTTCATTAATTCTTAGTACTTTATCATCTGATTCTTTCCTGTCTCGTATTCATTCTAAAAATAAGAAAACTTAGAGTTAACTTGGATTTATTCTTCCAAAAGACATGCACACACAAGATACTGTATAAAAACCATTTTACAGGGCCAGGCCTGTGATCATACGATTGTGCCTGAGCTATAAATAGGGAGATAATCAAGTTCTCTGTTTATTCCAGAATAATGAATATGAGATCCAAACCAAACTTTCTAAAGAGGGAGCTTAAGTAACTGAAAGAAAATTAGAAGCCAAAGATAGTAATGTTTTCTATTAATGTGTTTTTGTTCCCTTGATGAAAAAAACTTTCACTAAATTTCATATCAAGAAGTGTGTTCTATATGTGTATATATTAATACTCATTCTATTTGAACAAGAAAAACTCAGAAGTGGTATTTATATCCTGGCACTTCAAAATCGTATAAGGTTTTTGTGGATATTGTTTTTTATCCATCAGTGGTCACTTTCTCCATTTAGCTGGGACTTCAAAGTACTGTGGCAGTATAAACATAAGAAAAAAAAAAGGAAAATATTTTATTTTGCTTTAAAATATGTCAGTAAAAAGGATGTTGCAGGATATGTTTGAATATCTATTAGTGGATGTTACTGGGAATATGGACTAATTGGAGACAATTTCATCTGTTATTTTTAGATTTTACTTTTGTTAATGACAGATTGCTGACTGAAGATTTTGAACAGAGCTTACATAACACAGTCAAATAAGACTACTGTTTGTTTACCAGTGGTATAAATGGCAGGTTTGGGTTATGAGGTTTTGGTATTTTTCAGTTTGCTGACTGGATAAACTCTTTTCTGAAGTATGCACAATATCTCTATAAAACACAGGAGTTGTCAGAGGTGCCTCTGAAACATCAGATGATCTTATTCAGATATGAATATTTTTTTAATAATAAAGGTAGAAATGTTTCCTCTAAAGCCAGGTTTGTGAATAGCCATCATATCCTGAGCAGTCTGAATACTTTAAGCTCTGAAGGAAATTAAAGCTATTGTTAGAATTTGAAGTTCTGGCTTATCACTACTTCTTTGTAATGGAAAGTTTAGATTTAGCAAAATCATTGTGCTTAATAATAGCATGGAAAATGTCTTTTTCGCTTCTGAGGCAGTAGGAGTGAGATGTGATGCTAGTTGCAAATGCTTTGCATTTGCTTTGTGTGCCTTTGGAAAAAAGAAACAAAACATTAGCATTGTGTCTGTGACACGATAAGAATAACAAGCAATTCTCCCTATTTAAGGTAGTTCTAGGTTATTACTGCTTGCCAAATAGGAAGGGTCATTTCAATTTCATTGGCATAGAGCAAGTTAGAGAAATACAGTTGTTTTGGGAAAGCGTTTTGCTCTGTGGTTTTGCTCAAAAATAATTGAGAAATGTCAATTCAAAAGAGAAAAGACCTGTGTTCTTTTATCCAGGATCCTCTGTAATTTTATTCTAGTAAAGAAGTGAGTTAATGAATGTTTTATGCAATCATAGATGTGAAGTTAAAAATGAAATTCTAATCTCATGTCTATGAAAGCAAACATATGTTGGAGATTCAGTCCTTCAGATGAAAACAGTTATCAGTGAAATGAACAAAACTGAATTTATTGTTGCTAGCATTATGACAGCTTTTTGCACTTTGCAGAACTTCTAAAATAAGCACAGTAAGACAAACTTTTATTTTTTTTTTTGTAAAACTCTAACATGTGCATGACTCACACTGACATTTTCATCTCACACACCTACTACAGCCATGACTAGATGCAGAGATAGTTTGAAAATAGTGGTGGAAGTGGCCAGAAAGATAGGGTTTTGAATCACCAGGCACACTCGTGTCTTTCTGTCAGTTTACAAGGAAGATGGAAATAGATCTTCATGCAGAAAGGTTGGTGGCAGTGTTCTTAATATTGAAGAAGACTGTGTGGTTAGTCCAAGCCCTTCCAGAAGAGCTTTGCTATAGAAGTGCTCTAATTTCTTCATTGTCTCCTGTTTTTCATTAGGTTTCATGGCTTCTAGACTTTTTTAACTCTGAGATCTGGGACTGGCAAGAGTTGTGGGTCTGATTATTTTTGCTTTGTTTTGTTTTAAGCAAAATCTCAGTTTTGCCATGATTATGCACTTCCTAAAGCTGTTCGTTTGCAAAATACTAACCACTATTGTGACATTGCAGCTTTGGAAGAAGGAAGAAGCCAGAGAAGGTGCTGAGCACTACCTAGAGCTCTTCTCTGGCTAGGGATGAAAGTGTTCCTCCAACAAAGAAACAGGGAATATTCCTCCAAATAGACGAGAGGAGTACAGGAAAGAAAATGACATCTGGATCTTTTCTGTGGCACTGTTGCACACACAACAGTTGACAGTCTTCCAAAAAGTGAAGCAACTATTTCAGAAGTCTCACTGTACATACTCTTTTCTCCTATATGGGTGGAAGATGGATTAACTGAAGCGAGTTCTTCCAGTCTGCGATTCTCCCATGACCAGATAACAACAATAGCAAAATGAAAAGCAGTGCTGCCCTGGGGACAGTAAGTCTCCCAAGATTAGTAGTTTGTATTTTCACTGCGTCAGCAAGGATGTCGATTTGTAAATATCCCAGACTACTCAAAAGGGCAGTAAGTTATTCATCTTTTGTTGTTTTCTTACGTAATATACTTCCTTATTTTCAGGAGACAAGGAAATATAATGCTGAGAACCAGTGCTTGAAGTTGCCTACTCAGAGTATTTCTCATAAATATGAGTGAGTCAGAAGTTGCCAATTTGTTCAGGAAAAGCTATGTAACACCACCACACAGAGATGAAAGAAATGTATTTTTTAAAGGATGCCTTGTACTACTTGGATTTTAAAGGCTGATTAATTTAAAGGTCAGAAGTTGATGTTTGTTCTCAGGATAAAACTCTGAAAAATAATTGAATCCTTTACTGTAGACTCTGAAGGCTTGGGTTATATTAATTTGTAATTTCTATTCTGCCTTGTGTTGTTGTGAAAAATGCCTGTGAAATTTTATTGAGATGATAGTATCGTAGGAAAATGTGTAAAAAAAGTCTCTGCTACAGGGTGCAGTTATCATTTTGGCCTTACTAAACTCAAAAGACTTTATTGTTGACCTTAGTTATGATTTCCATTCACTTCATCTCTACTAGACATCTGCCGGTCTTAAACTAACAGATCAAGCTAGAGTTTCCAATAAAATTATTTCTTAATTTCTAGCTTAATTCCTTCTTTCTGTGTCTTATCTGTACTTGTAGTAGTCTCCAGGAAGATTTTCAGCTGATTGGCTGATGAAATGTTTGTTTATGTCATGTGTACATGACTCTATGGTCTTAGTGTAGTTGCCTAAACTTTCCTGGTTAATCTTTTTTGGACTGCTTTGATGTATCTGAAGTACTTGTGCCAAAGAAAGAGGGTCTTGCAAGGTGCACGAATATACATGAATTTAGTTCAATGACCCTCAGTTAAAGCTAATGTATAAGGGTATCAAAACACTATCCTACAAAAATGTGCTATTTCAGTAAAGCCTTTGTGTTTTATTCAGCTTTTTTTGGTTTAGTCTTTCACATACTTGAAAGTATTTTTTCTGCTAAAATGAACAGAAACTATAGCAAATAAAAATGGGATTTAAAGTCTATATATAACACCAAATTCATGGAAGACAAATTCTGTTTTCCAGTTTTTAAGAAATGAACTTAGGATGGTGTCAGCCTGACCACACTTTCCACGTGGCATTCTTTAGTTCAGGGCCTGAGTTAACATGAATCCAGCATTTGCTCAGCCTTTGACTCATAGAAATTACTACTTTTCCCACACAAATACTACTGGAAGATTTCTTTTGAAGTAATTCTTCTAAACATTCTTCCAATCCGAAGGATTTAAAACATACTGGTGTCCTATGCGTCTTGTCAAGTTTGAAGACAGTAGATTAAGCCCTATGATATTGTTGTCCTGAGTTACCACAACCTGCTCTCTCACAAGCCCTCCTCTCTACACACAGATGGGAGTAAAAGTAACACAAATAAAGCTCTGTGTTGAGATAAGGATTGCTTAACAGGATGGTAAGATGCAGTAACCTTAGCTTGTTTGCAGAGAAGTGCAGCAAAATGCAGAGGCAGCAGCAGAAACCAGCAAACTCCCCCATCCCTGGGCATGCTGCCCTCCCAACAGGAAAGAACCAGTGCTCCTAACCCAAAATCTGAAAGCGGCAACCGAAACAGGAAGCCTCTCCTGTTACAGCCTGAACTTGATACATGTCAGCATTTTAATTTTGAAGCTGGCATGACAACAGTGTGGCATTGGATATAATCAGCAGATTGATCTCAACCCGTGGCAATTGTGAGACCTCTGACTACCACCCCACAGTATTGTGTTAGTAACCTGAGTTTCTGACAAACCTGTGGATTCCAGAGGTTGCTGGGCAGCTGAAAATGAAAAACAAGTCCTGAAGTGATGCTGAAGCTCTCCTCTCCAATGTTTTTAGCTCCTATTCAACTCTGAGTGCTTGGGTTTTAACTGAGTGTAATGAGTCCTGTTGTCAGAAATTGAATGCCATGCCAGAATAGATCTATGGTGCATAATGACATTTCTTTCCATTTTATGGTCTTGATGTGAAGTTCTGATGCCATTTAGTAATACCTTTGCCCTCAACTGAGTAAATTCAAGATTTTCTCTTATTTTCTTCTCTTGAAACTGGAGCTGTGTCAGTTTAATTTATATTGCTGTTGTAGAAACTTTTGTCAGCCTTTTGCCAAGATAAATAATTCTCTTAGTAATACAAATTGAAAAAAAAAATGATCTCATTCTGAGTCTAAATGATCTGCTTATCTAATCAGCCCACTTTCTTTCTAATCTGTTATACTGACATATGAATTTGAGTCTGATAGACTTAATCTGATAGATTAAACAAACTCTTCTCTAATGCTTTGGTATTCTCAAACTTCTCTCCCTTTATTACCTATGAAATGTTTTAACAGTAGAGTTTTAAATGATACCAGACTGGCTTATTTTTTGATTCAAGCTGCAGGTTTCCAAACTATGACCTTTTCAAAGCAAATTATCTCTTTAAGTAAATATTTCTGAAAAATCAAGTTGCGTTTTGACCAGTACTTTCAACTAGTGATTCTATTTCATAGAAGCACCAACATTGTTAGATACTGTATCCAGACACTTCTATTTAAATAATTCTTCTTACTTCATTGATTTCTATTTGCAAAAGTCAGAAATACAACAATTCAGTCTTTTGTGGTGACATAAATGTATAAAATCGCAAGAAAACAGAAATCAGTCACAGTAAAAATGTTCAATTTTCTCAGTGTAGTTTTATCACACATTATTCACACCTTGTCAGACTTTTAGCTAATGTATATTAAATTAGGTGATGTAGAGTTATTGTCCAACAGAAACAGCCATTCTTGTTGTCTGATTCTTATTGTGTAAAGGTTTTAATTTGTTAGGCTTATTGCGATGTTTCTTTCTGCCTGCTTTGGTATTCACTGTGATAGCAGGATTGTGCCCTTACAAGTTATTCTCAGAATCACAGAGTCATCACGTTTGGAAGGAACCTCAAGAATCACCTGGTTCCAACCTCCCTGCTATGGGCAGGGACACTTCCTACTAGGTCCAGTTGCCCAGAGCCCCATCCAGCCTGACTTAAAAAAATTTCAGGGATGGGGTTTTCACCAGCTCCCTGGTTGACCTGTTCCAGTGTCTCACCACCCTTATGGTGAAGAATTTCTTCCTAACATCTAATCTAAATCTCCCCTTCTCTAGCTTGGATCCATTCCCCCTAGTTCTATCACTATCCAACACTCTGAAAAGTCCCTCACCAGCTTTCTTGTAGGCCCCTTTCAGATATTGGAAAGCCACAATAAGATCTCCACAGAGCCTTCTCTTTTCCCAACTGAACAACCTCAGCTCTCTCAGCCTGTCTGCATAGGAGAGGTGCTCCAGCCCTGTGATCATCTCTGTGGCCCTTCTCTGGACACATTCCAGTGCATTCATATCTTTCTTGTAGTAGGGGTTCCAGCTCCGGACACGGTACTCCAGGTGGGGGTCTCACGAGAGCAGTGTAGAGGGCAAGAATCACCTTTCTTGTTCTGCTGGCCACACTTCTCTTGATGCAACCCAGGATACTGTTGGCTTTCTGGGCTGCAAATGTACACTAGTGGCTCATATTGAGCTTCTCATCCACCAGCAATCACAGTTCTAAACTGCTAGAATCCTATTATATTTTAAAGTTGACTGAGTCCATGGGGTTTATTCTGATTTTATTTTTCTGAGGAAGTAAAATATCTTCATAAAGAATAGTTCTTCAAGTAAGATACGGTCTAAATATCACTGTAAATTAGCTAGCTTCTGTAAATCATTCTTGCTTTATCCTCATCCAAATGTGATAGGAGATTTTTTTGAAGAACTAGAAAAGCTTTTTTTCTTCTTCAAAAAAGAAAAGCTAAGAGCTTTACATTCTTTTTTTCTCCCACTTTCCTGTAACATCTCTGTAGGGATCTGTATATCGTGGCTTCTAATCTCTCAGAAAATGGGGATATGATCTATTCTGATACCACTACTAGTGGTAGTAACTTCAGAGAATGAGTCTCTAGCATATTCTATCTGAGAAGACAATCTTTTCTTTATTCCTGTGTGAAAGAGTGCAATCACAGCCTGGATACTTAACAGCTTTATTTACTGTTAATGTGCCTGTATATACTTTTTTTCTGTTTAAAAGCAAATTATAGTACTCACATGTAGGATTGTTACTAAGAAATAACATGACATAAGATGCCATGGAACTGAAAATGTTCTGAGTATATTTCCAAATATCCTGATTTTTCTGGTTTTCCCTTTAGATAGGAGTGAATTTCCCAACTTGATTGTAACTAGGTCAGTGAGTAGATAATTATCCTCATGACTACAAGTATTTTTCTAGAGTTATTTGTTTCACTGGTTTTCTTCTTCTTTATTATTATATATATACACTTAATGATAGTGTGATATGTTTAGTTAACTTCTATTGACTACCAGATATGGTTAACTACTTTGTGTGTAGAAAACAGGGAGCAGGTCTTGTAAGGGGCTATACAGCAAATTTTCCTTGACACCAGTGAAGTTCAGCACTTTCAATGTCTCTCAGGACTGTAATGGAAAATATGAAAATACTTCATTGCTCCATTTTAATATTTATAGTTTTGCCTTTCATGCAATGATCCAATGAAATGTGAGACTGCAAGAGTCTGATTTTCATACTGAAGGCATCATAGTGTTCCTGTCGAGAAAAGTGGTAATGTGCTGCAATTAGTATCTGGGCTGCAGAGAAGAAACAGAATTATTCTTCTGAATACAGAATGCTCATAAAAAATATATGATCCCAGGAGTTTTCATTGGTTGGTAGCCACAAAGCTTCATTTTGCCTGGATCAGAACTATGTTGGCTTTCTGGTATTTTTTCTTGATACTCTTTAACAGTTCAATTAATCAAGTTTTGATGTTTACGATTCTTTTGTTTAAATAGTATCTGATTTTAAGAAAAATACTTTAAAGGGTATGATTGCACACTCATATTTGCATTAATGTCCTGTGAAAGAAGATACATATTAAATTAGTACTGATTAGAAATGAATTCCTACCATGAGGCCTGTGTTTCATCTTACAATGTTAACCTGCTAAAAAAGGTGAAACTCAGGAAAACATCTAGCTTCCACCTCTTTTTACCAACACAGAAACTTCAATACTTCTGGCAAACCTGATGCCATTTCAATGCAAAAACTGGAAAGGAATATTATGTTTACTGTGGTTAACAGCAGAATGAAACAATCAGTTGAAAAGCTACACATGAAAGGGAAAAGCCTGCATCTTCAAAAGTGCTGAATCTAGTACCCTTCTGTCCAGCCACAGGATTTGTTCCTTGAATCTCACTGTACCCGAAGACAAAAGGCCAAAGATTAGGACATCACATGAAGAACTAGGCTCTAATTTTATGCCTGGTTGCTTTATTCCAAAGCCACATACGTCATCAATTAGCTTATTTGCTAGTGGCTGTATGTTTATATTTGGAGCATGCCCTGTCTAGGATCTGACCAAATCGTACTTATCAAACCTGCATCCCTCTTTCCCCTAAACTGAAGACTGCTTTTCTAGGGTGGTAAAAAATGTTAGAGTTATTGGAAGACAGATTTGGAATATAATCAAAGCCAAATAGAAGATATTGAAACTACCTTGGTTTTGTCAAATACATGTTCCATTTTGCGTTGCCTGAAATCACAAAGGAACTTAGTTAAGCTACCTTCATTTCCTGTAACCTGCAAGGCAGTATATAGGCTGTAGTAGATACCTGAATACAAGTGTGTGAGAGAAGTGTTCCAGTTTCCAGATTTTAGAGTCACACAACATTGCTCTTTTTTCTATTACTATTACTCCACCACTCCATGATTTAGGATTTGACTTTTGTTTTCTAACAGCATGTCTTACCTTCCAAATTGTTATTCTAACTAGCTTAATTAAAACTTGAGTCAATGATGAACGTTGCCATTTCCATAGATGCTGTAAATAGATAAAGTTTTATCTTGCCCTTCATAATCTCTCAACAGTTTTTTTGGAAGTTGAATCATGCTAACGAGTTTTCCTGTATGTTCATGACAAAATAAAAAGAATTAGCTGGGTCTGTTTAGCAAATGTGCTCAATATTTTCCTTTCTGTGCTCTTAGAAAAGAACTATGTATGTATAAAAAGAGCAGGCTGAGAGGCTGGTTGTACATTCTTACACATATGCAATTTCCATTGGAAGTCATAGTAATTTTTCATGTAGTGAAGTTTAAAAACAAAATTAAAACCATTCAAAAGCAATTTCTCTGCAGCAAGCTGCAAGTCCTCTACTTTCCCCACAATGTATAAGAAAATTCTTTGTAATTTTGTATGAAATATGCCCTTTCAAACAAAACTGTATTCTTTTTGATCTCATGTAAATTACATTATAATATGTTTTTTACTAAAGAAAGAAAGGTAATGTCAGACTTACTGTGTTATGCAAACCAGACCCTTCAACCATGCAGAATAATTTATAGTAACTTGAACTTTTTTAAAGTGTAAAAGGATCTCTTGCTTTTTATTTGAGCTTAACAAAGAGGTCAACGTTTGTAAAGCTTGTTATAGTGGTCTAAATTCTCACCTGAAAAGAAGACTTTTTTCCTCTCATTTTTTTCCTCTCTTGTTTCATTGACTGGTTTCAGCCTTTGCATATGCATCTTTTACTCACAATAACACTTTTACACAGGAACTCTGTGTGCATTACAGACAATAATTGATTTAGATCCACAGTATTTCAATGCGAGCTGCAGTTGGTGGGTAGGAACTGTATTTACAGAGACCTGGCATAATCACTGAAGAACTGTGTGTGATCCTCTGACATAAGATGCAGGTCTCTCAAACCCCAGCTCTATTACTTAGCCACAGATTAAGAAATAAATATGATGATGGCAGGTATCATGATGTGGTAACAATGTTAGGATCCAGTAGGACATAGAAGGTTTTATGTCAGAATAGCTTAACTTCTACCGGTTTTTAGGAGTGTTTCCAACACTTTGGACTTGTGATGCTGTCGTAGTAGAGATACTCAGTGTGATTATTAATATTTATATTTTATTCTGCATTCTAGTTTTCAACTTCATCTGTGAGACATAAGCAGGTACTTAATTCTTGTGCTATCACAGGGGCATGGAAAGGAACTAATATTAAATATTTTTAAGATCAAAATCATTCATTCTTCCATCTTTGCCTGATTTGCTCAATAGAATATTCTACAGAGACTAAAATACTGTTTTTCTACATGTCTTTTATGAAGTAATTTCTTGCTGGTTTAAAATAGCACTGCTCGTGGTTTAAGTGTTACTGACTTTAAAAACCTGATAAAAATTAATTTGTCGTGGATATTCAGTTGCTAAACAGGCTAAGCTCTTTGTGCATTCAAAAGCTAAAATACTGCCAGGATGAAGTTTAAACTTGTCTCTGTTAAACATCTGTGCTCTCAGAATTACCAGTGATGTGTCCCTTTGACCTGTTTCATTTGAACTTTGCTGGAAATGAATTTTCAAACTACTAAATCTAACTTCAGGGTGTGAATCATTGCTAGGTGATGATAGGTAATTGGATGGTGAACTCGTGAGGGGCATGAGAGTACCGGAGTTCTTATGTTCTCAAAGGAAAGAACCAAAGTTTAGTAAATGCAAGGTGGGAATGGGTGAGGGTGGAGCATCTCTTTATTATAAAGAAAGCAGATTTTGCAGCGTCTTTGTTCTATGACAGTTTTCATGTCAACAGGTCAAGTGTTTTTACATGCAGTAGTATAATTGATATAAAAACACTGGAGTGGATGAAAAATTCTCATTTGTAACATGGAATAAGCAGGTACTTACTCTGCTATTGCAAGAGCAGCAACATTCAAGCAATTAGGACTTGTGGATTGCTAGACCTGGAAGAGAATGATCTTTGCCCACACGCTACTTGGCAGCTCAGCAATTCTTGTGCACCTAATGGCTAAAAGAGATCCTAGCTTAACCAGCAGATATGGAATAGATTGTGTGATACACACAGCCTCATCTTGCAAAGATGGACTAGTTCTAATACCTTTATTCCTATGTGAAAGAGGCAGAATTTATCCCTGTATGGTGATGAAATAGCTTTGTAAAATGATTCTTATTAGAGCTGTTCAATTCTACGAATGATACCAACTTCACCTCTATCTAATTCTACTACTGAAATAGGATTCACCTATATTTTCTGAATCTTGGGATAAAGAACATCAGCCTTGAGATTTCTAGCACTGTAGTCAGTATGTCAAATCCTCCTCTTGATAGCAGTTCTACTGACATGATGGGTCTGCTGGTGTTATGAAACATATTCTATCTGCTATACATTTTTGCAATATTGTTTCCATCTGAAATCACTTGTGGTTGATTATTTGGTCCCTGATATGATAGCCTTTTATGAGGAGTGTATTATCAGTGTATTTCCATGTAGATGTAAGATTTTAAGTGTGCACTGCTCCACAGGGAGAAAGGTGGATGAGAAGTGGGTGAGGTTTATTGTTGCAGCGAACTGTGCTAATGGGGACTCAAAACATAGCGGAAAAGGACACTTTGGGATTCGTTCAACAGTATTCATAACCTTGGCACCGATCCCAGTGTATCGGTGTTGAACTGAATAAAACAAATATTGGATTGCTGAACAGAGCTTTCTGAAGTGTCTTGCATGTGTTTCTGCTTTACATGGTAAATATTAATGGATCTGTTTTTAGTTTCTATTATTGACACAGATTAGGTGAGGAAAAGAGACCCAAACTCAAAAAACATTCAGAAGCTTGCTTAAACTATTAGTTTATCCCTTCTAATGCTCTGTGGTATTACTTCAGTATGTATTTATTTCTGTAGAAATACCAGAATGTCTGATATGTGCTTCCTAGCCCCAGTACATTTGATAGGACTTCTGAGAGAAAAGCTTACTGCATGATTTAGAACATACTTTCCTAAAGACACTGAAAATCAAACAGAACAAGTTAAAAAATCCTTAGTGCATCTTTGAGTGTTATTTTTTTAATGATGTGTTGCATGACGAGATGTCTGGGAGGATGTGTGACTATTTTCTGTTTTCTCATTAAAAAGAAAATCTAATGTGCATAGAACTTCCATTTTAGAACTCTGTTTTATGTTTTGTTTTGTTTTGTTTTTTCCCCTTCTAGAGAAGTCTATTGTGCTCTGGTCCCTGAATGTTTTGTCAGTGCAGGTTTTCTCATTATGGAAGCCCATCTGTACAGCTTTTCAGCCAGTAACTATGTGTTCTTTTCTAACAGAAACAAAATGGCTTCAGCAGGGCCTCGCTTTCTGTTACCTTCACCCACACACAGGCACTCTGGGCTGTGATAGCATTTGGCAGATGTTTCTCCGTAATTACTTGTGTCTGTTTTCTTTCTCATGTTTGCCTCTGTGCGAATGGCTTATAAATAATGTTTACAGGAACAAAGCTCTGCAGAAAAGACCCCAAAATAACCTAAATGCGATGTTACTAATTTATTAGCTGCTATTGTGGATTTGGAGGTGGAGTTTTATTAGGAGCACCTAAGCAAATAGTCACGGTTCATAATACGGAGGCTGAAACATACCATCTTTAAAGCCCCTAAATCTAAGTGGCACTAGTCATCTTGTCATTGCAGACCATCCTTGGTAGATTTGACAAGTGGCTTTAGAAATTTTCTGACCATGGATGATAAGCAGGCTAGTAAGAGCAATCACTTCAACCCATTTTGAAGTTGTACACTGTGTCACCAGTACAGAAAAGCAAAGGCAGCAAAAAAATGCCTCAAACACCACGCAGAGACCAATGTTTAGGGTGTCCTGCCATCTTTTCCTCAGCAGTCTCTGTGCAGGTGTGAAACCAGCACCGTCATAATGTTAGTCCCAGCTGGACGCCGGAACTAGCAAAAAGCTCACAAGGAAACTTGCAAAAGCTACATGGAAGGAAATATCCCATCTCTGTCTCTGGGATTTCTCTGCAGCAGCTCTTGCTGATAAGACACTGCTGTGTTCATAGAGGTCAAACAAGAATTGCACATGATGGCTGGACAGCTTTGTGGAGGGATGTACATGAGCAGTGTTGAAACATGACTCCTCCATTGTTTACCTCCTACCTGAGAGTATAAATACCTTCCCTTTTCAATATTCTGTTATGAAACTCGCAATCAATATATGAGCTAGCCAGTGAGTTCCAGTCTATGTTTCACTTCAGTTGTTTCCTTGTAAATAAAAAAGAATATCACAAACCATAAAATTTTAGATCTTAAGTGGAACCATAGAATCAACTAGGTTGGAAGAGACTTTCACCCAGCCATATCCAATCAACAAGACCATGGCACTAAGTGCCTCATCCAGTCTTTTCTTGAACACCTCCAGGGACAGCGATCCACCACTTCCCTGGGCAGACCATTCCAATGGCAATTCTCTCTGTGAAGAAGAGAGAGAATTCCTTTTAACATCCAACCTATACCTCCTCCGGCACAACTTGAGACTGTGTCCCTTTGTTCTGTTGCTGGTTGCCTAGGAAAAGAGACCAACCCCCACCTGGCTACAACCTCCCTTCAGGTAGTTGTAGACAGCAATGAGGTCACCCCTGAGCCTTCTCCAGGCTAAACAACCCCAGCTCCCTCAGCCTCTTCTCACAGGGCTGTTCTCCAGGCCTCTCTCCAGCTTCATTGCCCTTCTCTGGACACATTCCAGCACCTCAACATCTCTCTTGAATTGAGGGGACCAGAACTGGACACAGTACTCAAGATGTGGCCTAACCAGTGCTGAATACAGGGGAAAAATAACTTCCGTTGTCCTACTGGCTGTACTGTTTCTGATTCAGGCCAGGATGCCATTGGCTCTCTTGGCCACCTGGGCACACTGCTGGCTCATGTTCAGGCTACTATCTACCAGTATGCCCAGGTCTCTTTCTTCCTGGCTGCTCTCCAGCCACTCTGTCCCCAGCCTGTAGTGCTGTTTGGGGTTGTTGTGGCCAAAATGCAGAACCCTGCACTTGGCCTTGTTAAATCTCATCCCATTGATTCTGCCCACCCATCCAGCCTGTCAAGGTCCCTCTGCAGGGCTCTCTTACCGTCCAACAGAGCGACACCTGCCCTTAGCTTGGTGTCATCTGCAAACTTACTGATGCTGGACTCAATCCTCTGGTCCAGGTCATCAATAAAAATATTGCTCAGGAAAGCAATTTGTTGATTTCTCATTAGAAAATATGCAACAAAATATGTAACAATACATAGAAATCAGCCTAAATGCAATTCTTTCTCTACCAAAAAAATCAGGGCAAATATATGATAGAGGGAAGTCATATTAGAAGGTGCTCACATAAGAGTAAATATTGAATAGAAAACATGTTTCCCACCTCCATTTTGCTAAAGCTGCTAATGAGGAATACCTGGTAAGCTTCTCTGCTATTAGATTCAGATTTTTTTATGCCTATATTGGATAAGTTATTCTCATGTTTACAGTCTAGAAACTAAGTGTCTTGGGAAGTATGCATTTTTCTGGAACACAACACAAGCAATAAATCACAGGAAAGAATGCTTCTGGTGCAGAAGAAAACAAAACTCATGAAGAGAAACAAACAAATGCAATAGACATGTGTGACTTTCTGTACATATTTACAAAACTTAACCTTGTCAGACTTTGGTTTCCTTAATGCAAAATTTGCTGAAATGAAAAATTAAAGTTGAAGTTAGCTTGTGTGTGTGTGATATTGCACCTTTAAAAGAGGAATATTTGCTAATTAGTCTTTTAATGGTATTGGTGCATTCAGCATACTAATGGTTTCAAGACCTACTCAAGCTCTTATTATTAGCATATCCTTCCACCAATATATAATAATTTTGGCAATCTGAATGTGGCCAATAATGATTCTGGCCAAGGGGTGTGACTGAGAGAGTTCACAGAAAAAGTTCATTGGCTAGTTAAAGTCTTGTCAGAATTTCCATTACGTGTTCTTTTGCCAGGAGGGCTTTAAATATTGGTCTTTAATAGTTCCTTTGGGACTGAAACCTGTTACACATGAGTCTCACATTGTCTGCAGTTTAACCCCAGTAATTTGGGAGCTGGAATACCATGTTACATGATTCAGGTTGCATTTATGCTTGCCTAGTATGAAGTTTTGGTCTTTTTTTTTTTTTGGATAGATACAAGTTTTGTGTTTTTTTTGTTGTTTGTTTTTTTTTTTTTAAATTTGGTTGACTCCAGTTGACAATGACAGTAAGAGTGATTTTCCTAGTCTGATTTTATTTTTTTCTTCTTCTTCTTCTTCTTCCTTAAAACTCACCCCAAAACTCCCAAAGTAATTATAAGAACAAATCCAACATCTTAGTAAATGGAGTTTCCCAGTGATTGGTGTACGAGGAGGCCATTCATAGGTAGATATTACTTCAATTACAAGAGTCATGTGAGGAACAGTTTTCTTGTTGAAGTATCTTCCCTCATAAGGGATAACAGTAATCAGTGAAAATTCAATATGCCTTTGAATGACAAGTGAGAAATATATCCTTTCCTGCCCGTGAACCTGTAGTCCCAGATCACCTCAGCTGGACCAGAGTGGTGCTTACATTCTGCTTGCTGACCAGAAAAGCAAGAGCACAAGAATGTATTTCACAGAGATTCACAGAATTAACCGTGTTGGAAAAGACCTCCAGGATCATCAGGTCCAACCTCTCACCTAAACCTTCTAACTAAGCTCTGGCCTCAAGTGCCTTATCCAGCCTCCTGCTCTATTTGGGGTGTATATCTTCAGGGCCTCCTGAGTCCTGCAGAGACTGGCAAGGCTGTGGGAGGGCCCAGAGAATCCCTGAAAGCCCCATTTTAGTAGCACAGGGTCCAGACTCATGGGATGTGATGCTTTTGGCCTTCAGGTTTTCTTGTGACTTGTTTCTGAGAGTTGAGTGGCTTCCAGTTGAGGAAGCTGGATTTCTATGCATGGAAAAATGTGTCTCCTGATTCGGTGGCAGAATAGTAGAATGATCTGGATTGGAAGAGATCTCCAGAGGTCAGAGAGCCCTGGCCTTCAGGGTCTGATGTTGGCATATGGGCATCCAGCCCCAATACAAATCGTGCATGATGAGAAGCTGTATCTTTTCCACAGGACATCTTGGACATTTTGAGCTGCACCACACTGCTGGTTTAAATCGTTTACCTTATGTGACCTGTTTGTGGCTTTCAATTTTCTACTTGCTCCAGTGTTGGTGTAGCTAGTGTGTATGTCAGCCTTGTATTTTGACCAAGAACAGGAGTGCTTAAGATGCTATTAATCTTTTCAGCTTTACTGAAATATTTAATCTTATCCAGAAGGCAACTATTGCTGTCATCACGATCGATGCAGTTCTTGTTACTACATCACTGTAATTCTCTCAGGACTAGTATCTGAATGCTTGTCCTTATCTCTCTAAGCAGAAAGGTAACAGATTTCAAATACTGTAGTTGTTTAAACTCTTTATTACCACATTTTTAGTGACATCACATAGGAAACAATATGCTTTGTGACAGTTTTCTGTATTTGCACGTTCCCAAGCTTAGATCACATTTGGCGCTAACCTTGTACTTCAGCGTGAAGTCCATTTTAAATTTCACTGTCTTGTTTTTCTTGATTAGATGTATCTAACCTCTGCTTGAGGCATTTATGTATTAGTCATAAAAGCACATACAAAAACTATATTGGATTAATATTCACCAAGCAGCAAGGTTTCAAATGCAGTCATTTATCTCTAAGCTATTAAAATCTATTTGAAAGAATTATTAGTTGTAAATCCTCACAAAACCATTGGAAACATTAATATTGATATTTTAATTTTTGTCTTACTGCATATTCAGTTTGTATCCTACAGAGTGCACTATGTAACTTTTCCTGAAGCAAAAAGGACAGGATCTTCTACTCAGAAAACAGCTACGATGTTTTATATATATATATATATATATATATGAAATAACTTTATAGCTGGGCAGTGGTTAAAAAGAAAATGTGCACTGAATTAATATAATTTTTCTGTGTTTCTACACACTGTCAAAATCCCTCAGTAATGTGCTTATCAAGAATTGACAGAGCAGTGCAAACACTGACTTTTTATTGCATCTTTAGTCTGGATTTATGCCAAAAAACATTATTATGTTGTTATTTTGAGTAACAAGAGGCATTTATAATGTATTGAAGCATGAACAAATTTTAGAGGGAACTTTTATACCTCTCTGAGGTCTTTAGTGTGTTAAGACCTTGCAGATGAAGTTTTCCAGACTACAATAATTAGACTTCACTTTTTTTTTTTTAATGTATGTATTAGGAGATTTTTCACTGTATGGAGACATATTTTAGGCATCTCCTGTCTGGGATTCTAGGTCGATCCAGAACCATAATCACTTTTTTGTGGAAAACTAAAAAATATTCACCTACGCATACAAAATCCTTCTAAAGAAGAATTTAACTGTGGAATGAGGTGATGAAATTTTAAGTGGAGTAGAAAGTCTAAAATTTTATTTTGAAGAAATCCAAACTTTTTTTTTTTTTTTCCAGCTGTTTTTCCAAGCTCTCCACCATTTGGAGACAATAGCAGCAGTACAGGAAATGTTTGAGCACTGGTGGTTCTGAGCACTTATATCAGAGACTTCATTTGCCGAGCAGTTCTTCAGCCCCAATGTTGGAAGCTGTTTTTCAGGCTTTCAAGTCTCAAGCAGTTTGCCAGAGGAATAGTGGAGAAATTAATCTGGCAAACTAGAAGGAAACTAGGTACATTTATGATCAGACATGTCTGGGTTTCATAGGGATTTTTTTTGAATTGACATATTCCTGGGAAGCAGTTAATTTTCAAGCAACTGGCATTTTTGTCGAGAAAGAGGTCAGAAAATATAGAGCTATGTTTATCACCAGCTTTGGCCAGTGACAGAAATGGTTGATGAAGATCTCAACATTTCTATGTAAAGAACATTATTGTTTGCCTTGTAGGAATGAGTTAAGCATAGCCACAGACAAAAGCTTCAATTTCCTTTACAACAGCCTGCTCGGACAGGTGGGTCTTCCCCATAGCTCACACTCGTGCATTTGGAAAGTACAGTTTTCCCCACCTCTGTTACAAGGAAGACAAGTATGTTGTTAGGCATTTATGTCATTATTTCAAGAAGAGTGCTAGTGGGCTTTTTTTGAGCAGAAGTGGATAACAGCTTCTACTTCCCCCTCTCTGTTTTTATAAGTAGTTCCAGAGATGCTGATGGCTCTATGCCCTGTAGCAATGACTGGTTTTTAATATAAATCTGCTGTACAAATAAGGGCAAATGCTATGCTTTTTAAATACAGTTCTTATTTTTAACAACAGAATTCTGGACAGAAAGAAAATTAGTATTGCTTCAGCTTGGGCCTAGGCTGGAAAGATAGGATGGTCCCTTTCTGTTCTTGGTAATTCTGCTATTAGTTCTGTTGATGACTACAGACTATTTGTTTTAGCTGACACAGTTTTAATAATATCTTGATGACTTTGAAATTATGTACAGCAAGATTTATCTAAGAAGATCACTAGGGTGGGACATATATAATTTGTGTGTGTGCAGCCTTGGGTATTTTCAGTGTTTATCAGAAAATATTAAATTGGTAATGGTACAGAGGCGATACATCTGCATGCAGCATCATAGCAGATTGTGAAAATTCTTGTGTTCTCAGTTTTGAAGAAAACGCAGCATAAATCTCTGCAGAGTGGACTGGTCAGAAACCAAAGTTCTGTACTGAACTCCCATATAAAATGACATAAGGCTTTTTGGCATCAGAAATTCAAATGCCTGGCAAGAGGAACTTTCTTCAGTTAACATGCAAAAAAAGGATGAGTGTTCTCTTAATTGCCAGTGGTGCAACTGAGACTGGTGCCTGAAATTCAGGAAGAGCATATTTGATCAAATGCTCACAGTCAGAAAGATACATCCCTTAGAATTCAAGTAAGGGATATGTACAGCTAAATGTACAACTGAAAATGTTGCTTTCTCTTGTCATTAAGAAGTTGTTGTTTTATTTGAGTGAGAACTGAAATTCAAATAGTGATCAGTTGCTCAGTTTGATTAGCCACCTGACTAATCACTGCCACCTTCTCAGGTTATCATTGCATTTTGACACCAACATAGCCATAATTTCCAGTTTTGCTGGTGGATGGGGTTGATTTTCACAGCTTCTCAGGGGTCTTTCCCTGACTAGAAAAGATAAGGAATACTTTGGACTAAATTAGATCTAACCTAAAAAGTAACTGCATTTTTCTCATGTAATAGTACAGGGCTTTTTTGCAGTATCTTCTCCCTTGATAAGCACTGCTTTCAATTATTTATTTTTTTAAATGGGAAACTACAGTAAAAGATACAGAAATGGAGTTGGGGGTTTTGGTGTTATTTCAAGCTCTACATCTCCAGTTTTGGATGGTGTTTTCCCTTTTCTCCCTCATTTGGCTATGGCATTAAAAAAACAAATATGCTATCTGGGACTCATCTGTTGCCTTTTATTCCATCTTTTCAAAGCTTTGTCAACCTTAGAAAAATAATAATAGGAAAACTAAGAAAGGTTCTGAAACTTTTCACTGCATACTGAAAGTATTGAGATGTTTTGAAAACATAAAAAGGAGAAGAGGGGAAATATGTACATTATTAATTTTGTTGTAGTTAGTATCAAAGCAAAGCAGGAAATGATGAAAATTTAAATGCCTGCTATTTAAACATTTGCATTTTCAATGCCTTGCACTCTTTTTTTCAAACTCTTGTTTACCAAGGAACACTCAGCTTTTAGATTCTCAAGAATTTGGTAAATGGTTTTTGCAATAATTTAGCAAGCTGTTAAGAACAGGAGTCATTTAAAGATCATTCTGTATGAGCTTAGCTTGGTCACCTTCTCAGTGCTGTCAGGCCCAATTTTTCAAGGACCTGAAAGTACTCAGTAACAATGCAGTAATGTAGCACCATTCATATCAATTAATCTACAAGAATCTACCCCAGCTGCCAATATGACCTTTATTTAAAGCCTGCCACTAACAGCTATGAACAGGTTTTATTCTTCTTGTAACTGAAGGACTTCACAGTTAAATTACATTAGTTGAAACATATTACACCTAAGAAATGAAATTACTTCTGTGACTGAAACCAGCCAAGTAGAATAGAATAGAATCAACTAGGTTGGAAGAGACCTCCAAGATCATCCAGTCCAACCTATCACCCAGCCCTATCCAGTCAACTAGACCATGGCACCAAGTGCCTCATCCAGTCTTTTCTTGAACACCTCCAGGGATGGCGACTCCACCACCTCCCTGGGCAGCCCATTCCAATGGCAAATCACTCTCTCTGGCAAGAACTTCCTCCTAACATCCAGCCTATACTTCCCCCAGCACAACTTGAGACTGTGTCCCCTTGTTCTATTGCTGGTTGCCTGGCAGAAGAGACCAACCCCCACCTGGCTACAGCCTCCCTTCAGGTAGTTGTAGACAGCAATGAAGTCACCCCTGAGCCTCCTCTTCTCCAGGCTAAACAACCCCAGCTCCCTCAGCCTCTCCTCATAGGATTTGTGTTCCAGACCCTTCACCAGCCTTGTTGCCCTTCTCTGGACATGTTCCAGCACCTCAAATAGTGGCTTTTGAACCACAGATAAGTTGTATTTGGGTTCATGGCAGGACAGAACATAGATAAATAATTCAAATGTATTTCCACCAGAAAGTCTCAAAACTTTTGAAAACACAGTTTGATTGATTTTTTTTTTTTTTTTAATTATTATTAACAAGAGAAAAGCAGAAGGAACTGTAACTTATCCATATGTCTTCATAAGCAGCCTATTTACATGGTGTGCTGACACTTGATACAGCCTTGGAAGTGGAATTAGCTGCATACTTGGGGAGAGAAAAGCTTTTCAGTGTCTTGTTCTGCAAAATACAAATGATTTTTCCTGAGCAGGCAAGGACTTCTGTGTTTTGTTTTATTTTTTTTTTTTATGAAATAGATTTTCCCATTTAACCCAACAAATTACTATTTATTTATTTTTTACCTCACAACTAGTCTCACATACATGCTGGTAGTGCATAACTGTCCACAGTTAGGTATCGCAGTGCAGAAGACCTCATGTTATTGTGAACTAAGATAGAAAATGACTATGTGGTAGTCAGACTACTTAGATAGTTTTGAATAAAAAAAAATTGCCTTAAGACTTACAATAATGAAAATGTTACTGAAATTGTTGACGTGTTTCCATTGTATTTTTAAGAGGTATGGATGAAAAGGTGAAAGCAGCCATGAAACTCATGAGATACGGTAACATCTTTAACAAGATTTCAATATCAGTAAACCTCATCTCTTCCTGAAGAACCCACAGGGACCATCTTCCATGTAAAGCTAGCTCCACAATGGTGCAGAATCAGTATTCTGTATATTTTAACTCCACCCCACAGTAAAGTCCTTTAATACAGTATTCTTTGGCTGCCATTCACTAACCAGAAACTAAATCATCTCAGTTTGTGTAACTTGGTAAAAGAGAACTTTAAAAATCTATTCAGTTTAAAGGAGCTTCTGCTTCTAGGTCACGCAGACAATAATTCTTCTCCTTATTTTAAAGCCTTATACACTGGATAAGTAATATTAGGCCATCTGAACATTATGGTATTGTTTATGTATCCCCAAGAAACTAAAATGATTGCCTAAAGTAGTTTTTTTCAGTCAGTCTTCAGTGAGGTCAGGTTGGTTTTTTTCCTGAATAATTCTCCCTTGAAAATTCCAGGCAACATAAGTGAATTGCGTATGTTAAGACTTAGAGTCATATGTCAACTCACCTCAGCAAACACTTCCATCTCTGTTCACTATCTAGCTATGAATATACAGATGTAAGAATTTGTCTTTGTAGATGATTCAGGAAAAATGTGCTTGCTATCTTGAAATTATACATAACTATTTGTCTACGATTAGGGCTCAGTGGCCACTAAAAGACTGACAGATGCTTTCTATTAACCATCTCTCACTTCCAAAAGGGAGTAAGAGAGACTTATTGCCTGGAAAAGAAAACTCAGACTGCTTAAAAAACCAAAAAAACCAATAGAATGAAATATATATGTAAAACCAGTATTGAACCCAACCCATCTGATGACAGTTACATCGCCATATGCACTGATGCTGTGGAAGTCCCATACTGGACTCAGCTGCAGATGGGAACCAGATTTGAGATCTGGATTAAGGAACTGGGTTCAGGAATGCATGAATCAGGATTTAAGGAAGAACAGACAGAATCCTTCTCGGATGCTGGCTGTTTTAAAAGAGAGCTTGACTTTCATGACGCCTCGGCTTTATCCTCAATATGTAACTGGACAGGACTGGATTGGAGCAAAATGCCTCATGCCTCATCAGTCAGTTTAGGGTCACCTGCCCTGTCCACTCCTCCCTGCAGGTCATAGCATTTTATCTTCTGCACCCTCAGCAGAATGCGTAAGTGACCTTGGGCTGCACACCAGTCTTTGGTGCTAACATTGAGTATCAACATTCTAGGAGCAGACATTACCTGTGAAAACATGCAGTTAATTTCAGAAAGTACAATTAGAGAGACTGAGCTGAAAAGTAAAATCACTGAACAGAACTTACTCTGTTCTAACTCAAACCAGGACACAATTTTTGTATTAGCTTTCTGGAAGTACTAATCATGTATGTGATTATTTCATCAATCACTTGCTGGCGCTTCTAAATGAAATATTAACGTTTCACACCACTTAGTTGTTCTTTACTTCTTGCATGAAATAGATGCTCATCTTTCCCAATCAGAAACATCTAGGTTATTTCTACTTCATACCAGAAAGGAAGTTTAAACATCTAATGAATTCTATTCTTTTTTTTTAAATCAATAATGCCTCACTGTGTCAGTCTGGCATGTGATCAGGTTGTGAAGAAGAACATTGAGAGCCAGAAGGTGATCACAATCTATCTTTTTCATCATTTCATCTAATCTTAAAATCTATCTCTGCCAAACAGCACAGCTTCTGAATGTGGAGGCTACAAGCCAGTCAGACAACTCAGAGTTTTGCTTAAGAATAAGCACCCAAAACATGCCCCTAGAAAGCAGGAAAATTTGATTCTGAAGTATCTATACCCCCAATACTTAGGAATCAAAAGACAACAAACATGCATCTCAGATCTTGCCAGTCGTATCTAGAGTTTTTTTAGTCCATTAACATCTTTCTTAGATATTTTCAGTCTGATTTGGATGGATACCAGGATATTTTTAATTTCTGGTAGTAATTAGCTAGAACTTTCAAGAACACTTTGTTTTGGAAACATGACAGAGTGCACAGTGTTCCCTAAAGGAAAGTCATCTGGGTATCCAGCTATGTGCTGCAATTGCTCTATTAACCTGGCAGCCTTGTCTGGTTTATCTCTGTGAATGTGATTTTCAATGGGCACTAGCTGGAGGTCCTAAAATCATTTACTTCAAGTCCTGAGTGACTTAATTTGAGGAGATTTGTAGCATGTCCGATGTCAAGCAAGAATTCTCACTCACCAGAGCTACAGAGCTTCGGGCCAGGCCCGGATTTTCCAGTCAGAATCTTAGCTCTGCAACAGGTAGCCTCAAGTGAGATAACCTGGAAAAAAAAATAAAATAGGTAAAGCAGTAAGGGAGTGAGCTGCCCCAGAAGCCAGGCTGGTTTATTTGGGCCCTTTCCCTTAAATTTTCAGAGTAAAACACTTCAGTCCTTAAAAATTGTTTGGTTTCTTTTTTCTTTTTTATTTTTTCACATTTTTTTCAAGTCTGTCTCTCTTTATTTTTTTTTTTTCTTGGAAAGTTTCCAGCTAGCCCCTCTGTGGAGTGAATTAAATTTAACTGATGCGTGCTGATCCTGTTACTGGCTAGAAGCCAAGTTTCCTCACATAGTGTGTAAATGCTTGGTAATAACTTTTCTGAACATAAAATGGGTGTCTACTGGAGTCTTACCAAATGTTTGACCTTGGTCAGGAAGGTGGAAAGTTACTTAAAGTTACTTTAACAGCTGACCAGGTACTGGTGACTGCGTCTCACACAAATCTGTCTATACATTTGGAACTTTAAAAGGATCAATTTCCCGAAATTTAATGCCTTATTGCTATAAAAGATAGGGACTGTAAATTCAAAAGAGGAAATATTCATGCAAACTGGCAACTGATTAGACAACCCACTGGATGCTCAAAATGACAAGATTGTGTTCAGTTCTGGGCCCCCCAGTTTAGAAGGGACATCGAGATGCTTGAGCGTGTCCAGAGAAGGGCGACGAGGCTGGTGAGAGGCCTTGAGCACAAGCCCTATGAGGAGAGGCTGAGGGAGCTGGGGTTGTTTAGCCTGGAGAAGAGGAGGCTCAGGGGTGACCTTATTGCTGTCTGCAACTACCTGAGGGGTGGTTGTGGCCAGGGGGAGGTTGCTCTCTTCTCTCAGGTGGCCAGTGCCAGAACAAGAGGACACAGCCTCAGGCTGCGCTGGGGGAAGTTTAGGCTCGAGGTGAGGAGAAAGTTCTTCACTGAGAGAGTCATTGGACACTGGAATGGGCTGCCCGGGCAGGTGGTGGAGTCGCCGTCCCTGGAGCTGTTCAAGGCAAGGTTGGACGTGGCACTTGGTGCCATGGTCTAGCCTTGAGCTCTGTGGTAAAGGGTTGGACTTGATGATCTGTGAGGTCTCTTCCAACCTTGGTGATATTGTGATACTGTGATACTGTGATTTCAGAGACAAAGGATCTATGCCGGATAGAGAATAGTCTGGTTGTAAGAAAGTGTTCTAGCGGTGCTACAAAACAGAATGGGAAACAAAACAAGTTTTATGATGAATTTAAATATTTGATGGCAATGGATGCAATTAAAAAATTTTAAAATGTGTCTGCTTTACCAAAAAAAAAAACCCTTAAGGACAGAGTCATACCAAGACAATCAGAAGATTTTTAAAACACACTGGAATTCGGTTTCTAGATTCAGATGGCAAAATCATGGACCATCAATGCGAAATAGGTAATATAGTCAACAGACATTTCTGTTTTGTATTTGGAACAAGGTTACAGCTATCAAGAATTTATAGAATTAAATTCCATTGTAAAAAATCTGGGAAATTTACTTTCTCTATCAGAAGGGGCAATGAAACAGCAGAAAAAGCGTGTTTCTCCCACTGCCCCCCAGATGAATAGCTAGACAACTGTCTCAAAAAAAGAAAGGGAAGGAACAGAGTCATAAGATGAGCCAGGATTGTCTGATTTTTGCAAACCTTACAAGCTATTATATTATTGTATTATTTATTCTTTAGTCTAATGACTGATTCTATCTACTTATTTCTTTTCTTTTTTTTTTTTTTTTTTGAGATAAGTTACTCTTAAGAAATTTTACTGAGACCCACAAAACATTATTATTTATGGATATATCTATCCCATCCATATTGCTCTACATGTTGAAGTGCTGATGCATTGGGTTGATCAGTTTAGTGAGCTTTTCTTTGTTATCATTCAACAATTTTCATATTAAGTCATTATTCTGTCCTGGGAGTGTTTGGGATGGTGTAAGTTTATATTATTTCTTTTTGATCTGAAGCTGGAGCCATTTACTTCATTATTTCATACCTGAGACACTGAGTTCGATTGGCCCCTGGACTGCACCGAGTTAGGAGAGAAGGTCAAATCACAAAACTGTCTTAGAACAATTGTGGAAGTGCTAAATTGGCAGAGATTGAGATGAAGTCGTTGTATTTAACTGATGCTTTGCCACAACATCCTTAAAGCTCACGATCAAAGGTATCCCAATGTATTATGCAGCTGCTCAAATATATCACTGCTTAGACAGCAGCATGTTTTTATTGGATTCAGCCCATGCAAATACCCTTCCTAGGGGTAGCATTTTACACAAATCTTATTAATTTCTTCCATAGGCCATTAGGCTGGAAGTGAAGTCTCCTATAGGAGAATTAATTATGATCTAAGATCATAGGCTTTATTTATTGCTTTTCAGTCAGGAAATAAAATTAAAATATGCTTATTCCATTACTCATAGAAATAAAAACTTTAGGAATATCAATGCCACATTAGACTCTTCTTGATTTTCTAATCATGTCAGCCAGAAACATCCCTGCTATGGTTGTGTTTAGGTCCTGACCTTCTTATGCATCGTAATAAAAGGATGTTCTTACTGTTGAACCTCTATTCATCATGAAGAGCAACTGTTTATTTCCACTGTAAAAGGTTTCATTTCAAGCATTCCTGCCACGTCCCTTTGAGCCACTGTGTTATATTCTTCAATCTCTTGTGGCTCATGCGTTATCACCAGAATTAAAACTGAAATAGCTCTTCACCTAATTTTGACTGGTAAATTTGGCTGTATCTCTCTGAAGCAAAGAGATGGCATGTTTTAGGTGAGAATTACATGAGAAGCCTAGGCTGATAAAGCTATGTATATTCAGTTATTAAAAGACTATGAGGATCTCTTTTCATGAGAAAGAATTGGATAGTGGCAGTGTCATAAGCTAGCATGCAGAGGACCTCAAACTAACAGGCACAGAATGCAAGCAATCTAAAGAGTGTACGCTCATTCATTTGTACACACTCACTGGGAAAGTAACCTTGTGCAGGCTGTTGTGTGCCATCAACAGTTTTGTTCATCTTCAGAAGGAACCTGTGAGTGTGATTCACAGCTACTGGCCTTTTACTTGTAGTGGTGTTTTGTGGATGGCTTGCAAGCTGCTGCTTACCCAAGCAGACCTTGTAATAGGTTATGATTTTGTAATGTTTCCGGAGCACCCTGCAGTCGCACTCACACGTAGTTGTCATTTTAGCATTGTTTCAGGTATATGTTTTACAGTATGATGTTATGTGCCATTGCTTTGTTACAGATGAGGGTTGGAAGGCGTTGGGGCAGGAGAAGGAAATGAACACTTGAAGATGAAGGATTAAAGGGTGTAACTTAAGAAATGCTTTTAGGAGCTTTGTTGCAGGAGAAATAATATTGTGGAAGTATACTCTGAAAATTGAATCAAATGTAGCCAGAGGAGAGGTCCCTGACTCTACTAGACTCTGACAATAGGAGTTCACCTGTAACCATCACTACCAGCATATACGTGAGCATGTATAGCTGGGCTAAGGGAAGACTGTCTGAAAGCAGTAATAACTTTTCCAACTGTAGAAGATGTGTGCTCTTCTGTAAAAAGTGACTGTAGAGAGCAATTTTCCTGCAGACAGGAATCTTCTTATTTTTCTTCCACAAAAGTAAATTGTGTTCAGACAAGCATGTCTGATTTTGTTTATAAATAACAAGAGCAAAAGGACATTGGCACAAGAAGAAGTTTGGTTGATTATTTTAAAAAGAAGTTTTTGTATTATTTTAGCTACAACTGGAGAATGTGGTAAGCATTATGATTTAGCTGGTTTACTGTTTCGTTTTAAGAACTTTCCAGCAGAGTCCCTTCCTGTCCAACACATACAGCAGAGGCTCCCCTGGGTATTTTGATTCATAGAAACAACTGCTTCCCTAACATGCATAATGTCCCTGGCCATAGGAAGCTTTGGCATTAGCAGGTACAATTCCCTCTGAAGCCCATGAGATATCCACTGAAGTTCAGACCTGGGTTTTACTCCTGAAATGTAAGAGGACCAAGAAGTTCCCCGTATTGTGTGGCTGAGAACACACTGTATCTTGAATCTTTGTTTGCCTTGTAACTAGAAGTTATATTTGCAGCTTTCAGGGATATAATTGCAAAGGAAAACATGACAAATGACCTTGTATGCTATCTCCACTACTGTTCAGCTTTGATGGCTTTACATCTGTTACTACTTTTTCTCTAACATTTTAATCTTGTATATTCACCCTTGAATTTGACATTAATGCATACAACATTTTGGGGGTGGCTTTTATTTCCCAGGTGGGGAAAATCTTTGTTACAAAAAATAAAAAGAAAATAAAATTTATAAAAACAAACAACAACAATAACAAAAACCACAAACCAAACAAACCACAAAAAAATCCTGCAGCTTTGATTTGATCCAGTTAAGAAAACTTGACCAACCAACAACGACAAAACCCAAACAACCAAACCCAACAAAAAACGTAAGCAGCAACTAGAAAAAAAACCCATACACAAACAAAAAAGTGACTATTAAAACCAATCTCAGAAAACAACCAAACAAAAACAGACAAACAAAAAACAACCAAAAATCCTACTGTCATCTTTAGCAAACCCAAGGGGACCATGAAATTTCCACTGGTGCCCAGATGAAAACATTTACTTCCCACAGAAGCTGTGATTTTAAATCTGTCTAAACTTTGAATTTAAATAAGATGTGTTTGAAAAAAAAAACAACTTCTTGATCTGATGTTTTATTTAGCTATTCTTTATCTTTTGCTGAATAGAGATTCTCCTTATGAATTATACTTATGGGAAAGAGTTTGCTTTTGTCTCCAAGCTCTTTTGCATTTAGGGCGTAGAATAAAGTCAGTAACAGATATCTTCCAAAATACCTGTTCCAACAGGGTTGTGCTTTATTTTCTACCACTCTTACCAATCAGTACTTTCAGAATTTTAAAACATATACTTCTGACTTGAAAAGGGAACCAGACCTCTGCTAATAATTTAGAGAAAACATCAGGCTTTCCATTTAACATTAGAAATTCAACATTGTGCTTCTGAGAAAATGACCTCAATGTAAATCGGATCATAAAGAACCAGAAATAGACATTCTCTGGAAACAAAATGCAAAAGTAGGGAATTTATTTCTCACTGAGCCAGTTGTCAAGAAGCCTAAAACAGGATAGTGCAGTTGATTCAATTAAAAAAAAAAAAAATCACAAACAAAACTCCAAAAAACCCACACACATAACTCCAAAACCCCAAACCAACAGCAAAGCCCAACAAACTCAGATTAGCTTGAATATATTCTCTGTACTACTTGCCTTTTGGCTGCAGAATATATCTAGTTTTGGGTTTGTTGTGTTGTTGTTTTTTTTTCTCTCTATTGCACCTCTGCTTTTGTCTCCATCTTTGTAAACTTCTCAAGCTGCTGTTTTCAGAAAATAAGTGTTTAGAGCATCTTTTCTTCCCTGTGCAGTTTCTCTCAGTTTTGCTCTTCTACCATTCTTCTGCATTAGAATCATCGCAACATTGATCCTGTGTGTATTCAATGTGTGTAATGGGCAAGGCTGGTGAGTAGTGTTTGATTAGATGCCTGCTGTGAAACTGTTAGTGGAGAATTTAGGCTTCTTATGTTTGAATACAGAACCTGAGTCTGTCTGTTGTCATCAAAGAGCAGCTACACAGAAGAATAGGAAGATTTTCATGCTGGCTGCATAGAGCTTGCGTCTAAAGGGCTTGCACGTTCTAAATGTTTAGTTTGATATAGTATGATGCATACAAGTAATTCCTGTAAGAGGCCACAGGTTTTATTTAAATTGGAGCATACTCCTGAAAACAAACTCCTGTTTTTAAGTGATTTTTTTTATTATTTTTTTTTTTTAACAAGTAAAACTGTTTCCATGGATGAAGGTCTTAGAAAGTAGGCAATAAATACAGTGTTTTCCCAAGCTGGTGCATCATTATGGAAGGACAATCTGAGCAGAAAGGTCTTTCTCCAACCTCAGGGAGGATTCAACTGTTCTTCCCTACTTGCCTTGGAGACAGATGTGATAGGAATCACAGTGATGTCCTACTTTATGTGCTGGGACTTGCTCTCAGGTTTAAGAGACAGGTTATTGTCATGAAGACTGGTAAATAATGCATACTATTTTCCATCAGGCTCAGAATCTAAAAGGATTGCTTATAATATCAACACACTGAAAAACACTTGAGTCATTGTAGCTATTTATTGTAGGTGGTGATATTTCCAGGGATACTTCTATGTTGCATGGATATTTTACATAGCATATTTTGGTGTTTGATCTATTAAGTAGTGGAAATATTTTCCAGAATACGCTTTATACGTGGTGATTCTCAGATAGGGAAATTAAGCCTTTCTTTTTAAATCACCTCTTTCTACATTTCAGTAAGAATCTGTGAGGAAGAATCATGCTGGAAATTATTACTGAATGAATTAATAAAGGTCAAGTCAACATAGCTAAATCTTGCCTTTACTTGAAAAACTATTATGTCTAATGTGATTTTCCAGAGGAAACTGAAAACAAATATACAACATCCACATCCTGTGTGATTGTTTTTTATTATGGATTTTGATGGCTATCAGAATTTTCTTTTGGTGATTACTAAAGTCAAAGCTTTAAATAAATCTTTTCAAATAAACAAGTATCTATTGTTATGTTTAAGTGCTTGTGTGGTCAAACCCTTCTCCTGAATAAACTTTGCTTAAATTGCTGTCACTTATTTATGTGGAATTTTATTCTACTTGAGTATCTGAATCTAATGTTTCTTCCTGGTCTGTCAAATTTCAGCAAGTAGCAAAACTACAGTACTAAGCACTTAAGATTATATCTTATAAATCAATCTAATGTGTGCAAAACAGGTAAATATGCATTAGCTCAGGTTTTCTCATTAACATTTCTGATGTTAGATACTAAGGCAGAACAACAAAATTGGCATTGGCTTAGTGCAGCGCTGACTTTGAAGAAAAGTTATAGACAAGTCTTAGGTATTATTTTTCAGTATGAGTGCTCTTCGTAAGTAAGATGGATCTCTTTTTCTGAACAAATATTTACTAAGAATATGTTAAAACAGCTTCTTTTGTGAATGTGTAAAAGTGCAAAAGGTAGTCAACATAACTGGGGCTGAATTTGAGTTTTTAATGGACATTTGATAAAGTAGGGCCCCTTCCCATTTGTGAGCAGCTCAGCCAGAGTTTTGCTAGCAAAAATTGGTAGCATAAACATTGCCTAATATTAGTTCCTGCTGACTGTTTTTGCTGCTGTCAGAAACTGGCTGTTTCATAATATCTAACAGTTTACTTCAGTTAATCTGACCATATTTACTAGTCAGGATGTACAGGTATACTGGCAATTTTCTAGGTATACTTATTAGTTTTCTTATAGTGAAGCTGAAGGTGAGCACTATAGTTAGCAAACTGTCTCTGTTCAAGAAAGTGATTAATTTCTTTTGTTCTAATTTGTTCCAATGATTTGATTTAAAAAGAACTGGCTTATAAGTAATTTCTAATATTTCTTACACTTCCATAACTTTTAGGCTCTTACATGGCTTTTTTTTTTTAAGGCTATGGATTAAATTAATATTGATTTGACAGTTGCCACTCTTATGCAAGGGTCTTAATACTGCAAATGCTTCACAAATTATCGAACTTGCAAGAAATGGCTTACGGGACAGTTAGCAGAGAAGTTAGTGCTCTGACATCTGCCCAGATGTCAGAACATCTGGGTTTAACATCAACATAACATTGTCATGTGGAAGCAGTACATTTCCTTAAACTGGCATTTGGCCCCGTTTTACAGAATTTTTGTTACAGAGTGTATAGAATATAGTAAACATAAGAGGTCTTTACAGCTTAGCGTAAAAAGTTATGAACCCCTGTGCTGAAACTATTAGATTTAAAAATAATAATAATAAAAAAATATTGTCAGTCCATGCTTTTACAAGTTATCCACTGAATTCTTCCACTTGTGATTAAAGTGTTTTAGGAGTGACTGTTTTCCAGAGCTGTGCAAGATAGTCATCAAAGCATCAGGAGATGCGTTGTTTCAGTACCCTTGAGATGCTATTCATTGGAGGAAATATATATTGCAGCCCAAGCCTTGTTGCTTGAGTTCAAACTTAAAGCCAGACTACAAGGAGCAAGTGAACAAAGAAAATCTACTTCACTGACTTCTGAAAAATAAACAAATCCTAATAGAAATTGTCTGGCAGATTCCTCTTCCTGAACTGTCCAAACTGAATGGCACTTTTCTACTTTGTCTCATTGTAGTCTCTCCTTCTCGTGCTGCTGAACTGTGATGTGCATATACTAATGAAGGTCTATTATCCCTTAGTTAGTGTCATGGTGATTAGGGAACTCTCTGGAGGTTGGAAAGGTTGCTTAAACTTTCTTCAGGTTTCTCCAGCTCAAATAAAGGAATGAAAGAAGAATGTTTACTATTCTTTGTGAGCAACATAATGTTTGGGCATTCCACATTTCAGAGGCAGTCTGCAGTCTGCTTGTGGAGACAGGATATTGGACAGTTGAAGTCATATAAGGGTAAAAATGAGAATGCAGTATAGCTGACAAACAAAGATGGCAAAACTTTCCTTTTATTTACAGTAGGGAGAGGTGGGCCATCTTCTGATTTGATTTATGGACATCTGTCTTTCATCTCCTTGTCCTTTTATTTTTTTAAAATAAGTTTTAAATGTCTCCTTTGATGTGTGTGGGGTGGAGGTTCTGGATTGCTTCTGTTAGGATATTACACCATTTTTTGCTTGTCTGGGGAAAAAAAGGGTTTCTCTGTTTATTTGTTTGTTTCAGACTGACCTAGGATGTTTTCAGTTTGCAGTCCAAACACTGGAAGAAATGTCTCCTCCAGACCTGCCCCAGAGTCTCAACTCTCTTTGTGTAGCTTTATACCACAGCAGATCTATAAGCCAATTTGTCTGGACTATACTTCCAAGGACAGTCAGATACATCAAATGAATCTACTAACAAAAGAAAGGCTTTTTTTTTTTTTCCATTTTAATTCCAAATGAAGATAGAAGAAAGGAAAATAAAACCTGTGTGTGGTCTTGAGCAGAAAGCTGATAGGAGAGATAAATAATATTCCAAGTTTGCATAGAGTAGAAACAATACATTATAACAAAATGACACATTTAAAAATACAGTTCCTTAAAGTTCTTACTGACTTGAATTTCAGCTGTGGTGAGTCTCAAGATCTTGCAAAAGAAATGTCTTTTTCCATGCTGTTTATGACAAGAAAAACTAGTACTAGTAATGACAAGGGATTATTAGGGAAATATGTTGCAATTTTTAATGTAAGAAAGGAAGCTAAATCATGGCCGTATGTATCTTTTGTCCGGCTTGGAATTATCTCTATCATGTTGGAAGTTTTTATTCGGAAGTCTGTGTTGACTCTCATGATTAGGGCCAGAAATCCTACAGCTGACAGGAAAGTGACCTATAAATAATGATCTATGATGAACTTGTCATATAGTCGCTAAATGAAATATTCTAGTACCCGTTTCCTTTGTCTTGTTTCTCAGTTTCCGTCTTCTTTAAGGTTATTCATTTTGACATATCCCGCTAGCCATCTAGTAGGAATAGATTGTCTGTTTTCAGCAGAAAAATATCACTGAAGATGTTACTGGAATTACTTTCATGAACAAGAGCACCACTGGAATACAATTCAATAGAGTTTGTATTAGACTTCCAAATAAAAATTAAGTGGTGGGGTTTTTAGTTTGGTTGTTCGTGGGTTTGGTTTTTGGTAGTTTGTTGTTTTGGCTTTTTTTAAGAAAAAAAAATCTTTGAAAACACATGGATAGAGATAAATAAAAAGCAGTACTAGAAGGAGTGCCTTGCAATATAATGTGAATTCTGGAGTTTTGAGCAAATTATAGAAGTCAGATTTTGTTAAGAATGTAATTTGCATTCATTCTCTAACTACTGCTCTATATAAAGAAAATTGGTCAACTCACAGTAAGAGCCCATCTTCATTCTCTTACCCAATAATAAACCAGGTTTTCAGCAAGGAGTAAATGATGCAATTTTATTTACTACTTATGAAATATGTGCATATGGGATCATAACATCATGTAACAGATGCTCTCTGAGTTTGTCTCCCAGCTTTTTGTGTGGTCGTGACTTTTATGCTATGAATCCAGTGCTTCCCTTTGGACTCCTAAAAGGATCTATGCCAGTCTGTCCATAGAAAGGGTGCATCCATGTTATTGAGGTGGAAAAAAGATGCTAGGAGAGGGAAATCCTTAGTGCTGCTATGGTCCATCTGAATTTTACCATTGAATTCACTGAGTCTTTGATTTCATGCCAAACTTGCAGCTCGCATGTACTTTATTAACGCTGAGTAATGAGGCAACAGAACTGTCCTAGTCCAGAGGAATTCTGGGTGTGGGAGATTCAGATTCTCAGGCACAAAATTAAGGCACAAACACATAAGCTAGCTTTATTGAATTCACACAATGATGATAGGGATGGGGAGAGGGAGGAAGTAAGAGAGGTGGGGGGAAAAGAGAAAGAAAAGAAAGAAATACTCCCATGCAGAGAGAAGAGAGGTGACCCCAGAGCCATTCGGCATCCTGAAAGTCTGTTTGAAGAGAGTGGGTGGGTAATGTTCTGGTTTGCAGGTCAGAGCTTCTCTTCTTTTACCTGGCTGCCTCATTGAATAGGTATGTTTTTCTAAGAATCACTTAGCAGGAGTGATTTGCTTAGCCAGGCCCACTGTCCAGTGGTGTTGGGCATGCTTGGTGTGGTAGGGGATTTCCAGTGTTAAGCCTTCCTTGTCTGGCTGGTTTCTCCAAAATGATCACTGCTGTCATTAAATCAGGAACTGCTACACTGTGGTTGGGCCATAATCAGGATCCTTCACATCCTATGTGTGTTAGGAGCTCAGTTCCAGGTGTGGTAGTCCAGAATGGTGGCCTTTCAGCCCGTGCAAGCTGACCAGTCTAACAGGTGGTCCCATGGTAGCATGCACAAGCTCACTCTGCATTCCCCGGCTGGTTTCTTGTCCAGTTGTTGCATTTTGGGGAGCTCCTGGGGGTCTGAGCTCATGCAGGAGGGGATTTTCAGGACAGTGAGTACAAACAGGATGCTTGCTTAGCATTTCTCAGAACTTTAGCTCAAAACGAGTTGTTGGGGTTTTTTTCTGAGATATTGGGACATATTGTTTATCTCAGTCTCTGACAACAACCATCCATGGCAAACATGCTTAATTAACATGCTTTCAGCAAACCTGCTAAAAGTGAATTCCCCTCCCACACAATTCAGTATTATGCACACAGCATAAGCAACTGGTACTGCTTAGAAGGCTTTCACTGGTTGAAGAACTGTAAAAACTGTCCTTTGTGCCATCAGCACTTCTGTAAAACTTGCAGAAAATATTTGTTGGCAAATAAATAAGGGTAGGCTTAATGGAAAATAGTAACTTGTTTATTTTGACCTTTGTTTTGATTTATATGCTTACATCATCTACAAGAAGAGATGGCGTGACTGTAAGACCCTCCTTGTATTTGCCAGTCTCACTTTCCCTCCTTTTTGAAGCAAAGGTGATTTACTGTAGGAAAATTAATTATACATTTGCCTAAGTGCTTAGTAGACCATATAAATCCTTCTGAGATTGTGCTTGGTTGATGGAACAAATGACAGTATTTTTTGTTTCTAGTTGAATCTCCAGGATAACTTATTTCAGCTCACTGTGTTTGAGTGACTCAATACACTGCTCATTTGTCACTTGACCCCCAGTTTTTTTCACTCTACGTAATTCTGTGTTGACCTACAGCAGAAAATATGCTGTGATCTGTGTCATGGCTATTACTTGTAATGTCTATGAAAAAAATGGAGTGATTAACACAGGGTCTTTGAAGACTACTCATATACACAAACTATGCTCATGGTTTCATTCAGGAAAGTTGAACATCTGCTCATAAAAAAATATTACTTCTTGGCCAAGCTGGAAATGTCATCTGAGGTGCTGCAGTTCTTATATGCTTGGTCACATGCTAGCCACAAAGAAGAGGAGTCATAGTTCATAAATGGAGATTGAGCTGTTCCACTCTGAGTCAGCTGCATTTCAGTTAGACTCTTCATGGTGAGCTCTATTTACATACTTGTTTTCATTAGAAAGACAACAGATTCCACATTATGACCTGGATAGCCTGAATGACATCTATAGTATTCAAAATAATATTAATATTTAAATAAGTTATGATCATTCTGAGATGGCAGAAGAATTGAAAATATATGAATATTCCCAATGCACCAAATGTCCTGTCAAACTGTTCAAGTATTACCTGGACAACTAAAGGAGTTCACTTTATTCCGTGCTTGATTTCTAACTCCTTAACTTTATATAAAACAAATCTTTTCACAATATGACAGCCAGCTTGCTGTACTGAAAGCATACTAAGTGTATAGCTCCTCATCCAGACATCCAGTGTTTCATTACAAATGATATAGAAAAGGTGATATTAAGAGTTCACAGCCTATAACAAAATAACTCAGTGCATGCATACTTCAATCTTTAAAAGCCCTTTTACCTTAACAATAATGGGGGGGGGGATAAAGTCTTTTGATTTATCAGCATTTTCCTAGTTAAGGTGACTTATATTTACATAAGCTTAGTCTCTCTAGCAAACAAGGTAGTAGTGAGCAATTGATTTCAATTTTAGGGTATTTCCATAAGAACAGGACCCGAAATCTATACAGAAGTGTTTGACCTATTATCCATCTGTTAGTAAATAACACATGTTTTCTTTTCCAAGTGGTGTCTGGCCATTTCATCATTTGAATATCTGCTCTTGTAACCTTTTATAAAAGGAACAGAAAAATCTGTGGTTTGTATGCTTAGCTAAGAAATCTAAGATTCTGAACCATTTCTCATTCTCCTTTGGATGCATCATTTAAAACCTCATCTAGTAGGGGTTAGTAGCACACCAGAAATATGTAACTTTTTTATGACGCATGAAATAGAATTTGAATTTCTTGGTCTTTCAGTTTCAGACATTTTTATTCAGCAGAAAACATTTGTTTGTGAAAAAGCTTTCTGTTCCAGATGTGAGTTTCAATGTGGCACCAATACAAAAGATTTGAAATGTTTTTTGCCTTTTTATGAAAACAATTTAAATGGATGGTTTTCAAATTAAATTACAGCACTTGTCAAATCTTTTGCATAATTCTTCATTTCTAATATACTTGACCAAGTAGTAGCTTGTGGACTAATGTCAAATAAACACATATTTCAAACAAGAGAAAGGGGAAATATAATTTTCCACCAACAGGCCAACCATATATTCAGAAGTGGTACTTGGCAAGAACATGATTCAGTAAATTATGAAGAGCTGCTGCCCACTGTTTTACTACAACCCCTATGTAGGGCCGTAGCAAGGACCTGAAAAGTCTGCAATTACAAAGGGGGCCTAAATTCCAGGATTGTAGTAGTCCAATATTTGAGATCAGCAGGACTACAAAGCTGGCAATGAACAAGGAAGAAGCATAAGTTTAATCAGGGTTGAATTAATACTGTCATGATGGTTTGATATTCAGCTTCAAAAATAAAACAATAACATATCCGTATCTTATATGATCTGATATTGCCATCAAGCCTGAATTACTGCTGACAGCTCATAACATTATTACACCAGCACGCTTGATTGTTGTCGTTGTGCCAGAGACTTGATACTGCTGAAATTCAGACTGGGAAGGGGAGTAGATTATATCTGAAGATAAAGAACCAAAACATTTTTGTGGCAGGGGCTTGTTTACCACATGTTCAGATGGACAGCTGTGAGAATCTGGAGATTGCTGAGTATTAATTTCATGAGAAAATAATGGTATGGTGCTATTTATACTTGGCAATTTCCATCCGTAAACCTGTACAGCGAAACTGAGCATTTTCCCTCTGCCCTATGGGTTTAAAATCCACTATGTATAGAAATTAAGGAGAAATTTTGCAAAAGGATATGGAAAAGGAGTTTGAATCCTAATCCTCTACTATGGCAGAATCCCAAGCCCACATAGTGCTTAATCTAGGAAAAAAACAAACCAAAACAAAAAACCAAAACAGAACAAACTAAACCACCTTGCAGTTTTCCACTGATTAGAACTGGATCTGAAACAGACTTGCAAGTCAGCTGCATATCTCAGAGACAGGCATGACAGGGCCCTTCCTACATCCTCTAGATAATGGCAAGTTCAAAACAGTGCAACAGTAACTTCAGACAGGTGTAGCTTAAATAAAATGAGTGATTTTCTTTTTTTTTTTTTTTTCACTTTAGATACTACAAACTGGTTGATACAATAAAAGTATAAAAGCTGATTTTATCCAATTACCAAAATAAAGTTCTCATATGCATGTTCTTTTTAGTAGTGAGGATGCTGATAGAGAGAACCACCTGACACACATATGAGCACCATGAGTTAGAGTGTGGATTCCTCTCTTTGTGATGGAATATTGCTTAGCTGTACCAGCAGCCCCTCTATAACTTACCCAGTTGTTTTGAAATGTTTTGATCTCGAGAACTGTTGTCAGTCTCTCTAAGCAGTGCTGATTTGTACACACAGCCTACCACTACAGTATTGCTCTGGTATGTGCTGTTATGCTTTCCTGTTAATGCTTTATGTCCTTTGTTGGTTTTGTTTGTTTTTCTTTTCTGAAAGTACAAGTTTTGGGTTTGGTAGGGGGCTTCAAACTGCAGTTCTTCATTTAACAGCACTTCATGAGTAAGGATTATTCTAATTCTGCTGCTCACTATTTCACAGCAGAGTCATGCTCAGGCCACCAAAATCCACTGGAGGGCTATTTTTCTTCTCCACTTTGAGTAGAAGTGGGTGAAGTTATAAGGAGCATTGCAGAGAATATGCTAACAGTAAAATACTATGTGCCTATAGACTAATTACATACAAATAAACAGTTCATTAAAATGAGGCAGATTTGAACAACTGGTTATACTCCTTTCTTCTAGCTCCCAATTTTAACACCTTACCCAGTGAAATTGTCCTTTTGGCTAGCATCAGTTTGGTTTCTAGTCTAGTGCAGGGTAATTTCTAATCTTCAGGCACTGTCAGAAATACTTCAAAATAAACTTCCATGAAACTACTTCTGTATCTACAGGTTTAGGAACATCAGCATTGCAGAGCTGATCTTTCAGACTTTGGCAATGCAGTTACAAATTAGCTGAGGTTTCCCTTTTGCTTGGAGATCTTGAGTACGCTTCCATCCTGACACCAGCTACTTGACATTCCAGTGACACTAGAGGTAGCTAATGTCATAAGAACAATGGAAAATCTGTCAAAAAATGTTTTGGAAAAGCAGATGCAGTTGGTCAAAAAGATCTCTAAACTCTACAAAATTTAGATCTTGCCATGCCCTAGGCAGTTGTTTGAAAATGCTAGGACCCAGCACATTGGTACCGGCTTACGACAGGCCTCTAGGCAACCTCATCTAGGTGAGGATGCCCCTGCCTACTGCGGAAGTGGTTGGACTAGATAACCTTCAGAGGTCCCATCCAACACAGACCATTCTAGTTCAAAGGAAAGTGTGCTCTAGTATGTTTTGTCTTTGGACTGTCTACTTCCAGAGAGATCCATAAACTTTGAAAAACAGACGGCTACACTGACAGCTTGCTGGAAAGCTAGAGACCATGCTTAGTCTACTTAAGAACATGAAAAAAAATAAATGATTTATTTCTACTTATAACAACCCTGGTAACTGAATTGAACTGAAGTGCTGCTCTTTAAACCCAACAGTGATAGGGTTTATTGCAAGACAATGTGGGGGTGATAATGACAGTCCTAATTTAAGGACTTTCCAAGTAGTACCTTAGATAACCCTTTATTTGTTCCACCTTGGTGGAAATACTTAATTGAGTATGCTGACAGTCCATGCCTGAGACTGCTGAAGTAAGGAAATGGGATTTCCTGACATGGTGTGCCAGTGCAAAATGCGTTACGTGTTATGAAAGGAGCCCCTGGCCCACTCATTGCCAGGAGGCTCATTTAACAGTTTTGCTAGCGTGGTTTTCAGTGCAAGATGCACTGTGTCTTTATCTCGTTAACCTCTCCTATGTTCTGAATATACTAGATACAAAGGGCAAAAAAATACACCACAGGCACTGGTGTATGTAGCAGGTACGATTAAGACCAAAAGCTTTTTCTTTATTCTGTAAGAGTAAAGCAAAAATTAGGAAGTGTAGCAGCCATGATTTACTGTAGCTTTCTGCTAACACTCAAATGTGGGAATTAAAAAAAAATGTTTTCTTCAATTGTTGAGCTAACCAGCTAGCCTTGATCATTACCAGAAGGAAATGCTACCTAGATTTCAGAGGCATGTAGACCAGAACTTACTATATTGTAGTTGCTGTTCTTAACAGGTTTCTGAGCATCTGCTGAAACTAAAGGAATGAATTATATATGAAACAATTGCAGCAATACAGAAAAAAAAAGTTTTGTCCTAGCATGAGGCTGAGTACACTTTATATTAAGGAGTGTTTATTCCTTTTGCTTTCTCTTCTTGTTCAAACAGCAGGACTTCAAGGCAGACAGCCAAGATGAATTTCAGCTCTTCAATCAGGCTGATTTCACAAGCCTGCCATCCCTTTGCATGCTCTAAGCTGTACATTTGCAGAAGAGAGCTTTATTGACACTTTGGTGTGATGAAGCATAGATTCAATGTTTGGATGCTATGTTTACTGGTAGCATGAAAAACTTAAAATTCCTTACCATCTTCTGAGCTGCATGAAACCTCCTGTGCAGCCCGACCCAGAGCTGACCTAGAGCAGATGCAGTAGAAGTGTCTGTTTAGCTTGTTAGGCTGTGAAGGAATCTGTCTGCAGGGTGAAGCTTGGGGCTCTTGTGCAAGGTACTGTCAGAGGAATGGTCCTGATGGAGCTTTTCGTTAACTTTGAAATCCATGTATGAGATCTGTCTTTTAATGAATTACAGGATTTGCAAGGAATCCCATTGCTACCATCCTGGGGATGTATGCATTCTTTGCCTGCTAAAGTACTCTTGCCTGCAAGCATGGAATTGATGATAATCATCTGTTTTTACAGTGTATCATATAGCTTGGAGAGGTTTTTTGCTTAGTTTGGTGTTTGGTGGGTTGTGGTTTGCTTGTTGGGTTTTTTTTTGGGGGGGGGGACACATTTGATTGTTTTTTTTTTTTCTCCTCAGTCTCAATATTGTGATCACTTCTCTACAAGTTGAGATGAAGCATCTCTACGTGGTTTTAATAGGTGTCTGAGCCTGCACATTATTATTGTGTTGATGAGATCTGATTGGGCTGGCAGTTATCTACCAGATTTTGTAATAACTGTAGTTCCTGCCACAAGTGCTGTGGCCCCTTGACTCCCATTGCCCTTTATTATTAAGAGATTTCTAATCCATCCCAATTCATTACCTTGGAAACATAAACAGAAGCGTTACTGAAAATGTCTAATAACGACTTTGAGCACCCCACTGAGAGGTAGAGGAGCATTATTACCCCCATTTTACAATTGAAGAGTAAGTTCCAGAGTCCAAGGTTATTCACCAGATCATCTTATGACAAGCCTGTCCTGCCTATATGACTAGGCTATTAACTTGAATTCCTTTGCTGACCTCTAATACAATGGAATCAATTGTCAGTATATGTGTTCTTTTATGTAACCACGTCTGAAACCTTTGAGGTTCACTCTCTATTAAAAACAGTGGTTTAAATCGTGCCCATAAACATTGCCAGCAGTTGCTACAGACAGGCTTCTGCAGCATGAGTTGAATAGCCTTTCTGTGTGATACACTACTTCATTGGAAGGTAGAAGACAGCTGCTGGAGCTTGTTTCTGTATTGTCATTACATGCAGACCCTCTGAAAAGCCCACAGCAAGTTTAACCTGATTGTGACAGTTGCACTGAGAGCTGTGTCCATCTTGCTTTTTCACAGCAGAGGTGAAAAACTGGATGTCTGTTTTCCTTGCTATACCAATGCAAATTCCTAAGCACCAAGAAACCAAGGTACTGGCTTAAAAATTATGAGATTTTAAGACAGTAGCTTCAGTTTTCGCATGTTTTGTGTGAGGAGGAACAAAAGAACTTCAGGTTTGTTTGGTTTAGTCAACTAAATAAAAAGTGTTTTTACAATCCTATTGCAACCACAATTCTGGTAAAATTGCAAGGTATAGAAAAACCTCTCTTGTAAGCCCCTTAAGCTTTGGGGAGGTGATCAAAGAATACTAGACGTTGTTAGCAGTATAGAAATTAAGGAAATATCATGTGGGAGAATGGAGAAATTAAAAATCCCATATTTCTGAAATTCTTTGGCAAAGTATAAGACAGTGAGACAACTTCAAAGGATGCTTGACTCCACACTCAAGCAGTGAATGCTAGGCAGAAGGAAAATAAGTAAGGCAGTGTTATTTTTTGTAGTCAATCTAATTTATTTTGGGTTTTATTTTTGTTAACTGAGGCATATAACATGAACTGTGAAGGTAGAATACTGTACTCTGGGTAAGGGACCAGATTGTGTTCAAACATGGTGATCAACATCAGTTATGCAAGTCAGAGATCTAGAAACAGAAATGCACTGAATGCAACTTGTAAGCCCTGTAATGTTCATTGTGAAGCACAACATATAGGACAACTATAGGACAATAGTACCACTAACTCAGATGCGTGTTCCGTAGCTGCAAGTAGATGTAGTTTCAGTGACAGATAAGTCGGCTACCAACCAAAAGCACGCAGGATAGTCTTTCCTTTGAAACAGAACACTTAATGCGACAGCAGAACTTTGGGGAAAAACTCAGAAAAGACACAGGTAGATTAAAATTCAGGATATAAGGAGGAAAACTCTTAACTAGAAGAGTACGAGAACCACTTATGACTGTGGATTGGTGTGGAAGGTGTATGTAAAGGTGCTAAAGCTGGCTAGAAGTTCATAAAGTCTTTGATATCACAGAAAACATAGGTGAGATAATAGACAAATATGGTGAGGGCATGAGTTGTTCTTTTTGGGGTGGTGGTGGTGGTGGTAAGAGAGTAATAATCAAAAATAGGACAGGTGTTTTCAAGCTTCCCATGCATTAAGACTGGGGGGAGGGAATCTTTAATAAAAAAAGAAACACTTCTGTGAAGGGAAGAACGTATAAGAAGGGAAGGAACAGAGAACTAGGCAATGCCGCTTATTTGTGTCCACATGATAATTCTGCAGACTTTTGGCAAGTACTGTTTCAAGATATGGGATCCATATTTTCTCACCCTGTCACTTGAACAAGATATTTCAAAGGACTTTAGGGCTTTTTGAGAAAAAAAATATTCAATATTCACAGCACTAGGAAACCAGTTTCTGGAGATGGGAAAACTAAATAAAGTATAGAGAAGGACTCTTTTAGAAAGAGATTGAGCTGCTGCATAAACAAGAAATCCAGTGTCCACTTGCAATAAACATTAAACCTGCAAGCCTTAAAGCTGGCAAAATACACAGATTTTCTGGCTGTCTAAAAGGTCTCAGTGGTATACTATTAAAAAAAAAAGAAGTTGTTTGCTATACTTGCTCAAAAGCATGCTTTTGGGAATAGATATGCAGAGTATATAAGAAATAATTATTATTAAAAAGTTTGAGACGTGAGTGTTAATTAAGCTGCAGCCAGGAAGGATGTGGAACATGGCATAATTAACCTTACCCTATTACACTTATTCTGGCAGATAGGTCCAGGAAGAAGGCTTAAAGTGAGAGGCACTGTACAACCTTAGGAAACAAGAAACTGGTCTCAAACTACTGCCTGTGTGAATCAACAGGCCTGGCAGTTTCTACAACAAAGCGTTAGATAGTTTATTGCAGCTGTGGTCTTGCCTGTGAAGAATACCACTGGTTAGGGCAAATATTTATATGAACTATGCTTCCTTGTCTGCAAGACTTGGAGAGAGGCTTGAAGTCCCTGTTAGCAGCCAGAGCAGAGCCGAAGTGGGCAGGGGCAAGACTGAAACTTTGGGAACAGTGAGACAATTGGTTTGCTTTTCTATACAGTATTTACCAAATTGCTAAAGGTTTTTTTTCCCCTCCAGTTTTCTGTTACTGTGGTGGAAATATGAAAGAATTTTTTTTGCGTGCACCTAGACACAGCACAGCCAAATTTGTAACCTTGATCTATGGGCAATCTGTCCTTAGGAAAAAGAACTCCTGCTAGAAAGGCATATCCTAATTGAAGTATCTGCTTCTGCTATTCCAGCATTTAGGGAGCATATTTATTTCCAATGTTGCAGTCCTAAGAGAAACAATGTGCTGATCTAGGTACAAAAGTCAAGTACCTGTTGTCATTTACTCTGTTAACAGAGTGGCATACATTACATATGAATGCCAGAGGAATATCATGAAATGCAAGATTAGGGAGCAAATGGCACTGACTGGGAGCAAGAAGTGCTGTTTTTGTTCCTCCATGGTGATGTTTACACAAGTCTAGTGAATCAATATTCATAAAGTACTAGAAACCGGCTGTTGAGAGCTCAGTGTCTTCATCACTTTATGCTGAATTCAAGGTAGCAGTTTGTATCATTGCTGGTACCCACCTACCATGTTGCCAGGCACTCTGGTGTGAGCATTTCTCAGTCCTTCCTGCATGAGTTCTTTAAATTTACTTCAAAACTATGGATATATGCCCCTGGTGGGTAGGGCACCTGCTTAAAGTGATTCACTAGGTAGTTAGTTACTCAGACAAACAAGAGTGCTATTTCCTGTAGAGACTGAGAGCATTTGTAACCACTGCAGTCACTAGCACAGGTCAGAGAAAGTTCTCCCCTACCCCAGAGACAAGCACTGAAATCTTGTCTTCCCCCACATTCAGAGGATCTACTTAAGTTTCTTTTATACAGGGTTAACCTCTCTTATGGACCTTTTAAACGTAATTTTCTTCAGTAGATTTGATCCAAACTTGTTAGTTATTTGACATAAATGATGCTACATATTCTTAGTAAATTATGATTCATCAAAGTTACCTGCCTAGATCTATGCATGAATGTCTTGCTCACGCTTTCATCCACAAAGGCAGTAGTCAAAACCTCCACAATAATGCTGACCATCAGGTAAAATTCTTACTCATGTTGGGTGGTAATCACATCAAGCCTTTTGAAGCGCTTTCCTTGAAAGTTGTTCTAGCAAACAAGAAGTCCCTTCAAGCTTCTGGAATCTAAATGGGCAAACAAAACCGAAAAGCTGAAAATGCCTGCCTCTACCTCATCTGAACTTTGCTGTTAGTAGAAACATTCAACTATAAGCCTCCTGCTAACAGAGAGCTTGGTGCACTGAGAAAGCTGTACTAGAAATGACGATGCATACTGGCAGATGATACAAAGTGAAAGGAATGGAAAGCTCATGGGAGGAAATGGTGACAGATGGATTCAAGAGTAAAGCTGAGAATTTGGCATTTGAGGCAAAGCTTAAATGAATTGTGAAAGGCTCCTCCAGTAAAGGATGCAGCTGTCTCATGTTATCTACCTAATCTTCCATCTCCAGGAGCATAAGATCTTTAATGAATGATGGTGGACTTGTCTTGTATGTGTTAAATAACACTCATAATGTCCAGTATCTTTCTTTTTAAATATCAGAAGACAGACTTCCTCACAAGATAAGGCTTCCCATAGTCTTCCTTGAGAGGGAAGCTGTCTATTCACCAACCTCATCTTCCCTGGAGGAGCTATACACAGATTAGGTCCACCAGTATTTTTGGGGTGGTTCATATATTATGCTCATATATTATGCTCATATTTACCTCATTTTTAATAGAGTGATTAAATGAGCATACCTGAAGGTCAGGGGTTTCACACAGCTGAGAGTACTCTTCCCAATACTGGTCCAACTATCTTATATGATAGTAGCTCTGGGTATACTTGCTGCTGTCAAGACAGAACTTTTGCGGTAATACATATGGTATTGTGATAACTAATAGGTTATTAATCAGTGATAAAGAACTGCCTGAATTCTTACAAGAGAAATACACCATGTGTTCCTGTGTTCCTGTTAGTAAATGCTAGTCTGGATTCTATCTAAGCTCTTGTTCAGTTCTTGGCTCAAAATGGAGGTAGGATGAGGTCAAATGCAAATGCAGTTGCTCACAGCAAGTGATTTTCCACAAGCATTGAAAAATTACCCATTTGTTCTAAAAAAAAATTTAGAAACAAAGGCTCTTGTATGAATTTGGATAAAACCTGTTGGTCTAGTGATGTCATAGCATATATTGCTAATATAACTTTTGATTTTAAGCATCTCATATATTGCTGCCTCATCTCCTCTCTTTTTACTGTGCACACGTACACAGTCTAGATATATCAAGGGTATAAAAATAAAAATGTTTATCACAGGTGGTGATTTCTGTTTGGCTTCCTGCCTCGATAAGTAGGTAGCAAATGCAAGTGAATAAATAGCACATTTGTTTATGTCCCCACACGTTTGTTTAAATCCCCACATAACACATATAGCATTTGTATTGTTCTTCGTGAAGATCCTTGGGGTGAGGAAAAGCTACAGCTGCTCTGAACACCCATGGCAGAGCATTTAAACGAATAGCAGAAAGTAAAGCTCTATGTCTTTTCAGTTCTTTTCACATGTCCACTTGTTTTGAGAAGAGGGTTGGTCAGAAAGCAACAATTATATTTGCAAAACTGTTTGAGGTTTAAAACAGAGAACAGTTTTGCAATGCAGCAGTCATATGACCTTTTATAATTTTGCATAGTATTGATTCACTCTGACATAACTAATTATATGTTGGGTCTGAAACTTTCATTGGAGTATGGGAGATTATATTCTCAAAGTTTGTTTCCTCTGGTATATAATACTTTTCTATCTTGCCTACTATCGGTAGTTTTAATATATATATAAAATAGGCAAAATGGCACAGTTGTTGCAGAATGGCTCTTAAAGAACAGAAAAATTCAAGAGAGATAGTAAATGGAGTCTGAAGCCTCAGTCATCCACAATTTCAATCAGTTAGGCTATTAACTATTTGGGATAAGACTTTCTCATTTTGATCAGTAAGTCTACTCTGGACTGAAAATACCAAGTCAATAGTGCTGACGTTGAAGTGTTGATTTGATACTCACAGAATTTGTAACGCTTTTGATGAACCAATCAGTGACTGTCTTCTGAAATCATAGTCAAGAAATTACTAGATTTTTAAAGATGTTTTTAGAAAGTGAGTCTGTTTCCCCTCTAGTTTAACATGCCTTGAAAAAGGCAGAGGACATAGTTCCTATCCAAGCACAAGACTTACTGCAATTCAAGACCAAAAATTGATTAAACTATGCTTATAAAGTCAATATGGAAGTAAACCAGCTGAGACTTGTATCTTTCCCTTCCTTGCTATACTGAAGAAAGATTTCTTTCTGATCATTGACTGGCATACATTTAGTTCTGAGAGTGTGAGGAAAGAGAGAACTAGTACTTTGAATTTTTAAATTCCATTACCTTTATAGTTCATAAACATTTTTAAAGACACTGTTAACACCCAGTACCCAAAGTGCTGATGTTTTCTGAGAAATTTTCTCCTAAAACAAACAAAAAAAATTCATTCCTTAATTTTGGGTGTGGAATACTTTTCCATTACACCTAGTGATACTCATACTGACATATTAATATACCCTTACATCAGCATCCTATTTCTACTTGGCCCAGTTAACTCTTAGAAAAACAAATATTTCTAAACCAGCATAATTTTCATTGACTCTGGCATGAAATAACCAAGCCACAGCATCTGATGGTGCGAAAGAGCTCAGCTTTCCCTGCCTTGCCAATGTCAAGCGTCAGCCTTCCACGTGTTTTCGTGACACAGTCTTGTAGGAGTCAGCAGAGTGCTGCACAGACTTTGGCCTGAACAGCTGGATGACTGACTGAATCTGCTCACTGACTTCAAATCACATGTTATCAGTGAAACCTTTGCTGCTGTGTTTCCTTTCATTGTGTCCTTAAGCTGACCATTTCCTGCTCATGTCCTTTAAGCAGAGAATATACAGAAGATCAGGGTCAGCCCCAAAGCTGCAAATGCTTCACTTATGGTTTGGGAAGATAAAGCTGTTGTTTTAATAAGGTTTGAACAAACATAAAAGTTGCCTACACTACTTTTTTTTTTTTCTTCCCCCCCCCCCCCCCAATACAGTCACAAAGAACTGATCATTAAAAATTCCTTCATCATCAATTTTTATCCAATACTGACCTGATTAGAAAAAAAAAATGTGATGTGTAGTTCCAGCTGTGATAAACACAAGCTATTACAATCTGGTGAAGGAACCAGAATGTTTTTAATGACCTACACTGTAATCTAAGCCAAGCAAATATAATGATTCACCCAGGGAAGATAAATTATTGCCTGGAAAAATGCCAAAGCATTTTAATTTGTAACTCCAACATGTCTCTCTTGGAACAAATTGTAAAGTGTCTGGGATATGAAGTATTTTCCAAATTGTTATATAACTTCATAATTCACAGTGTTTTTTTTTTCCCTTTCCTCATGCAGTACATGCATGTGTATGCTTAATCTAGACCAAAAAAATTTGCTTTAAATAGCTATTTGAGCAGCACTTTGCCATAACTCTATGGGAAAAAAAAACAACAAACTAGTTCTTGCTTGTGATAGTCAATAACAGTCAAGATTTGAAGTTGGAGCTGCAGCAGGTGTCAGAGGGCCACTTGTCACCACAGCTTGGAAATGTGACAAATTGTCAGAACCAGTAGGATGTCCTAGGCTGTTATTAGCCATCTGTTCACAGTTCTGGATGGGTCAGCTGCCTGGACTTGACCAAAGCCACCCCTTAATTAGAGAATTCATGGTTCCAACCAATTTGCAACTGATTTTGTTTATTGTTTATAAAAGTAAGGTGTGTCACACAGCACAGGACAGGCTTGTTCCTGGAATTTTGTGGAAAGTGTGGTATACAATTGAGGATCAGACTTCTGGAGCTTTCACTGGGCATGAAGTGGATGTGTCTGCAACGCTCTGATTACTTTCACTTTTTGTAACTTCTCTTCTAACATCAAAACTTTCAGCCATGCAGGAGCAGCTCCTGTTTGCCTGTGTATGTTTAGTGTGTGCATCCTTAGAGTAACTAGACCAGGTTACTCTTACAAAGCCTCTCCTGAGCTCCCAACACTCACAAGTGCTCATCTTTGTTCCTATAACTGTTCCATGAGAAGTCACTCTCTCCTCAGAAACTTGAAAGATCAATGACTAAAGATAGAGTAGGATAGTAGTGTGTCCCACTCTTCTAGCAGAGTATGTTTCATGATGTTCCTAACATTTCTAAGGCAAACTAAGTACTTGAAAATAGAACTGGATTTCGACAGCTCTAGCAGACTTTCCCTTTCTTCTGTGAAATCTGAAAACATTCTTTAGCTAATTTGAGTTACTCTGCATGCCAAGGGAAGTTGGGATGAGGTAAGAATAAGGTTAAAAAACTTTTATACATTGGTAGCTATCTAAAACAGTTTCTGATATTCATTAGTATAGAAGAATCCTAATAATTCTATTAGTATTTTCTTGAAATTTCTTAGTGTATAGGATGCATTTCTAGAACAAGCCTGACTCACTCAGACTGCTTTTACTTGTCCTATAATACCCCTCTGGATATCAGTAACATAAAAGGTTTTTAAAATCAATAAAATAACTGTGTATGTTTTATGTATGATGTATAACAAAATATAACATGGGAAATTCCAGCTTCAAAGAGTATAGTAACACAACTGTTAATGTTGTGGTAGGTGCTTTCACATATCAAACCTGCCAGGTTTTTTTTGGAAGATAAGATGAAAAATGGTTTGAGGAGTACTCACTACCCCAACAGCTGTCCACCTGCTCTCTGCCTAGCAGCCAGAACCTATTGCTCAATGCTGAGAAAAAGAGCAGAGAGCCCCAAGCTGTGCCCAAGGAGAAGGAGAGATGGGTCTGCACTTTGGTGAGTGGTGGCTGAGGATAAATTTGGCAGCCAGTGGAGGAAGGAAAGAAAAGGCCAAGCTCAATCAGCAATATACTGTAGGTATTCTGTGGAAGTCTGAGCTAAGCTGCCTTCTATAGAACAGTGGCTGTAGTGCTGGCAGTCCTTGCCAGAGTGACGGTATAATACAGAATGGTACACACACGGGATAAAGAATGATATGTTAAGTTGGTGTCTTAAAGTACAGGTGTCATGATGACATGCAAAGGTCTGGATGGAGCGTGTAGGTGCTGTTAGCTCATACTTTCTCTGTGGTGTTTGCTGTTTCCCATTCTGATAAGGATTTTTTTTTTTTTTTTTTGGAAGAAAGGCAAGATGAAAGGTAATTCAGAAACTGAAAATTGAATTACATTTTCCTACTGAAGTTTTAAATTATTTTAATATTCATCCTTATTGTTGTGTCACTTTTATTTACTGTGGGTTGTGCCATATGGCAATAGAAAAGATTGCATTCAGTGAAACTTTTCTTTGGGAAAAAATGGTTGCAAAGAAGGCTAGAGGTCTGCAAAACAAGGCTAGTGGTAGGCTGAGGGGTGATGGTTTTAAAGAGAAGAAGGGTAGAATTAGATTAGATATTCATAGAATCTACCAGGTTGAAAGAGACCTCCAAGATCATCCAGTCCAACCTAGCACCCAGCCTTATCCAATCGACTAGACCATGGCACTAAGTGCCTCATCCAGTCTTTTCTTGAACACCTCCAGGGATGGCGACTCCACCACCTCCCTGGGCAGTCCGTTCCAATGGCAAATATTATGATGAAGTTATTTACTGTGAAGGTAGTGAGGCACTGAAATACTTTGCTTGGAAATGTCGTAGAAGCTCCTTTCCTTGGAAATGTTCAAGGCCAGGTTAAAAGGGCCTTTGAGCAACCTGATCTAGTGGAAGGTGTCCCTGCCCATGGCAGATGGGTTGGGATGAAGTGATCTTTAAGGTCCCTTCCAGTTGAAACCATTCTGTGATTCTGTGACACTCAGCAAAATACTATAGTTTTGTGCTGATATATTTTTACTAATATATGAGGTAATTGTCAGTTTCCACCTCTAATCTTTTGTCCTAGATAGCTACTCTTAGCCTATTCTAAATAGTAATGGAGAAAATGAGAGATGTGTACAAAGCTCATAGTATTCAGATGCCTATGCAATAACATTTGATTATCTTGGACCTTCTTGGGGAAATCAAGGAGTGAAAAAGTTTATAATAAGTATGTATCACGTAAGAAATAGTAAATGAATTCTCATTTGTCTGATCCTTACCAAGAAGCTGAGATTGTGTCAGTCTACATAATCTGCATACCTCTCAAAATTTTTACAAACTTCTCTTAATTTTAGAAAAGCTTGTTTCAGTGGAAACCAGACAAAAAGGAGTATGTCAGATATAGCAAGTAACTGTCTTCTTGCCTCAGTGGGTGTAAATTCACAGGAATCCTCAGAAGACACTTAAAATCAGTATGACTGAACAAAACTGTATTTGAATGGTTTTGATCTTGATTTACAAATTAATAATACAATTTTTTGGTAATCTGTTAGTATCATTTATCTATTAACGATCCTAACATACTGGGGAGTATCCCAAGTGGTTCAAAAACATTGCAGGGTAAAGAGAAAATTGATGTGTATGGACACAAGTCATCTAGTATGTGTATGTATGCAAAATTTAGTGGCTTTAAAAAAGGTTTGTGTTTTTTGGATTTTTTTTTTTAACGTAGTAACTAGCAGTTTGTCTTGTTTTTAAACTGTTTATTAAAAGATTTTGACTCAACTGGAGCAAGGAGTGTCCAAAGTCTTCTTTTGTTGAAGGATAACTAATTTGCCCTCAAAGGAAAGAGATTTATATTTCCTAGTAATAGTGGAATGTCTGGACCACAGAATGAGTCTTATAAACCCTGTTTTGTAATGCACTCTGCCAGTACTGGATTGTCAAGTACTGTTTCTTTTTTCTTCTGTTTTTCATGCATTATTAGAAGGGGAGGATCACACAGCAAAGGGAACAGTGGTGTACCATAACCACCATTGAAATAATAGGAGTCTGAGAAACTGTGAGCACAAGGAAAGGGAGGGTATTCAGGCTGGAATTTAGCCTTCAAAGGCCACATAAATGGTCCTCTTGGTTTTCAGTTCAGTTGGTTTCATTCTGCTGTGATCCAGTATCACAGGATATTAGGGGTTGGAAGGGACCCAAGGAGATCATCAAGTCCAACCCCCCTGCCAGAGCAGGACCACACAATCTAGCACAGATCACAGAGGAATGCATCCAGACAGGCCTTGAAAGTCTCCAGAGAAGGGGAGTCCACAAGCTCTCTGGGGAGCCTGTTCCAGTTCTCTGTGACCCTTACAGTAAAGAAGTTCCCCCTTGTGTTGAGGTGGAACCTCTTGTGCTGCAACTTACACCCATTGCTTCTTGTCCTATCACAGGGAGCAAGTAAGAAGAGCCTGTCCCCCCACCCCCAACCAGCCTTCAGATGTTTATAAACGTTTCACTTCTGGTCACTGGTTATGCTTGAATGTTAGCCAGACATAGTCAGTCAGATGCCTATTGCTACCGGTTCTTTAAATGTGCCAAAAAAAATATAGCTTGATCAGCTAATCCATAAATACAAACAGCAAATTTTAAGGCTCTTAGAGGTTTTAGAGTGTACAAAATACTTTACTTTGAATCTTGCTCTTCCAGTTTTAGATTAAAGCAATAAATATTTCCTCTGACAATCAAACTCAGCATACTGGAAATCAATGAAAAGTAAATACACAGCATCAAACTATGCCACTTGTGTTAAGCACTAATTGGCCTATTAGCTATGTCTGTCAGGTTGGGCTAAATGAATACCGAACATGCTGTGAATATGAAATCCATGCTGGGAATGTATTTGAGTTTCTTTTAATTATTGTTTTTAACTATTACATTTACAGTAGTGAAAAGTGGAGCTGAAGTTCACATTGCGTAACTGGGCTCTCTCTTTCAAATAAAATCCATATTGAAGGTTTCAAAGTTATTAACACCTGGCAGCAACTTGGACTCTAAATATGGATTGACCAAAGCATAATAAAATAAAAAATGGTGAAGTATTAAAGATGTCTCCATGTGGTGACTATGCTTACAAGGGTATTTACATATGAATAGATCTATCTGTATGCAAAAACGTACCTTGAGCTGCATAAATTATTCACAATAATTCAGCCTCATTACCCAAAATTATGTTGATCTGAAGATACTTTATACTGTATTTTGCTCTTATAGCCCTGTATTTTGAATTCCTGTATTTAACAACCATTGCATACAGCAATTAAGTGCTTAAGCATTAGTAGTGTCTCAGATCAGTATATACGTTTCAGTGTGCTGTGCTATTCTTACATGATGGGGAAGGAGCTTCAGTCATGAATGTCTGTCTTCTCATGCATTTGAGCTCAAGTATTCTTCATATTCAAACATAGGGTCTTTTATTCTCCTTTTGTAGTTTAATTACATGTGTCAATCTTCTCCTTGAATATCTAATTTCACTGAAATTGTTAGTAATTCTATCTTGACATATGCAGATATACCGGGAAAAATACACAGAATGTCTGGACTTGTTAGTGAATTAGAAAACTAATGTCAAATTTATCTTTTGAAAAGTGTGAATTCAGAGTGTAAAAAGGATGATTTAAATTGTCTGGTTAATTCAAGCTTCTTGAACCAGTTCCAGTCATCCTGTCATTTTAAAAATCTTTGTTAAGATTAAAAGGTTTTCATTGAGAAATGAACTGGGCAAATTTTGCTCAAACTGTCAGTAATAGCAGCTGCTTCTCCTTTACAAATTATCTGTAAAGTAAGACATATTTGGGAGCTTTCAGCAGAGAAGAAAACATATCACTTGCTATAGTGGCTAGCTTTCCATTTCCCAGTAAAAGTCATTCTGTTCTCTTCCAGAAACTGATTTCCAATTGTTTAAATGCAAAATGATAAAACAGGGACTTCTGCCTTCCTACTTCGGCTAAGTGCAATGTAGCACATGAAGAAAGAGTGTACTGAGTGACTGGCTTATACTCCATGGAAGTAATCTCTGGACCAGTTACGAATTATAGGCCATGAACTACTGAACAAAAGATACATTTGAGCTGTTTGTTTAAGCTAAGATTTAAGATTTCTATCAAATTGCTTCAGCTAGCTGTTCACTACCTAATATTTGTGGTTGGTGACCAGATGACTGAAGAGGAGAAATCAGGCATTCAAGAAAGCTGTAATAAACATTCCTAGGCATGAGCTTTTGTACAAGTACTCATGAGATTTCTTGTTTTCCACAAGCATTTTGGCTAAAAACATACTCACGTGTTTTCTGAAAGTAAATACAAAAGGTCATAAATACCACTGAGGTGAATTAATGTTTTTTAGTGTAATACATATCTCTGAGTACTTACTTTGCAGTATTCACCCATGTCTGAATAGTAGCAAGGGAACTCTTGGAATGCACATGTTCTTTACCAGCAGGAAAACTAACAACAAAATATATCTGTGGTAGAAGGGTTCATACCTCTAGATCTGAGTCTGCCACGTATGCAAAAAACACAGGAAACAATAAAACCAATGGAGAAAAAGTTCACTGTGCCTGGGAAAGGCTGAAGTAAAACAACATTAAAAGTAAATCACATTTAAACTATGCAAAAAAGCAGTGTATAAACTGCTAAATGCTACTGAGGGACTGGATGTGTTCACAGCTGCAGCTGCTGATTTGTGATACTAGGCCATGCAAATATTCTTCTAGGGACAGATACACTACAGAAAGAAAATACGTCTAATATTTAAAAAGTATGATATGGGGCAGCTTTCATTTGTGCAAGATAGAAACCTTGACTCTGCAAGGAAAATTATTAGGTAGCAATTCTTCACCTAATATTGCTGAGGTATGTGTCTTCAAAAATTACCTTCAGAAATGCTAATTTTAATAGAATTGTTGCTGTTGACAATTTCCTATGTATATTTTAAATGATTCATCGCAGTGTTGCAGGGAAAGCAGGCAAATAGGAGCTCTGGGGACTTCCTGGACCTTGCTGACTGAACACCCAGTTTTTCCTCAGTCTGACAGGTACTTTGTACAGACTGCTGAGCTGCTTCTAGAAATTAAATTGGAATTTTAGAAACCCTTTAGTTTTTGTAATCAACTTACATTGCATAAAAGGCTGTTAAAATATTCATATGTCATCATTTATACACTTCTGTCTACAAATGAGTCTTCTTTATATTATTTTTTCAATAAGTAAATGAAAATATAGCAGTTATTCAAAAGAAGTTGCCTGCTCTAAAGAAGTGCAGAATGCCTGTAACTCTTGTGTCCTTAATAAAGGAAGGGAAAAAAAAAGTAAGATTCTTTNAGAGAGAGTGATTTGCCATTGGAATGGGCTGCCCAGGGAGGTGGGCAGAAAAGTCAAGAAACGACTGGATGAAACACTTGGTGCCGTGGTCTAGTTGACTGGCTAGGGCTGGGTGATATGTTGAACTGGATGATCTTGGAGGTCTCTTCCAACCTGGATGATTCTGTTCTATTCTAACCTGCAGTAATACACTGGTCAAGAATGAATCTTTTGAATTTGTCCTTAAAATTTACTTTGGGTTGGAAAAAGTGAAGATTAAAAGCATCAGGGTAGCATGAAGAAAATTTATATTCGGGTAAGAGCAAAATAACCATTTATTTCCCTTTGACATTCTTACACTTTTTTGACACTACTTGTGGCCTAGGACAATCTTATTTGAACACTCTTTTAACATTTGTTAATTTGGCCTTCAACACATGCATTATTGATATCAAAAGTCCATTGTTTTAGAAACATTTTGCCTTTGAACTTTGTATTGTTATCTGCCAAACCAAAATGACAATCAAATAATTCTCTCTTTTTTTCTTCTGTCCTCCCACTTTTATTTTTTTTTTCCAACTTCCTTGCTTTTTATTATTACTGTTATACTGAAATGACTTTATCACAGTGGAACATAAACAAGAGATTAGGTATCTCATCAGGATTAGCTTCACAACCTCTCTCCTTTTCACCCCCAAAAGCTCAATGACCTGCTAAAATATGGTATCAGCTGAATTTTCTTTGGCCAGCTTGGTTCACTTGAGTTGACACTAGCAGGATCAAACTGCAGCAGGCTGTCAGCATAAGGGATATCCTTTGAAAAACAGAAGTTTTTCTTCTTTAGAATGAGAATTTTTTTCCTAACCTTTTCTCCTTTGTATTTTGGATTCCCCTTCTCATCTTCACAGAAGGAAAAAAAAAACCCTTTGAGTATCTCCTGTTGACCTCACTTTCTTGCTCTCTAATACAGCAATTATATATTGAACACTTCAATACAATTTTACAATTCAATACAATTACAAATCTATTTCAAAGATAAAAAAGCATATTACAATGTTTCTGTATTTTAAAATTCAGATCTCAAAGTTCAGAACATTTTGCTTTTCAGTTTGCAGCACATTTAGGTAACTGAAAGATAACTCCTAAAAATTATGCTGGTTTTAAATCTGACATTAACATTGCTTTTTTTTTTTTCTTAACTTCATTTAGAAATCAGTGACTAATTCATTTTGGAAGATTACTCTGCTGATGAAACTGCATAAAAATGTGTGCACGGAAAAGTTTTTCTTGGTGAAAGACTGCTCTTTTCTGGAGGGAAAGCCTGTAGTTGCATGACATGTGCCTGTCTTTACGTGTACAGTCAGATAAAAATATTTACACAGTGAATGACTACATCTGCTGTGACAGGCACAGTGAAGTTCTGTCTCTCCATTAAGGATACTATCTTTACCCCTTATAAACATGTGTCTAAATATACTATTTGGTCCCGAGGGCATCATGAATTCGGAAGAGAGTAGAGCTTTCCAGTTGATTAATTTGTTCTGCTGGTGCAACTGCACTGATGTGAAAGGATTTTAGGGAAGAGCTAAGCCTATGGAAACTGACAGTGATGGAAGTTTGCAAATCTTGGGAGGAATTCATTATTTAAAAAATAATTTATTTTAATTACAATAGAAATTGAATTGTGTTATGGGCCATACAGCTTGGGGCTGTATGATAGTAAAATATGAAACTTGTTGGTATGGAGATAGTGCTACACTCCACAAATTCAGGGTTAGAGGATTCAAAATTAGAAATGGAGGTAGGATGGCTTTTGCTGCTTTAGGCAGTCAATATAGATTCCATGCAGCTGCATAGATACAATCCGGTGGAATTACTAAAACTGGAATATTTTGATTTGAGGTTTCCTGGATGAACTCAGACAGTAATTTTAATTTAGTGCTATTTTCATTGTTGTTTCGCAGATTACAGTAGCTTCTTCCACGTGCTTTGCAACTGTGCAGGAGAGTGAGTTGGATACAAAAGGAAGACCTATAAATAAACATGTAGCCTGGCAAGCTCAGCAGGGTGTCAGAGAGTGTGTTGACCCACTAGTAATGAGGTGTATGAATTTTATATCTCTGATATCTCTTCAGTGAACTGTGTGTGACACTATCATGTAACAGTTATAAAATCCTCAGTTTCTAGTCTTTGGAAATGTTTTATAGTTTACTGACAATTAGCTTAAAAATAGCAATTATTTTAGATTAGTGGATAGCACGATAGTTGGAAACAATATCACTATAAAAGACATTTTAATCCTAGAAACGTAATACACAGAGCTATATTATATAAATACAGGAAAATATGTCTGTACTAGCTGATTTTTTAATGTTCTGTATCTATGAAACTCAAAGGGAATGTTTTATGATCCCATTTCTTGCTTCTAGGATATTCTGGTTTTTTGTTTTAAACATTTCAAGAGATATTATCAACTCTTAAGTACGAGGCTTGGTGGTTGCGGGTATAAATGTTATATATTATGGCATATAAATTTTCAGTGAGTTGCCATCAGTGAACCTGCTCCTCCTACTTCTAGATGCTTTCTGCAACACCTTCTAACAGTGTCACTTTGTGACAAGTCTACATACAGGTGTGGAAGGAAAAACCTGTGTGAAAGCTAATGGTTACCGAGCTTGCCAACAACCAACTAACAAAGGCTCCTGCCTCTGCCTCCAGCCACAACATCAATAGGCAGATAACACTGGATGTCTTGTGAATGCTCTGGGCTCAGTCCCTTGATCTAGCTCTTGATCCTTCATCTGAGGCTCACTTCGAGGGCACATTGTATCTATCCAGTTCCTGCTTCCCACCACCTAGGCCAGTTTTGCTTTAGGCCTGCATATGCTTCCTCAGCCACTCCCAGTGCTGTGCTGACCTTCTCCCTTACCTCTTGACCTGCTCTCCTGGAGCACATGGTTTTCTTCCCTTGACCTCTGACAGTACCCTCCTTTTGCCTTTTCACCTTAGTTCTCTGTGAGTGTAGTACCTAACCCTTTAGTTACCTGGAATCCAGTCCAGTGCCCGTGTGCCACTGTAAAAAACTCTGTCCTCTCAGTGAATGCTAAAACCAGCCTTGAAATCACTCCTCAGTGGCTTGTTCTCACAACAGAAGTTTTTACACAGGAAATTAATGCATGATGGAAGCCACACGGACCAACTTTTCTTTCTTCTTTTTTTTTTTCCTCTTGAAATAAAACAAAAAAATAAAATTGTTCTGTGCTTTTTTTCATCAAAGCTGGTGTACAGCCTGACCACAGAAAGGAGCTGGAAACAGATATTCCACTTTACTCAGCATAAAGGGTCCCCACGTTGCCCAGACAGATGGAATATGTGCTTTTCTGCACAATATGTGTCCTTGTCAGCAGGATTTTCCAACATTTTAGATGCAATTTAAAATGCATTTTCATGTTGAATTTGTTGCCAAAACTTCTATTAGAGATGTTTGTTTTCCTTTGTGCAGACTTTCCAGACATATCTTTCTCTTTTTGAGATAACTAATGTTGAGCGTGAACTGCTAACGTACAATGATGAGTTACATTTTGCTACTCATGTCATTATAGCTAAACCAATAAACACTGGAGTGGCTTGATTTTATTACAGTACACTGCATACACAGAAGGCAATACTTTAGGGGAGTAATATATTTTGAAGGGATTGTCTGTTAAGTATATCTTCTGAAGTGGCAGCCTGCTGAACCGATGGCTGTTAACATACCTCTCAGTTTTAATTTGCTTTAAAATCTTAATCTCTATAAAAACATTTATAATTTTTTAATCTCTGTAATTTTTAATTGCTATTAAAAATCTCTATGAATTTCTGCACATGTGTGTAACATCCATAGGTTGGCAGACTGAGTGACTGATAATAAGGATACAAAATCTCCCTCTTGTAGGCTACTGCTTCTTAATCTGATCCTGGAAACCCAGATATTGTTTTAAGGCTCTCAAACTTCATTTCTTCAAAAGGAGAAGAAAAACTCTGCTATGAGTCATCAGCTATGGTATGATAGTTATATACACCTTTCAGCTGGACAAGAGCTTAAGAAGATAAAACATGAATTTTTAATATGTTCAGTATGGAAGCTTCACTACTAAGCAAAAAAGAGAGTCACACATTCATTCCTGTTGCCCAAATTACAGAATGAAGTCTTGGCATAAGATGACCAGCTGTAAAGTAATATTTTGGAGTCTTTATGAAGACCATTATAGAGTAGTTCCAACTGGGGAGAGACTTTGGTTAGTAAAAGCTAAACCTCACACTGTAAATAATTGCAAAAACAAAGCTAAATTTCAAATTTTTTATAAATTCTGACTTGGCCTAAGACCTAAGAGTTTCAAGAATTTTTTGACTACAGATAATGCAGACAAGTGATCAGGTACACATCATGTTTTCCAAAGTGACAATCTGCATAAACTTTGAGAGGGTGTCACCTTTACAAGCGTGATCCTACAGATACAGAAAAATAACTACTTATTTACTTATTGGGGAAAATGTAAACAGTGAAAAAAGCTGTCAGGGACATGAACTTGGTAAGGGGATTGATCTATTAGATGTTCTCTTATGCCTGGAACAGGGGCTATTCACAAGCATAACTGGACAAAATGCAATATCCATTGTGGACACATTATGGTCTGTTCTCTATTAAAATTTGATTGGAGCTAAGATTTTGCTCTCATTTGACAGGAAAACATACTAGGATAAGGGGGAAAAAAAAAGACTACACCTTAAAACTCCCAGGCATTCTCAGATACTCAAGAGATAAGTACAGTGTTACACATGAAAACAAAATAAGGCAGATAAAGGAAATCAGGTATTTTCTGTCTTTGATTTCTGTGGAACTGAATCTTCGAAATAAACTTCCTTACTGTCATTCTTAGAAGAGGTGAAGGAGTATGAGTAGGAAAGATAGCAGCCATGTCATGTAGTTACCAGTGCCCTTCTAATTAAAACAAACCCCAACAATCAGACAGGGCCCCATGTGGTTTGTTGGTTACGCCGTCTACTGGTGGTGCCTATAGGTGGTCAGCCTATGTCCTCCCATTTTTAGCCAAGTCTGTTATGTTTACAGAAGACAATGCTGAAGACAACATTTCTAAAACTACAATTTGAACACAAAGACATACACTTTCATATGTTCCATTCACACACTGGTAGCTTAATTATTCCCTATTAAATAAATGGAACTAAATGAAATACATGGAAGGAGTAGCTTCCTGTATGATAGTTGTCCCAGGCTCCAGTCAAGCTTGTTATTTTCCAAAAATACATCAAAGATGAGTAGATCCTGAGGCTCTTAGGTTAATAATATGTATCTAATAAAAGACTATTTTATGGAATTCATGACACTTTGGTGATGTAAGTTGGTAAAGGGAAGGCAGAGAATGTCATTTAAAGCAAGCAACTTTAATGAATACTCTGAAGTCTGGAAATAGTGTACTTACCAAAATAATCAAAATGATGTAGGGATGTTTGGCATATTCTGATTTAATGCAGTTTTCTCTTATTTTCAAGTTCTGCAAGAGGTGATGCACATGGAAAATCTGTAGATAAGAAAGAGAAACATTTCTGATACAAAGTGCCTTTTAAAATGACTGTAAGCCAGTAATCATACAGTCATAGACACAGGATCACAATTTGTAAAGCAATTTAAAACTAGTTTCAATTACATTCTCAACCATTTTGCACTCAGGAGAATGAATGTTCTTTGGACTGGTATAATGCTAATTTCTCTTGTTGCTGTTCTTTACTATAACCATATGTGAAGGGAAAGATGTGGGTTTTGTTTAGTTTTCATTTCTTACAGCTATTTTGGTGCTCCAAAGCCTCTAGTGCAGATAGATCTGGCCAGTCACTGGAGAGCCCTTTGTGTAATCCATTTCTCCCTTGGGCATAGGGTGGCATCAGCCATGCAACTGTTTAAAACTGATCCCTTGAGCCGAATGCACTTATTTTTTTTCTTCCTTGTAATTCTTGACCCTGTTTCTGAGAAAAACCTTTCTTAGCAATTAAATAATTTTACTCACACTGTATTATCAGATCTAACCTTGAAGGACTTCATTTGCTTATTCTACCTTTTCAGAAGCTGGTGGGGGCAACAATGGGTTGTAAAAGGCCAATTTCCTGCCCTTCATGCTGTTGATTGTCTGACTGGTCTGTAATGTATGGCTGTACAGGCCCTACTGCTTCCACTTGCTATGCAAAGCAGTGAAGATCTTTAAGTTGCACAGCTGTAAGAATGTTTAAAGTTATAATTACTGAGCAGGTTTTTTGGTCAAATCTTTGTGACATTGTGAAATGAAGGAAAGGGTAGGCAAATTTTATTTGCCTACAACAACCATATCTTATCAGTGGGTGAATTCTTGCACTGGGTACCTTTCTGATGATGAGGAAAAAGACTAGGAGGGTAATAAGTAGTTGCGAAAGAGCAGAAGAATCATTCTTTCCTTCAATTCTGCACTACCTCTAATGTGACCTTTTTCTCTACGTTATGCAATCCTTAGAATTTGAGAAAATTTCTTAATGTTTAAGACAAGTGGGAGGAAGTGATTCAGAGGAAGAAGTAAGTATATCTTAAGGCTCTTCTCTGCTGGAAGCAGGAGAAGACAGAACTGAGATTTGGAAATGTCAAACAATATATGTGCGTGCAGGGCTGAAAATGAAGAAACATTAGAAAATATTGGTTCTCAGACTGAACATGTATGCATGTTTTGAAAGTATGGAATTGCTACTTGTGAAATATTTTCTTTATTACTCAGTATCCCTCCACCTAATAGGTCTACAAGACATACCTCCATGTATTGTCATTTTGAAATTTCACAAGGAGAAATAATCTTGCCAATATGTTTTCCATCCCTGCGCATTAGTGTCCCAGTTGAATGCATGGCCAGCTTCATTGTGGTCAGCCTTGTGGCCAGCCTTCTTTCCCTTTCTTCTCCCATTTCCTTTCTATTGTGGAAGAATACAATAGAAGCTTCATAAAGAGGAAAGTACTTCAAGTATTTAGGGTGGACCAAACACTAATTCAAGACCAAAGAGGACATTCATTCAAATAGCAAGATATAAAACTTAAGTTCTTAACTAAAAATATCTGAGCTTGCCCTAGATGTAACATGCAGCAGTAGTCTGTGTTAATGCTTTTTCCCAAGTAAAATTATTCAGTATAAGTAATCACAGATATACACTTGAAAAAGTAACTATGTGGCATGTTTCTCTTTATGATATCACCTCATCTTCTCCCATTCCCTTACTTTTTATTTACTTTAAACACAGATTGGACCCAGACACCAAATGGTGAAAACAATCACCCAGAAGCAATAATGGAAGATGTGGTCTGAAAGCCTCATTTTCACAGCAGTTTTGCTAACTGTTTTTCAAATGCTCAATCTGATCAAGGTGTTTGGGTTATATGGAAACACTACAGTTGTCTAGAAGTAGAAGATTACAACAGCTGGCTAAGACATTTTGCAAAACTACTTCGTATTTTCAAGATGTTTAATTAAAAATTATTTTGGATATCTCTGTGCTGCACTGCATAAAACATCGGCGGGGGGGAGGGAACTTGACTCTAAAATTATTTTGCTGATTCTAAGATATGTATGGGCACTGAATATTTTGATAAATGGATCCTCCATAAACCTGTTCTGAGACAACCTTTGGATTGTGATACTAAGATACAAGACTTCCTCTTGTCTAGTTGAAAGGCATCCCTGCCCATGGCAGGCAGGTTGGATTAGATGATTTCTAAGGTCTCTTCTCCCCTAGGCCACGTCATTATGTGATTCCTCAGGGTTCTTTTTTTAATGTAATTGTGTGTGTTAGCCTCTAATGAAGTGCGAAATCTCACTGATTGTTCAAGAAAGTCGTGAGGAGTCCATCATATGTAATAAAGACAGGGCTTCTGACTGCAGTATATCAGTACAACAGGAATATAGGAAGAAGATGCAGATGTGATTTGGTACAGTCGAAGTAGCTGCAGGGGAGTCTGAGATATTTAGGTCATAAGACGAACAAGAATATTGCTGTAGGTAAGTAGGATCTGAAATTCTTCCCACATAATGACAGACTTACTTTGATGCTCAGACAATGCTTATATGGGGAAACGATACATTACCATCCTTCTTACCTACTTGTTTACAGTCCTGCAAGTTTTGGTTGTTCATTTGTAGACAGCTGAATGATCCCATTGTAGTTGCCGCTATGGGAAAGAACATGTGCGAGCTAATTAGAACAAGCTCTGTGACCCTCAGGTCCAATCTGGTCTGTGATCCAAACAGAAAAAAAATAATGGGTTTAGAAGCATTCATGAGTTGTATTTTAAGAGAATGTAATTTTTTTAAAAATTAGTTTCTTTTTACTATATAGAAAGTGTGTCTTTGTGGTTCTCTGTGAATTCTGACAATGAGCCTGGAAAAAAAACTGTTTCTGTTAAATAAATATCCATTTAGAAGCAAGCATAGAGAAGAGCCTAGCAACACATATCATCCAGCATCCCACCACCATCACATCAATGCTACCACCGTTAAGTAATTCCCATCTCCTAATATTTCAAAACATTTTTGTTGATTTTTTTTCCCTTTTGTTTAAAAATAATCTTAAACGTAATGTTCATGCCTTTAAAAAAATTCTAATTTAACAGGACCTTGGAGCATACAATAATATAAAAACCAATGTAAAATTTGAAGACTGTTGCATTCAAGTAAAACCAGAAACGTTCAGAAACTGAAGTGTTATGGGTTAAAGATCACTTAGTTCAAAAGGAAAAGGACCCTACTTCAGGGTTAGAGCTGATTTTACCCTGACAGCTATACATTTTTCATAGTTTGGAGAAAAGATTTTACTACTATTTTTTTCTTTCTGTAAGAATTTTTTAAGTGGGCAGCTGACAATTTAATGGAGCAAAAGGTGCTGTCAGACTAGCGCAGTGTCAGAACTAAGCTGTACTTGTCTGCTAATCTACAATGAGCTCGTTGTATAGTGTAGACCAAAGCAATGCCAAAGCTATGGTATATTTTAAGAAAAAATGTGGGGAAAATACATGAAACAGGTAGAAAATTAAAGGGGTAATAATATAAAATGAAATATGAAAATTAACTGTCTTTTAAAACCAGATAATAAAGTGTGCTTGAGATTTGACAAAATATGCAGTACTTAAATGAAAAGTTTCTTTAGCATCTGAGATTTAATATATATGGCATAGTTCATTCTGTAAAATACTTTGTAAAGCTTGTTAAATTCGTAGATTGAATTTAAAAAGTGTTTGGTGGATCTAGCTACACTGAGAGGGGTTCAGAAACCTTTTTTTCAATGTGAGTGTATTATCAGGCAAACCTATATTGCCACATGCTGTGATAGGAAGGCAGATAAGGTCTTTGCCATCTGTTGTGAAGGTCCTGAGTTTAATTCTCCATAGGAGTTAGTCCTCAGTGCTGGTAGGAGGGGAGGAATTCTTTTGGGAAGCTGTTTATCTTTCCCTTGGAGAAAAAAAACCCACATTTTTTTACATAATATTGTTTTAATCAGAAGAGATTTGAACAAATTTCTTTCTTTTCCTGAGGTTTCTCAATGAACTGTAAGCTATGATTCTCGTAAGAAATGAATTACTGTAGGAGGAAATTATATTTATCAAAAATGCACTTTTATTTATGCATTGCTTAAAAAGCAGTGCATAAATACCCTGAATCTATCATATTAATGTTCACAAATTTTTCTTATGTATTACTGTCTAGAACTGCATGATATCATGATAATTAAGCTTCATTCAGACAAAAATTAAAATACTCTGAAAACTGGGGCATTCCTTGAAATATTTTTGTTTGTTTATTTATTTGGTTGTTTTTTTTTTTTTTTTTCTGAAAGTGGCAAGCAAATTTTCAACCTGTTGGTCAGAAGAGCTCTTTACTTCTAGAACTTTTCTTCCAAACAAATGTAGGACACTCTGGTCACAAAGTCTTCTCTTTCTTTTCTTTTCCATACGTGATGGTTTGGGTGTTCCCCGCACCCC